>OX493414.1:11055893-11656556 GCA_950371165.1 Lacanobia oleracea
AAAATAAAAAAAAAGATTTTTGAACAATATTGTGTGACATATCAAATAAAAGGGCTTACTGTGGGGGATTTATTTATATTTTTTTGAAGTTATTCAAGAATTAATTTATCTCCGAAACTACCAAGAAAAATGGAGATAATAGATCTTTACCCGTAGTAGTAACAGTAAAACCTATAAGAAGTATATAGTGTTAAAATAACTTGTTAAACAAAATTAAATTCGTTCGGAACCATTTGCACGCGAGTCCGACTCGCACTTGGCCAGTTTTTTGTGAACGTAATGGTTTGGAAACATAAAAGTAACACGATTTAGAAAAACTTTCAATGTGCGTATAGCTATGGAGTAAAATTCCCTGTCGGGGTCTGTGTTTACTGACAGCAACAAACTAATCTATAAGTCTTTAAGTTTAAACTGCATGGGTACATAATATATACAAGCATGCTGCACGGTCGACCACATCAAGGCTTTTTATCGGGAGATGTTGTAGTATAATGCGAAAGGTTGACTGGTAGAAAATGCCTCAGGCCGCCTCTGTACATCTGTATGCGTCAAGTGTTAAATAAATAAATATAATGCGAGAAAATTAATAACATTTTTTTTTATAAGAAATCGTGGCGGTTCATTGAATAGATGACAATTTAAGACTCTGAGGCTAGCCCAAAATAGCCGAATCAGATTTTAGCGAGCATATTACCTAAATATGTTAAAATATTCGGTCTACAAAATCCAAAAACTCTGATCACCAATTTATTCAAAAAATATACAACGTGATAAAAAATAACGCAATAGTAATAATATCGCGTTTATTTTGTCTACTCATCATAATCAACAACTGTAACTAATAAAATAATAACTATTATTTAAAAAAATCACAGCATACGCGTGTCTTCAACTCGCTGTATCCTCTTTTTTTTTTTGTTTACGTGAAAAAAGAAAAAATACGTGTCCAATATCTTTTGTAAATCTATCAGACGGACTAATTAGATTTTTTTAGTAAAATACCCTATTAAAAACACCACATACACATAAGTATTAATTTAATTTCACATGTCACTGGTTTCGATTGCTCAGTAAGTGAACCATACAGCAATAGTTCTGGTACTGCCAATCGAACCTCTATGCGAATGCCCTTAGGATGCCGTTGAAACGCTAACACTAGGAATGTGCGCCGTTTTCGCTCAGTAGAATAAAAACAGTCTACTTACTAGTCTATTTTTATATGGGAGCAACATTGAAACCGCGAAAAAAATCAGCTGTTCAGTAAATTTTGTTCAATTATGCGCACAAAAATGTATGGGGCAGTCGATTATTTTTCCGCGATTTCATTGGTTTTTTTTTACTATTGATTGGCACGCGTTTGACCACTATCTCACCTGATGGTAAGCGATGATGTGGTCGAAAATGGAGCACGCTTGCCTAGAAGTAACCTATTCACTCTTGACTTAAAGACTCCCCGGTTCCTATCAGGAAACACAGACTCCGGCAGGGAATTCCACTCCTTAGCTGTACGCATTATGAATGTGTTACCAAAACGTTTTGTGCGTATGGGTGGGATGTCCACCATGTACCGGTGGCGCATCGCCGTTCGTCTTGTGGTCCGATGATGGAACGGGCTTGGCGGAATTAAATTATGCAATTCCGTCGCACATTCCCCAAAATACAACCGGTAAAAAACGTACAGGCTAGCAACTCGTCGTCGATGTTCAAGAATTTGGAGCTTCGTCGCGACGAGCCTCTCATTGCCGTTGATCCTCTTGGCTCGTTTCTCAATTGACTCAAGGTCATCAAGCTGGTATCTGGCAGATCCATCCCAAAGATAAGAGTAGTATTCCATACTCAATCGAACTTGCGCGTGATAGAGTTTAAGCAGCTGTTCCGGCGTGAAGTACCTTCTCACCTTTGCTATAATCTCTAACTTCCTTGCAGCCACTTGAGCTTTTGCCTCTATGTAAGGGCCAAAATTGAGAGTAGATGTTAATGTAAACCCAAGAAGCTCAAGTTGGTCGGTTATCGGCATGGTTTCACCTCGGAAAGGTGGAGCTGGGTGGAATTGGCTCCTTTTGGCGGAAAATAGACACGCTTGGGTCTTAGCAACATTGAACTTGACCAGATTGGCATCGCCCCATTCAGAGACAGCCTGTAAGGACACGTTCAAACGCTCAACCATTGCCTCCGGGAGAGACCGGATCTGCGACCCACCAGCTCGTGCGTCAAATAGTTGTTCATAATGATGTGTACCCCTTTTAGTTATTGCGTTTATTCTACGACACGTTGTATATTACATCGAAAAAGCCACTGACAAATACTAACAGCAACTTGTTACCAACTATATACAACACAATGTTTTTGAGGAAATGCGGGCGGATAGACGTTGTATGTAAAAAGTGTATATATGTAAAGTCATAATTCGAGGTTTGGCTCTCGCCTGTATTCTCCTCCAATATTAGACCGATTTAATAGATATTTGACAAAATGATTAAGAAGGATGTATACTGTGTCCCTATGGTTTTTTTTTTCATTAAATAGTTGTTAAAATGGTACACTAGGGCTCTGTTGACAGCGATTTATCGTACGTTTGAGCACTTTTTGAGTATTATATATACAGTTAATATATCATCAAAAAGGAAACATAGGGACACAGTATAATTATGTCCTTCTTATTCAGCTGATAAAATATCTCTTAAATCGGTCCAATATTGGAGGAGAAAAACACACGAGAGGCAAACCCCGAAAAATGACTTCTTACATACAAAGTCTCGCAGCCCATGCTTCCTCTTAAGCCCTGACTTCCCAACTATAACTTGAAGTAACCGATGTTATAACTTGTAGTCATGCTCAGGTATTTCATACCGCTACGTAGCATACAACAGGCATCAAGTTGCTTATGATCCTAACGGTAAGCAGAATAACAATTATTGGCGAGCTGCTATCTGAAACCAGAGGCTGTATTAATAGCTCTGTTATTGGTGTCAGGTGTCGTTGTTTGGAATGTTCTGTTTCGATAATAAACTACACTATGGTAGGCGTCAAATAAACTTGCAATAAAGTGCATTGTACTTTTACTAATATCCCATTGTAGATACCCGAACAATAACTTTATGGACCGTGTTTTCGTTACTGGAGAACGTAAAGGAGCTTATTTTAACGATTGACTTATTTTTATTATTGGGTTATTTAAATTGTTGACATATTTTAATTTTTGACATTACTTATAAATGTAATAAATAAATTGATTGATGGATTGATTTATCTTAACTGTTAGATAATATTATATTCCAATGAACTAATTTTTGTTAACGAAGCAAAACTAAATTGTATTATAACATTAATGTAATTTCATGGTATTATTATGCATGTTCACGAGGAGCTCATGGCTAAATAATAACAGCCGCACGGGTCGATCTTGAAGGTTAAGCAACGCTTGCGAATGTTGGTCTGTGGATGGGTGACCCTCTTAACATACCGAGTTTCCTCCGTGCCTTGGAAAGCACGTTAAGCTGTTGGTCCCGGCTGTCATTTGTAGATCTTTGGCAGTCGTTACGTATTGTCAGAAGCCAGTAAATCTGACTCCAGTCTTGCCAAGATGTACCGTGTTACCCAGTTAATGGGTTACGGAGGTCTGGTAGGCAGCAGCTCCACGTAAAACACTGGTATTCAGCTGAATCCGGTTTGACTGGAAGCTGACCCCAATATAGTTGGGAAAAGGCTAGGCAGATGATGATTATGCATGTTCTAGACATATTTGCACGACTGATAAGTTGAATATAGTGAAACAAAACTTTATGTTACTATGTTATTATGTACCTTTATTCTAGCAAATAAATATAATTTCATTTCATTTCAGGATCACGATACAAGACGATTCAGGACAGCTTTGTCTTTATTTCTGTTTTTGCTATTATGAAATTCAGTAAGACGGTAAATGTATGTGGGTCAATGACCGTTATTGCACATTTATATGGCGACTACTTTATCCTTACCTATTTTATGCGATAGCAAATGACATTTAGTTTTGTATCAAATCACATGAGAATCATCTTGGAGAATGTCTGAAGTGGTGTCTTGAAACGATGTCACACACAGGTTTTGATTGGATCTGTGTCTGAACAGGTCCACGCATTTGACAGTTGCAGTGCAAGCACTTGTCAGTAATATGTTCGACCTCAAGCTTGCTTAAAAATCCCTAGCAGTAGGTAGGGGCATTTTTTTTGGATAACAAATTATCAAATGGCTCCTTCCGCTCTGGGCGGAGCGGAAAAGAGTGTCAGACTCTTACTGACTAAATCCCACCCGTGTTCCTCCTAATACCCTTTGCGTTTCAGGATCGCGGTAACTCTTTCGAACAACTAGGGGCAAACAGTTTCTTTAATGCTTCCCCTTATTCATTAGCACCACATATCCATCCATCCCCGCAACAAGATTAACCCAACAGAATTAAACATAAGGACTCAATTTACACTTCCCCGTTTGCCATCGCATACGGGCTCCCGGCCATGATTCCGCTGTTTTGCCCAACCGAATCAACACATTACAGGCCAAAATCATTGACCTATATACATGTTTGTGCTACTCATTGATTAAATGCATGCTCTGCAGTGTAATGGAGCGTGCATGTAAGTTATGTTAAAGTTGGGCTGCCTGAGATTTGAGAATGTTGTTTTTGAGTGTGGAGTTATGTTTTGGACCTTGTTGGAAGGGGTGGATTGTTTACTAAGTTATAAAGATGGAAGACAGTGTTGCGGAAATAAGGTTGGATGACCTGGTAATGCGGGAAGCATAGGTTCTGTAGATGTGGTGACGCTAAGGGGAGGCCTCTGTAAGGCTGTGGGCCATCTTTCATCAGAAATGATGATGAAGTTGGAAAGATAGTTCCTGAATCGAATTAAGATCTCTGAACCAGATATAGAGATGTGAGGATCTAAAACAGGAAATAGAGATGGTTGATGCAGAAAGCACAGACAATAGGTACCTATTACCCAAAAAATATTTAGAAACTGCAATGTGTAACCAAGGTCTCTACCACTGGGCACTCTGGGGCCCCGTAATTTCTGTTAAATGACCTACCGATACCTGATAAATATATTTATTGCGTTATTATTCTAAGATATTTATATATAAAAATTATAAGAAAAATAATTCTAAATAGGAAGAATCTCTATGATTATCATATGTGCCAGCTACATAAAGCGATCTGAATTTGTTTATTAAGATACCAAATTAACCACATTTGATAACCGTTACCTTATCGATACTGACGGCTCTTTGCGACAAATTTGAAGGCGCTCTAATAGGGTTCCGTTGGTTACCCTTTGAGTACGCAACCCTAAAAATCGCAAAATATGGAATCATAAGTATATTCCTGTATATTTTTGCAAAGTATTGGGAGACCTAATGTGCCCAGGGCCCTGTGTGTAAAACCTTAGTCCCTACACGCAAAATTGACAAATAAGCTTTTTCTTGCGATGACATTTAATCCTGCCAATGTAACAAATGAAAATGCAATTTCGTAATTTATCTTTTACCTGTCTGCCCGATATACTCAAAACAATTGATCAGATTTTGACTGATATCTTCATTCGCCAAAAGTAAGATTTCAACCAAATTTCATCGGTTTTAACTTTATCAAATAGTTTACAGTCTATTTTTATAGAAAACTCATCAATCTATCCAAATAACGTATAAATCGTGTCTCTGAGTAGTGATAAATGATGTGTGACTGATTTCTTTTAGAAAAAAAATAGGTTTATCTCCGTTTTTATAGATAAAAAGGTATTTTTTACGTCAAAAAGCTGAATAGGCGCTTAAAAAGACTCCTAGTGATGATTCGACTTAAATTTATTGAATATAGTAATAGGTGAAAAGGTGTTCTGTTCGGCTAAGTGAAGGCTTTTACGTAGGAGAGTAAATGTACCAATCAATTATACTTATCGGTACTGACAGATTTTGGAGACCGAAAAATTCATTAATTTAGTAAGTGTCACAGGACAAATCTGTCAGTTTTCATTGATTTAATAAAAGTAATTTGTCACAATATGGTGTTAAAATAAACAAGAAATTGAGACCTTTAGCAATTTATATGTATAACATGTTAAGTGGACTCATTAAATAATATGATAGCAATTTTTGCAAGGAAATTGGTTTGCCATAGAAGGATGCAGGGGTCGATGCAATTATATTTGTAGGACGAAGAAGAACCAAGTCCAACAGTGTTCTTTCGGCTGAAATGATTGAACAGACTAAGTGTATTCTACCTCAAAAGCGAAAGAAACCCCAAAGAAGCCTGAACGAAACTGAAAAATACAAACCAAAAATAATAATACAAACTTCATTGCAAATAATCGTTTAAATCCGCACCCCAAGTCCGTCCCTGCTAATCATCGCACAGGGCTGCCATCCTCGCGTACACATTTAATTAATTTTAAATTTACATGTGAGGGTTGAAAAAGATACAACATTCAAGTTTGTGCTCCGAGTGGCTCGTTATTTAATTACTTACATTTACGTCAAGTTTACCTACAGATCTGATTTTGATTATACAGGTAATTTAGGAGAGATTATGGTGAGACTGTACTCATTTTGTATGTTCTTTTTTGTATTTCAATTACTCGTAGGTTATGTAACTGTATTATGGATACGAATGACTGCCTCCGTGGTCGAGTGGTTGAGGCGTTTACCTTGTTCGATTCCTACGGGAATAGAATAAATAAAAAAAAAAAAAAAAAAGTTGTTTGCAGTTTGGCTAGGACATTGCAGGCTTAAATCACCATGTAATCATGATTATCTGATAAAAAATGATTCCGTGCTTCGGAAAGCACGTATAAGCCGGTGGTCCCGGCCGCCAAATGGCGGTCGTCAAATAAACCAGGTTTAGAAACTCTGACACTAGGGTGTGTGAGGTCGTCAGACCTTGCTGCCAACACGATAATAAGAAGATGGATACGAAGAATGTGTTCAGACCTAGAGGTAACATTTTTATTCAGTGAATTCTCGATTGACTAGAAGAAGACTGTCTAGCAGTAGACTAACGTTTCTGTGACATCAGAGTGCGGATACTACTATTTAAGAAACGTTCGCATTCGCAGAAACAATCTGTCAAAATAGAATTGCCCTTCTGATATTAGCAAACGCAAGGCAAGTGATACGTTTGGGGATTAAATAGTTAATCAACCAATGACAGGTTACTCCCGATACTCCTGACACGCGTTTGACAATTTGTCACAATTTATTTTATTTTATTTATTAACCAACTTGAATTAACAGTTAAATCTGACAACAAGTAATTGGTCAGTAGTGATTTTTGTTCGAGAAACAGAAATGCGATTCTGTAAACCAGGGATGTTACGGAGCTCCAACTCCGACTCCGATATGTCGGAACTTCCGATTGATCTTATACCTTCGGTTCTGACTTCGGTTCCGATACTTTTAAATAGGAGATACTAATGGAGTCAATTAATTTGTTTAAATTATCTAACTGTTTTAAAAATGTGTTCATTTCTGTTTGTGACACCTTTATCATACAGGTTTATTATTTTTTAATTGTAATTAAAGAGGCTGACTGGTTAATGTTGTACTATTTTATTTTTATTGCCTGCTACACATCTTTCTTATGCCACCATCTCCGACTCCGCCTCCGACTCCGACTATGCCTCCGACTCCGTTTCCGGCTCAGAAAATCAAAATTGAAAAACTCCGACTTCGGTTCTGATAAAACCACCGCTGTAACATCCCTAATGTTAACATGTCAAGGTTAAACTGGGGTGAAGTGATCGCGAAGTGAGCTGACAATCCATGTAATCAAGATGGAATGGCAGGCTGACTTCGTGATCACTTCACTCGAGCCTTCACTTCGACATGTTCACAGAATTGACCGGTTCAGCTGCTTCTACTTTCCATAGACAACTTAAAGCTTCGAACTAAAACAAATCTCAAATTGTTTATTGCAATCCATAATGAACACATACACGTAGAAAAATTAATGAATAGAAACAATTATGGACCCTTTTGGGCCCAGCAAAACTTAAAATAATTAGGAGAGAGGAAGAGCGCTTTTTAATAAGTTTTCTTGTAAAATATGTGTTTAATTATTTCATGTCCATCTTTTACCTATTATTCAATATTTTATACATATAACTATTATTATCTACATATTTACAACAACGACTAGGCAGGTATGTACAGTCAACAAAGCTATTTGGTCATCTACCGCCTAGCCTTTTCCCAACTATATTGTGGTCGGCTTCCATTCAAACCGGATTTTAGCTGAACACCAGTATTTTACGCGGAGCGGCTGCCTACCAGACCTCCACAACCCATTAACTGGGTAACACGGTACATCATGGCAAGACTGGAGTCAGATTAACTGGCTTCTGACTATCCGTAACGACTGCCAAAGATCTGCAAATGACAGCCGGGACCAACGGCTTAACGTGCTTTCCGAGGCACGGAGGAAACTCGGTATATTAAGATGGTCACCCATCCACAGACCAACCTTGGCGAGCGTTGCTTAACCTTGAAGATCGACCGGTGCGGCTGTTATTATCTAGCCACGAGCTCCTCAACAAAGCTATTTGGTATACAGGCAAAAACATTAATTTTTGCCACTGCACTGCCAATATTTATTTCTAACTAGCTTCTGCCAGCGGCTTCGCCCGCATGGTCCTGTCTATCTCTGTACCAAATTTCATTTAAATCGGTTCAGTAGTTTTGGCGTGAAAGCGCGACAGACAGACAGAGTTACTTTCGCATTTATAATATTAGTTAGGAAATAAGGATGTGTGCATTATAACTTTTAAAGCTTATGACATACTTACGAGTACAATAATTGACTACTCAGCACACTCACAACATTGTTTATAAGTAGTTGCAAGTTAGCTGCCTGCATACCAAATAGCTTTGTTGACTGTACCTATCTAGGTATTGCAAAACATCAAGCTGTGCAGGTTTACAGGGTGTGGCTAAACTTATGCCCATAATCCATAAGTTATGCTCATAAGCTTCCAAAACTGGGTCTACGAGCCGCCAGCAACTGTACCTAATGCATTATGTAATGATACGTTCTATATAAAGAGTATGTTGTTAATACACATGGCTTTTATATCTATTCTACACTATATTTTAAAGGAAAATGTCATCTCTGGAAGTATCTACCGACTACAAACATTTAAAGGCAGCAAAATGCAAAGGAAAAAATTCGACCAAGTGCAAGTCGGACTCGCCCACCGAGGGTTCCGAGCTACGAATGACTTTAAATAAAGACTATATTTTTTTATGATTACATTACAAATGTATAGTTTTATTAAATGTATAACAGCCGCACGGGTCGATCTTTAAGATTAAGCAACGCTTACCAAGGTTGGTCTGTGGATGGGTGAACATCTTAATATACCGAGTTTCCTCCGTGCCTCGGAAAGCACGTTAAGCCGTTGGTCCCGGCTGTCATTTGTAGATCTTTGGCAGTCGTTACGGATTGTCAGAAGCCAGTAAATCTGACTCCAGTCTTGCCAAGCAGTACCGTGTTACCCAGTTAATGGGTTGCGGAGGTCTAGTAGGCAGCCGCTCCACGTAAAACACTGATATTCAGCTGAATCCGGTTTGACTGGAAGCCGACCCCAATATAGTTGGGAAAAGGCTAGGCAGATGGTGACCGTCTTATAGTATTCCGTGTGGTGGCGGAGTTACAATACAATATGTCACCACTCCTTTTCATCCCAGCATTTCGTAAGAGGCGAATATGGAAACATTCACTATACTACTAGTGAAAGAGAAAGAAAACTTGAAACAAACCCCTGCACCAACCCGTCTAGCCAACGTGGTATCAAAAGGCTATGTCCTCCTTATTAAGGAGAGACCCGAGCCCAGCAGTGGGACGTCATGGGTTGTTGTAGTAGTAGTAGTAGTACCGTCGTACACTACAAGTTTTCCGTTTTACGTTTGCATCTTCCGTTGACTTAACACTAGCGTTGGCATAGAACTAAGTCAACGGAAAATATCCTATGAATTTTGATTCCCTTGAGAGTGTCGAAATATAAGTTTTTTGCGGCATACGGCCGTATTTTTTAACGTTAACTTTGAATTTTTATTTTTTCACAGCTTCTAGGGACTGTTTATCGGAGTACATATATGGTTTTAATTTCAACTCGTTACCTCCACGCGTTCCCGAGATAAACGGTCTTGACAGACAGACGGACGGACAACAAAGTCTTCCGAACAAAGGGTTCCGTTTTTTCCTTTTGAGGTACGGAACCCTAAAACTAGATAAATAACTGATGGATAGAAACAATCCTATCTAATATTATAAATGCGAAAGTGTTTGTTTGTTACGCTTTTGGGTCTAAATAGCTGAACCGATTTTGATGGCTTTTGTAAGATAGATAGATGAGACCCTTAAGACGGTGTCTATGCTACTTTTTTGAGCGAAAATAAAACCTGGTTGCGAGCAAAGCCACGGTCAAAAGTAGTAGAATATTTTGTATTTTATATATACATATTGTGTATATATAACGGTGAAGGAAAACATCGTGAGGAAACCGGCATGACCTAGAACCAAAAATTCGAAGACATGTGACATCTACCTCCCCGCACTGTGCCCGCGTGGTGGATTACGGCCCACTCCCTCTCACCGAGAGGAGGCCTGTGTCCCAGCAGTGGGAACATTATAGGCTGATTATATATACATATTGTGTAAAATACTAACATGTTACATTCTTCCGTAGCTGACTGACTGAGTGACAACGTATAGCCGAAACTGCGGGTCGTAGGAAGCTTAAATTTGGAATGTAGATTCCTTGAGGAGTGTAGGGGTGCATCAAGAGAGGATTTGCCGAAATTCCTACGGGAACGGGATATGTACGTACGAAGTCGGGGGCAAAAGCTAATACTAAATAATATTCATAATGTCAATCTTTTTCCTTACATTGTTTCCACTTTTTGTTTAATTTGGTTGTTAATTGTTTTGTTATTTATAAATAAGCGTTTATTTTCCTTATATTGAAACTACTTTAGCTAAATTTAATATTTTTTATCGTTTGGTATTTATTTATTGAATTGAATAGATAAGAGCTGGTTATATTATAGATATTGGCCCAGTAACAAGAATCGGTGCTTCTTTTTTACTCTTCATAGGCCTTTGACAACTTTCTCACCATGGTAAGCGATGATGTGGTCGAAGATGGAGCATGTTTGCCAACAAGTAACCTACTCGTATTCACTCCGGCTTAAAAGACTCCCAGATTGTAGCTCTCAGGAAACACAGACTCCGGCAGGGAATTCCACTCCTTAGCTGTACGCACTATGAATGTGTTCCCAAAACGTTTTGTGCGTGTGGGTGGGATGTCCACCATGTACCGGTGGCGCATCGCCGTTCGTCTTGTGGTCCGATGATTGAACGGGCTTGGCGGTTTAATTCCGTATAATTCCGTCGCACATTCACCAAAATGCAAACGATAGAAATTGAGTTGAAATGCTAAGTGCTGAAATTGCGGTTTCCTTTTCCTGTGCAGATTAGTGACAACTTCATAAATCTAATACTAGCCACTGTCAGCAGCTCCGCCTGCGCGGACTCTTATTTTAAATTTGAAATAAACACTGAAAATTTCAAACTTTTACGGTTTTTGAGATACAACCCGCTGACAGACAGACGGGTGGACAGAAGGACAGCGGAAGCTTAGTCATAGAGTTCCGTTGGTTACCTCTCGGGTACCGAAAACCTTAAAAAATATGTGTCTTTTTTTTGTAAATTATCCTATTGGAACACGCTTTAACAGATAACATCCGAACAGGTGGAAGCAAAACCCCATAAAATCCCTGCCTAACATCTCACGACATTTAAAACAAGGAGCACCCTTTCAGAACTCTAGCAAATTAAGTCGTAGTCACACTAAATCCCCTATTATTTGTAATTAATCGTCACTTAAGAGGCCTATTACAATTTAACTGTGTTTTTTTTGCGTAAAATTACCAACATTGGCTTTCTTATTCTCAGAAACTGAAATATTTAGACAACTTTAGCTTATTGGGTAGTTAGTATTGAAGATAGCGGACTCACTTTTCGCATTTTTCCCTTATCTATTTGTAAAAAGGCAAAATTCCAAAGTAAGTTTCACATGAAATGAAAAGCGCTAATGGATTGAAGTACTGGACTAAATGAAATGAAAAATATATCATAATATTCCTTGTACAGTGGTTTTGCTCATAGCGGCCTCAGAAGTTTAAAATAAGAAAGGAATGTCCGTAAAAAAGCCCATTCAAATCCATAAAACTACCAAAAACTTTTTTTTTTTTTTGTCGATGGCCACTCGCAGTTTCAACCCTAGAGGGTTGTCAATTACTGAACCGGACTTGCCTGTGTGGGCCTCTAGAATTTAAGGCCCCCAGCCGAGGCTACAACTACCAAAAACGCTCAGAATTAACTGTAAATTTCTCCTTAATAAATTAATATTATCACGTAAAATTTATACCAAAATAAACCATAATTGATAGGAAATTAAATTAAAAAATAATCATTAAATAAATTAATAGCAACTGCCTAATTTCTACATAATGCGATGAGTCAGCAGTTTTGTGAGTGAAAACGCAATTCTGTGATAGGACTCTTAACAAGTTGATCCTTTATTTTACGATCATCATGTGTTTGTCGCGTCAAAATGTTGAACTCTGAAGTTCCATGACTGTCTCATGTTTTGACTAGGGGTCAACGTACTTAACACCCTTGAACAATTAAAGTGATCAAGTTTTATGTGTTATTTACACTAATTTATGGCACCCCGCCCTCCTTATTATAGGAGTTAGTTGACGTGTATTGGCAGTTAAATACAAATGAAGATTAATTAAAGAATAGTAAAGTTTATTAAGTGACCCTACGAATTTGTCGCTGATTCATATGTTTTATGAGTTTTATAGGTAAGTGTTTTTTAGGGGGAACTGGGAATCGAATAAGAAGAGGAATTTGTTGTTAACATGGTCCGAGTTGTATCTCAAGAACCGTAATAGGTAGACAGTTGAAATTTTCACAGAGTGTGTATTTCTATTGCCGCTGTGACAACAAGAAATCTGTTTATTATGTACTAGCGACCCGCCTCAGCTTTGCACGGGTGCAAATTATATACTAAAACCTTCCTCTAGAATCACTCTATCTATTAAAAAAACCCGCATCAAAGTCCGTTGCGTACTTTTAAATATCTAAGCATACATAGGGACAGACAGACAACCGAAGCGACTTTTTTATACTACTCGTATGTAGTGATTCACACCCAAGCCTCTCAACCAATTTTGGTGAAATTAAACATAGGTAGGTATACCTTAGGACCATAAAAATTACGTAGGATATTTGTTCGGGGTTAGGATGAGTTAAAGATAAACTAAGATTATAAAGATAGCCAATATTTCAGTAATACGAATAAGACAAATGGGATAACGATTAAAACTAATGACGTGAATGAGATGAGATTGAGTCGCGCCCGATATGCTATCTGAAAGCGTACTGACTGTTTTACTAAGGTATTACATAAAATAATTAAGGTAGACCGATGACCTGGGCCCCAAGTCTGCTATTTTTTATAAAATCGTCATTCTAACATGATCTCATTGTCATTTTACTAAAAGTTCGTAATCTGCTAATTCATAATGGTCGATCACTGGTCGGTCAATGGCCTCGTAATAGAATCGAAGTAGAAAGACATTTTCGTATTGCCATTACTATAAAACCCGTTAGTAGACCAGATTTTCGAAAAACTACTACTAAATTTGAACATTAAGTTATGCCAGATTTCTAGTATAGAAGTATAGATAGCAGACTTGGGGCCTTGGTCGTAAAACGCTCAAATTTGGCATGTAGTTTCCTTTGGGAGTGTAGTGTAAGTACTAAGAGAGGATATCTCGAATTTCCTACGGGATACGCGCATACAAAGTCGCAGGCCAAAGCTAGTGTAGGTATAATATAATTGAACAGGGGTATCACATTACGTCCTGGATACTTAATGAGAGACTGCTAATTAAATGACCGATTGTATACGTCAATATAATTTTATGAGCCCATGCATACGATTCATTAAACCGTTATTAAGATTGCACCTTTATAATACTTATTTGGACGTTTTGCTGCGTTTAATGAGTTAATTTTACTGTAATTAAGTTAATGTTTTCGTAATCAATTCATTTAGTTCATGTTCATTTGATCCGTAAATGTTGATTGTCATAAGGAACCAGTTATAAAAGTAATAGGTATTCCGTACTTACTGCCTGATTAGAATTTTTAAGGCGGTTTAAATCAAGCACTCAATTTATACAGAAACTAACTTCTGCCAGTGGCTTCGCCCGCGTGATAGTCGAAAATTATCGCTACAGAACATCCTCCCGGGATGAAAAGTATATGTGCTTCCAGACTACAATCTGTTTAAGCTCCAAATTTCATCGAAATTCGTTCAGCCGTTCTGGCGTCATTGAGTATAAAACTTTCGCATTTATAATATTAATATAATAAGATAATCCTTACTATATCTATATACAAATATATAAAGCTGAAGAGTTTGTTTGTTGAATTGTTTACTTGAACGCGCTAATCTCAGGAACTACTGGTCCGATTTGAAAAATTATTTCAGTGTTAGATAGATAGCCCATTTATCCAAAAAGGCTATAGGCTATATATCATCACGCTACGACCAATAGGAGCGGAGTAGTAACGATAATTGTAACGCAAACGAAGTTGCGCGGGTCAACTAGTAATATTATAAATGCGAAAGTAACTCAGTCTGTCCGTCTGTCCGTTTGTCTATCTGTCCGTCTGTGTGTCGCGCTTTCGCACCAAAACTACTGAACCGGTTTAAATGAAATTTGGTACACAGATAGTCTAGAGCCTGAGAAAGGACATAGGCTATCTTTATTTTTAATATCCCGGAGTATGCTCCCTGGGGACCACGCGGGCGAAGCCGCTTGCACCAGCTAGTATAATATAGTTAGGAAGTTAGGATTAATTTTTTTTTTTAATACTTTACACTAATTTCTAATTCCCTTCTCTCTTCAAATATTTGGTTACTAAGGCGTCAAGGTATGGAGCTCTCTTTTTTTAAGGTTGGGAAATCATCAAATGACTCCTCCCACTCTGGGTGAAGCAGGAGGGAGTGTCTGACTCTTACTGACTAAAACCCATCCGTGTTCATCCTGGTACCCTTTGCGTTCCAAGGCTACGGTACCTCTTTCAAACAGATTCCGCAGCCCCAGCAGGCACCTGCCCTAGCGGGCCCTGTCTTCCACGCTGATATCTCTTTGAGACTCGCCGGGCCTAGTTCTGATCAGACGGCGAGCCACCCGCTGCTCGCCGTCCGCAGGCCCGCGCCTATGGTGGCCGGGAATCGTCCTGCGACTCCCGACGCCTGGGGCGTCTTCTTCTGTTGCGGCGACTGGGGCGTGAGGTTTCCCTCTCTCTTACACGTTCGGCCTCCTTCTTTGCTATCATTAATGCTTCGCAGAAGGGGGTGACCGCTTCCCATGCCTCCTCGCTCCGGACCATAGATTGAAAGGTATGGAGCTGGATCTATAAAAATGTAAGGGTAGCTCTTCAAAAGACCCAAGGATTTCAACAAGAACTAGACTCTATGCACCAGAATTAAGCCAAAAAAGTCGTAGTAATTCAAGTCCTCACCCAGAACAAATGGCTACAGTCCTTCAAGCTATAAAGTACGCGCACTACCCAATGAAGTGCTATTTAAAGCTAACAGAAACAGTTTAAGTTAATGAGATGCGAGCGAGTGTGCGTGACGTGCCCACTTTATTATATCTTTAGGGTTGTGCACACTTCAAGATGGGATTTGAGTGGCGATATTTTTGGATGAGCGAAGTCGCCCTCGGCTATAGATTTGACATTTTTACAATTGACCATAAAAACTAAGTTTAAGTAATTGTGATAAAACCTGGGGGTTTTTAAGTCAAGTCTGAATAGGTTGCTTCTAGGCAAGCGTGCTCCGTTGTGGATCATATCATCACTATCCATCAGGTGAGATAATGGTCAATCGCGAAATGCTCGCGTTTCAACACTATTAATAATGATATAAAATCTATATAAGATAGAAAAGAGTTGCTTGGATTTTTATAACATGACAGAAGTAACAAGAACTGAATGTCATGCTAAGGTCCAACAACTTTTTGTAATATATTGTGATGTTGCACAAAATAACCTTTCGATTTAATTTACCTTCTAGATAATCTTGTCAAAGGAAAATATGTTTTAATAAGAGAAAACAAACCTAAGGAATTAACCTCGCTTCCGCACAGTTGATACGCACAGCTTTTTTTTCGGTGCTCAAACTTGCAATAAAAAAGCAATGAAAAAAAAACCTTACTATCTATGTCAAAGTGTCCTACGAATAAAATTTGCTCAATACTGCCGCGATTTATATCAACAGCATCACTGTGACACAGTCTTAACAGCCTCGGCACGTAAGCACACGTGGTCACAATATTTACTTCAGGAACGCATTCTGCATATTTGGCTCCTTATTATGTCGCTTATTATATAGCTTTCGGTGTGAGACAGCCCGTGATAGATTAATATGAAGGATTTTATGCCGTTTTGGAACTGTTTTTGCCTTTTTCTGGATGTTTTGTGAATTGTAAAGAGGTTTGTGATGGATGATGGGTTTGGGTGAACGGTGATTTTAATAAACGTATGTAATAAGTTTGTTTACTGACTATATCTGGCATATTATTGTCGCTAGCCTATACCTGCAATACTCACAGTTCGATCCAGATTGTATCATTTCAAGATAAAGTTTGTCCGACCAAATTTATTTTTGGGTATAATTTAGACGGTCACCAAAAATAAGGTCCAGTGGATCCGGAGAAAACTGGCTGTGACAGACGGACAGACAGACAGACACCCGAGTGATCCTATAAGGGTTCCGTTTTTTGTTCGGAACCCTAAAAATGCAATCAAACTACGAGTCAATGTCAAATTTTTCTCATCTTGTTAATTTTGGAAATAGAAACCTTATCTTCAAACCAAAACAATTCTTGATGAAACTTCATCATTTCACAATAACCTTTGTTGCTAGGTACTAATACATTTTCTGCTTAACGTGGGGCTTATCTAGAAAGTAATTTCCATTATTTTCCCTCTATGAAGCTATATTGTAATGATATCGAATACATACAAGTGTAATACGGTTAATCTGTATGTTACAAGCCGATTAGAATTGAATTAGAGTCATTCTGTCCCGACATTTTGTTAGCATTGTGGATTAAAGAGCTTAGAAGTTGAGTTTTATTAGTGAAAGAAAAAAGGAAAGAAGATTGTGTTTATTGGCATTATACAAATAAAAATACCTTATAATTTAACAAAATTAATAATTAAAACTACCAATGCCAAAAGGGCTTCAGCTCAGCATAATGCCAGCTGGCAACACAAGGTAGGTATACCACCATAGTGATGGCAATGATATCTATCTTACCTATACTAATATTTAAAGCTGAAGAGTTTGTTTGCTTGAACGCGCTAATCTCGAGAACTACTGGTCCGATTTGAAAAATTATTTCAGTGTTAGATAGCCAATTTATTGAGGAAGGCTAAGACTAATAAGAGCGGAACAGACGAAGTTGCGCGGGTCAACTAGTTAATTATATTGTTGAACAAAGCGAAATTCCCATTTTCTGTTATCAAACAAAAAGTAACCCAGTTAGTAGTGTAATAGTAGGATTTTAATTTAACACTTGGGAATTCATAATAATACAGTCAAACTAATCATTTGCAAAACTATATCGCCCTTCGGGTACGGTACCCTAAAAAAGGAGAAATTATATACCTACTGCACACACCCCTTAATCCTTACTTATTACTGACCAGTTACAGGAAGGATAATGAGGAGCTCGTGGCTAAAGAATAACAGCCGCACAGATCGATCTTCAAGGTTAAGCAACGCTTGCCAAGGTTTGTCTGTGGATGGGTGACCATCTTAACATACCGAGTTTCCTCCGTGCACGTTGAGCTGGTGGTCCCGGCTGTCATTTGTAGAACTTTGGCAGTCGTTACGGATTGTCAGAAGCCAGTAAATCTGACTCCAGTCTTGCCAAGAAATACGTGTTACCCATTTCATGGGTTGTGGAGGTCTGGTAGGCAGCCGCTTCACGTAAAATACTGGTATTCAGCTGAATCCGGTTTGACTGGAACCCGACCCCAATATAGTTGAGAAAAGGTTAGGCAAATGATGATGATCGCGCTGAGGTTTGCTGTAAGAGAATTCTACTCTGGATTAAGTTCGCCGTTGTTCAAAAACGTTCCTATTACGAGTATATCTTGCATATTTCTGCAATAATAGACTTAAAAATTCAAAATCTTTACTAAAATCGCTTCGGTAACAAATATGGTACAGACCATACAAATTGTCTATTTCTGAATTGCAGCACGAATGTATGCCTAGCAAGGAAATATTTTTAAATTCAGGAAAGCTGTAAGTGCGAAGAATGCAGCCGAACAACAGAGGCCTAGATTAGAAACTCGGACACTAGGGTGTGTGGGGTGGTTAGACCTTACTGCCCACACGATTAGAAGAAGAACGGAACAATGTGTTGGTTTGCTAGTTAAGAAGACACGTTGAGATCTGGGAGCCCGTTTCACTCGAGAAGTACCGGTCATTGTAGCGACGCTTGGATGGAAGGAGGCCCACGTCCAGCAGTGGTTCGGCTATATTGATTATTATGAGTAAAAGATAAACAAAGAAGAATTATAAACCATACACTTTGTAACGAACTCCATCGTAAGTCCGTAGGTGGTACGCCCCGCAACTGAGGCCGAAACTACGGACTTCGGGCTTAGAAAGTAGCCCCACTGAAATCTAAAAAAATACGGACGTCGGTTTTTCCCCTCCTACAAAAACAGCCCGGGGCAATTCCGATAAGCTCAATAACGTTAATGATAACGATAGGCTAGGTAACTGAATACAATAACAATACAAGCCGGCCCCTGTGTAAACTGAAACCGGCTGACGCGGTGAGGCTAGTAGATCAGCGGGATGGGGTGAAATTTTATGTTTGAGGAAAAGCAAACAATATTAAGTATATGGAAGATCTTTCGAAATCTTTCGGCTAAAATTAGTACAAGCAAGGTTATTGAAATAAAAGGAGATACTTGTCTTTAAGTCAAGAGTACGCTTACCATCAGGTGAGATAGTGGTCAAACGCGTGTCTATAGTAAAAAAAAACGTGTCATGGTCAGAGGCCAGAAGTACCAGGTCAAAGTGCCCGTACCATCATGATTCTGTTGTGAGAATTGAGGGAGAGAAAAAAATACCTGCCTAGTGCCTAATGAAGTTGATGATTTAGAGCGTTCGAGAATCGTGATGGTTTGGTCGGAAATGCAGCAATTCGGCAAGAGTGGAAGGCTATGGGGGAGACCTTTGCCCAGCCGTGAGACAAGAAAGATTGATTAAAAACAAAGATGAAGAGGGAGATTGTAGGCTGATTTGGATATCTTCCTTAACAGTTAAAAAATAGTGACAGAGCATCGAGAACAATGGTTAAAATGTAGAGAAGCATTTGTCCAAAAGTACGATCCCTAGTACAGGTAAGCTGTAATTATTATTATAATTAATTAACCGCCCCTCACTCACTGCCAGGCGTAAAGAAAAAAAATCGTTGAAAATTTTTGGTTAGGTGCTTGGTTATATGATATGAAAAAGGAGTTACTCGTCGAGGTTTTATATTTACGATGGTAACAATGAATTCTAACCAAAATACATAGTTTTATTGGTCAACTATTACTATTTTCAAATCTCCTTAAGCTATCACCTGTGTAAACCCGCGTTTTTAGTGGCCTGCCGTCACTGTGTAATGACCACTCAGGGGTCAGCGGCCGCTTGACAAACATAATGTTCCTGAATTATTAAGACGTAAGATGTCCATTTTAGTACACTTTTACCACCGGAAATATTATGTATGGCGTTTACTTTAACCGTCAAAGACCGTAACGTCAACACGGGAAGAACTTACGACTATTTTCGCTTTTCCACAAGATGGACCGCGCAAACATGGCGGAACGAGCTAGGCCAAAATAACCACTAATTGTTCATACAAAGATCTAAAACTACAGCTATGTCATGTGTAGATCTTTAACAGACGTTACGAGTAGTCTAGAATGCAAAAAATCTGACCAGTTTTGCCAAGGGGTTTCATATTACCCAGCTGGGTTGGTGGTCAAATGGACAGTCCTTCCATGTTAAATACTGGAACTTAATCCGGTTAGACTGAAAGACGATCCCAATACAATTGAGAAATGGCTAGGCAGATTATTTGGTCGACACTAGACCTGGTTTGAGTTGGAGCGAGGTGAACCGTGAAGCTCAAGACCGTTCGCGATGGAAGACTACTGTGGACGCCCTCTGCCCCAGATACGACATAGGATCTCAAGTAAGTCAAGTGTCGATGTAATCAGCTGGAACGTTGGAGAAGGGAATCCGCTGTAAGCGAGAAGCACAAGATCCAACGGTGAGACAATGATATGTGCACAAAGTCGTGAAAGTACAACGTTTGACGCTTCCAGAAGCATTTAGAAATAATAGTTTTTTTTGGAGGGGAAATCATCAAACGGCTACTTTTTTACTATTGATAGGCACAAGTTAAGGAACCCCAACCTACCAATATTAGCTTTGTCAGCCAATAAGTATTTATTAGACATATTATTTCCAAACATTCCATTGCTTGATCAGCATCCAGAATAATCTAGGACGTGCGTCATATCTGATCACGCCATGCATGTACTACGTTAGCAATAAAGTTAGTATATAAGATCAATATTTTATTATATGAGAAGAACTGTTTAGCTGTAACTCTGTCGGAATAAAGTTATTTTTTTAAATACTTCCGTTGTCGCTTACTTAATTCACACGTTTCACTACTAACTCACCTGTGGCCTTATTGCGAATTTTTTAACGTTCTCGATCGCGTTAGCGTAAACGTCAATATGTATTGAAACCGGATAAGCGCCGTCTGGTGACAGTAACAGAAAACCTTTTTGTTTCTATACAATTTGACATAAGAGAACGTTTACGTTAACGCGATCGAGTGTGTTAAAAAACTTGCCCTAAGCCCTCTGATGGTAAGCGATGATGCAGTCGAAGATGGAGCACGCTTGCTTAGAAGTAACCTATTTACTCTTGACTTAAAGACTTTCAGGTTATAGCTATAAGGAAACACGGACTCTGGCAGGGAATTCCACTCCTTAGCTGTACGCAGAATGAATGTGCAGCTTGCCACTCTTACTGACTAAAACCAAACTTATTACGTTCCAGGGCCGCGTGACATTTGAAGTGGCCTAAATTCATTTTTCGAGAGCTGAAACTATATTTTGCTGGTTTATAAAGAGGTTTTAATTTGTGCTGACATCTACAAAATTAATTTTTCGGTACAATTTAGTAGTACTCAACTCAAGTACTGTTACTAATGCCCATTTTTAGGATTCCGTACCCAAAGGGTAACCAACGGAACTTTTAACTAAGCCTCCGCCGTCCGTCCGTCCATTCGTCTGTCTGTCTGCGGGTTGTACCTCAAGCATCGTAATAGGTAGACAGTTGAAATTTTTACAGAATGTGTATTTCTATGGCCGCTATGACAACAAATAATAAAAAACCAGCTAAGTGCGAGCGGACTCGCACACGAAGGGTTCCGTACGATAGACCTTAATTTCTATTATTTGTTGTTATAGCGGCAAAAGAAATACACATTCTGTAAAAATTTCAACTGTCTACCTATTACGGTTCTTAAGATACAGCCCGCTGACAGACAGACGGACGGACGGACAGCGGAAGCTTAGTAATAGGGTTCCGTTGGTTACCCTTTGGGTTCGGAATACTAAAAATTAAGGCTTTTGTCACGGAACCTTCGTTCGCACTTGGTCGGTTTTAACTGAATAAATTCAAGTTTCATTCTAGGAAAATCTAGATCACTGCACATAACGTAGGCTGATGCTAATCGATTTTGAAAGAACCTCTTTAATCCGTTGAAATTAAAAGTAGATCCGATTAAAGAAGAGCTAGATAGCTCGTCTTTCATAGATTACAAAGTTCTATGAAAAAAAAAAAAACAAAGAAGTGTACAGTCCTTTTTTTTATAAGGATGGGGAATCATCAAATGACTCCTCCCGCTATGGGTGCAGCAGGAGGGAGTGTCAGACTCTTACTGACTAAAACCCATCCATGTTTCTCCTAGTGCCCTTTGCGTTCCAGGGTACGGTGCCTCTTTCGAAGGAAGTCCGCAGCCCCAGCAGGCACTGGCCCTAGTGGACCCCGTCTTCTATGCTGACATGTCCTTGAGGCGCGTTGGGATCGCAGCGCGCCGCCGATCCGGGCCTGGTTCTGATCAAACGGCGAGCCACCCAATGCTCGCCGTCCGCAGTCCCGCGCCTACGGTGGCCGAGAATCATCCTGCGACTCCCGACGCCCGGGGCGTCTTCCCATGTCTCGTCGCTCCGAACCATGGCTTGAACCAAGGCCGGACGCGAGAGATCCCCGCCGCCGATCGTGTCGACGAGGACACGGCGGTGCTCCGCCCAAACAGAGCAGACCTCCACTGTATGCTCCACCGTGTCCTCCAGGTGATCCTCGCAGTGTTGACACCCGGGTGTATCCTGCCGCCCTATTCGAAACAGGTACCTCCCGAAACAACCGTGTCCTGTGAGTAACTGCGTCAAACGGAAGGTAAGGACGCCGTGGCGCCGCTCTAGCCACTCCTCAAAGACGGGACTTATCGCCGCAATTGTGGCGTGCCCAGCGCTGGGTTGCGACAGTCGTTGTCTCCATACTGACATGAGATCCTGCCAGAGCTCCGTCCGCCGTGCTGCAATTTGCCGCGGCAGACGAGTCTCGCCCCGGCGTAGTGCCTCCACGCGGCATTCGTAAATGAGCGCGAGGGCTCTCGCCTCTAGATCCCATGGCGGCAGTCCGGCAAGGAGGCTCGCTGCTTCGCCAGAGACCGTGTGGTATCCCCGGGCCAGCCGGATGGCCATGACCCTCTGGGACGCGTTGAGGTAACGGGCAGGTCGCTTCCTCAAAGTAGGCGCCCACACCGGCGCCCCATAAAAGGCTATGGACCGCACGACCCCCGCGTAAAGCCTTCGGCAGGAGGCGTTTGGACCCCCTAGATTGGGCAGAAGCTGCTTCAAGGCAGCCCCGGCTCACCCCATTCTGGGAGCCAAACGTCGGAAATGCTCGACAAAGTTCGACCGGCTGTCAAGGACGAGACCCAGGTACGTCATTGTCGATCCGACGCCGATGTGAACCCCTCCTACTGTTATTTGGGATCCCGATGGCAGCCTGTTCCGAGAACCATGAAAGCACATGGCTTCGGACTTGTGTAGGGCCACCTCGACACCCAGCTGCCGGATCCTCTCAATGACTATCGCACCCCCGCGTGTCATAGCGTCGGCCGCCGCCTGATGCGATACCCCCTTGCGCCAGTACCAGCGTGTCGTCAGCGTAGCAGACCACGCTGACGCCACTAGGGAGGTCGGCGCGCAGCACCCAGTCGTAGCCGATGTCCCACAGAGGCGGCCCCAGAACGGAACCCTGTGGAACATCGCACGACATCTCTCGCCGGTTCCACTCTCCCAGGTGACCGGGGTAGATGACGGCTCTGTCCGTCAAGTAATTCTCGACTACGCGACGAAGGTAGGTCGGCACCCGGTGATACCGAAGTGCCTTCCTGATGCAACTCCAGGGCATGGTGTCTTGGCGATGTCTAGCGACACCGCCAAGACGACCCCGCCCCGGGAAACCGCGTCCCCCGTCGAGAGGGCTCTCACGCGCATGATGGCACCCACCGTCGAGCGGCCCGTGCGGAAACCGAACTGGTTCTCGGCCAGATCCGGCCCCACCCTCACTAGGTGCTCGACGAGGCGGTTTGCAATTACTCTTTCAAAGAGTTTACCCACCTCATCGAGCAGCACGATGGGAAGTGTACAGTCCTACCAACTTATCTGTGAACTGAAACTGTGGTCCGGCCACAGAGGAACACACGTCCTCGTTTGACGGCACCGTCGATTCAGTGTTGCTAATTAATATAAGGTGCCCAAAATTGAGTAAGTTTTTAAGAAGGAAATTTCACATTAGACATAATCGTTTAATAAGAATTACAGTTTTTACAAATTAAAAACAATGATACCTATATAAAAATAATAAAATAAATAAAAAGCATTAGATAATTTACAGTTACGTAGGTACGCTAACAGTTTAGTCTCTCAGAAATAAACAATGGCTTTATCTAAAAAGTAATCCAATGAAGTGGAAACAGCAGATAAAATGTTCCACGGGGGGATACAACTTTCATTAATGCGAAGTTAAGTAGGTACCTACCCTGCAAGAGGTACCTGGATGTCTAGCATTAAGTTATGACCGTACCTAACCCCTAACAGCAGATTTGACTAATTATAATTAGCAGTGGTACCTAGTGGTAGTGTAGTGTTGATGAAAAAAATACAAATTGCTTTACAATAATTTATTGAAAACCAGGTTTACAGTAATTGTGATCTTTAGATGAACCTGTATACACAACTTCATCCTGGTTGTGAGGCCATACTCCGTTTCAACATTATCACTATCGCTTTCGGTTTCAGTGTCACTTACCACTTCTATAATAAAAGGTTTATCTAAATACAAATCATGTTTTAAGTATTCTCCTTCTAACCTGCGAACGTGTTTACAATGCTGTGCCTACTCATGAACTGTAATAGCGTTAAAAGCTTCTCTAACTAGGCGGGGAATTTCAGCATTTTTGTGCTCAATATTTACATCGGCATCTTTTCTTTTCATTGTGCTCCATATGAGTTCAATGGGATTGAGATCACAGTGATAAGGTGGTAAATATAAGCATTTGTGTCTATTGTCTCCTAAATTTTTTTCAATCTCATATACAGGTTCAGGCCTGTTTCTCTTAATTATTTCTAAAAGCTGAGGTTTAGTCAAATCCTCTCCTTTTTATTTTGGGTCAGCCATAATTGCATAACTTTTTTAAGGAATTCGTATTTGAGACTTTATTCACACAAATACGTTGATAAGGAGCATTATCCATCACTATTATGGATGGCTCTCGTAAATTAGGCACAAGTATCTCCTCCAGTGTCTCCTCTCGCAAGAACAAGAATATATCTTTGCCCTTTCGATACAGGCTCCAATACTCCGTCTTCACCCTCTCCTTGTCAACATTTACCCAATGTATGCGGAGAGTGAATATAGGTCTCATCTAAATAAATTATGGGCCGAAGCTGGGGAGATTTATCATTTTTATCCACTGCATGCAAGTACTTAGCTCTCCAAGCTGATATTTCATTACGCTCCATAAGAACCTTCCGATTGGATTGAGATTTTTTAAAACGAAATCCCACCTTTTGAAGCAGCTTTCGCAGACTCTCTCGCTGTCCTGTATAATTTATTTCTGTCTTTAAGATCTCTATAATAAAATTCATGTACTTTCCTCCGTATAACTCCTAAAAAATCTAAATCATCAAGATGCACAAATCCACTTTTACGTTTTCTGTCCTTGCCTGGTGTCCGAATTTTTGTACCAGTTTCTTCTGCTGCGTGCCCTTCCTTAACTATTTTTGAAATTATTCCTTGACTCACAGCTGAAATATAAGATAATAAAATAAATGTTAGTAGAAATTTGAAATCTGGTAGGTTAGTTGGCTCACTCACTTAGCAGGTTACCTAATAGATGTACGTTACCGTTACGCTAACCTGCAGCAACAATAGAAACGAATATTTCGTGGACTTCAATAATTAGTTAAGTATCGGGTAATTTATAATAAGAAAGTTGACAACACTAACCTGTCGCTGCCGAAATTCGTTTGTATATTTGATTAAATGAAATAATCGGAGACCCCGCCCGAGCTTCTTCTTCAAAAAAGGTTTTAACCTTTAGAATAATGTTTCGAGCATCACTTTTAATAGCTTTCGGCATATTTAACTTTATAAATTCAGCAATGTCACGACAAAACAACCAGAGAACCCGAATGTAGCAGACACTGACAATCGAATGACATTTCAACATGACGGCCGTAGTTCCAATTTTCACAATTTCACAGATAAGTTGATAGGAGTGTAGGTACTTTTTACTTCAGCATGAAAGAATTCGAGACTTTTGTAAGGATGTAGATATTATAAAAAGGTTTTGTTTGTTTTTAAATGTGAAAGATATCACTTAAAATACTGACCCGATTACGAAAATTTCTTTGCGTATAGAAAGCTACGTTATTGTGAAATATCTGCTACTTTCAATCCCAAAACAAAAACAAGAAACTAGAACCCAAAATACAAAGTTCTGAGCAAAATCTCTATATTCTGAAGTTTACAAGTTAACTAATAACTTCAGAATTAAAGAGAGTATAGTAATTACATTATTCTATTGATTCACATCATAATCAAAAGGTGGAGCTAATTTTGATAAGTACCTACCTTACAACGGCGTTGAATTGATTCTCTATAGAAAGAAGAAATAAAACCCAAACATTATTTTGCCATAATATCAGACCTTTACCTAAAGAAGACCTAAAGAATATTAATTAATTTAATGCCTATTGATTTATTAATGTTCACACAAAAAAAAACCTTAAAGAAAAGAACACAAAGGTGCCTTTAAACTTTGACGATAAAATTTATTTATTTGCCCCCTTACATCTATCATGGCAGGTTTCACCCAATGCGATAAATGCGCTTATCCTAACTTATGCTAAAATATATTACTAATTATAAACAATGTATTCCTTGTGTTCCAGAGAACAAAAAAATAGGTCCGTCTCATTAGCAATCAGGTTGAGCGTGCGAAGTGCACGCGTCAGCGGCGCCTCCCCCAGAAGGTTCAAAATTATTTTATTGGTCTAGGTAGTATTGTCCTCGGCGAGCATTGGGTGGCTCGCCGTCTGATCAGAACCAGGCCCAGCTCGACGGCGCGCTGTGTTCCACGCGAACCTCAAAGATATGTCAGCATAGCAGACGGAGCCGCTAGGGCCAGTGCCTGCTGGGGCTGCGGACTTTGTTCGAAAGAGTCACAGTGGCCCTGGCACGCAAGGGCACTAGGAGGAACACGGATATATTCAAAAATAACTGGCAAAATGTGGCGGGTTAGGGTACCTTGTTGCGGAATTCTTCGAACGAGGCCCTGGAACGCAAAGGGCATTAGGAAGAACACGGATGGGATTTAGTCAGTAAGAATCTGATACTCCCTTCTGCTTCGCCCAGAGCGGGAGGAGTCATTTAATGATTTCCCATCCTTAAAAAAGAAGGGTCAGGGCCATCATAGTCCGAAGAATCGTCGCAGTGTGTTTTTTCGAGTGGTCGTCCACTAGAGCAACGCGGTAGATACCAAATCATCATCATCATCATCATCTGCCTAGCCTTTTCCCAACCATATTGGGGTCGGCTTCCAGTCAAGCCGAATTCAGCTGAATACCAGTGTTTTACGAGGAGCGGCTGCCTACCAGACGTCCACAACCCATTAACTGGGTAACACGGTACTTCATGGCAAGACTGGAGTCAGATTTACTGGCTTCTGACTATCCGTAACGACTGCCAAAGATCTACAAATGACAGCCGGGACCAACGGCTTAACGTGCTTTCCGAGGCACGGAGGAAACTCGGTATGTTAAGATGGTCACCCATCCACAGACCAACCTTGGCAAGCGTTGCTTAACCTAGAAGATCGACCCGTGCGGCTGTTATTATCTAGCCACAAGCTCCTCGCGGTAGATACCAAATATTAATAGATATTTAAATCAATTGAAAAAAGACTCCGTCTAATACTTCAATTTATCTTCATTCCCGTCTATCCCAGCGTCTAAACATCTCCTTTACTTTCAAAACATTATTCTCATTCAATTCCCCGGTAACAGCTTAGTTACTGGCGGACACAGATAGATAAATAAAATGAAGTGCCTGTCAATATTTGCAGTCACTAACGGCTAAACGTCAATCCTACGCTCCACCCACGCTCACAAACCTGTAGGGCCAGCGAGACACTTGCAGGACCTGTGCTTGAGCTATATCTTTGGTTAGCCCGTTGGATCGCAATAATTAATTGAAATGTTAGATATTGCATGTTTTATGCGACGGTATAAGATTTGTAAATTAATTAAGGTAATATTGTTTGTTTGTTTATTGCAGTTCGGTATATCTTTAGGGCTGCGATTACAGTGCTCTGTTGTTTATTGTTTTGATACATTTGTTTGTTTTGTAAATTATATAAATGGTCCTCGCATTTCTTTTTCGCCTCTAGATGGCGTCTTCTAGACTCCCTTTCGCTTTACTATGAGAAAACTGGACTAGTGCGAGTTGGACTCGCACAGAAAGGGTTCTGTACCATAAACCTTAATTTTTAGGTACTAGAAAAGCACAATCTGTGTGTACTTTTCAACTCTCTACTTGTTGTGATACAGCCCGCTGATAGACAGACGGACGGACGGACGGATCGACGGACAGCGGAGGCTTAGTAATAGGGTTCCTTTGGTTACCCTTTGAGTACGGAACCTTAAAAACACCCAAACAAATTCAAAGGCAAAAGTGTCAGGGCACGCCATAATATCCTGACGGAGTCTATGTTTCCTGATAGCTACAACCTGGGAGTCTTTAAGTCAAGAGTGAATAGGTTACTTCTAGGCAGGCGTGCTACATCTTCGACCACATCATCGCTTACAAACAGGTGAGATAGTGGTCAAACGCGTGCCTATCAACAGTAAAAAAAAATCCTTTAGGACCTGTTATTAGGATATGCTGGAGAGATGGCAAATCATGAGGTTTTCGCCAAGAGGTCATCGTTTGGATGACCTCTTGGCATGGCTGCTGGAAAGGGTCATATTGGCAGGCACTGTATTGACGGATACATGCTTCCCTACCACACTTTTAAATTTACCAGCATCGGTCCTATATCATCAATTCCAACCTCGCAAAACGATCGATCCATTTAAAAAAATAATTAAGTACCACCAAGCTTCTATAACAATAAGTTCGTGATCATTCGACAAATGATAATTAAAAACTGTAGCTACAGTATCGGTTCTAGACGAGCAGGTCTCCCACGTCGCGCGCGCGTGACCGGTCCAGCGATGATCGTCGCCGGCACCGATAGATCATAGCTGTTCGAAGTTTGAATTTGAAATTTGGAGCGAATTGAATAGAAATGTATTTTTTGGCGTTTCTTTTTTTTTGTGAGTAGGCAGCAGATAAAATTAAGCCTTTGCCCAACAATGCATATGTCCTAATGTATGAATTTCTTCCGTTAGGTACTGACGAGTGACTAACAGACAACGCACAGCCGACAGTACTGGTCGTAGAAAGATAAATTTTGGCATGTAGGTTTCAAGGGAGTGTAGGGGAGCACTAAGGGAGGGTGTTCCGAAGTTCCTACGGGTAAATCGCTGAACCAATTCTGATAATATTTGGCACAGTGACAGATGGGACCTTGGAGACGGTTAAAGGCATTTCTTGCGATATACTATATTAACGAGAACGTTGCCGTGGACAAAAGCTGGTTGTGTTATATTTATAAACTCTTTTAGACTAAGCGAGGGTATGTAGATACTTACTAGTACGAGTACCCGTTATGCCGTACGGTGTCGGCCGGTGTCGTATGGTGCCGTAAAAGAATAACACCATATCATCACTTCCCGTAGGTGTCGTAAGAGGCGAATAAGGGATTCACCAGAGAATGGGCAGCAGTGTTCTTTGAAAAACGCAACACCATACACTGCGATCGCCAACACGCCTGCCAAGCTTGGCGATTATGGCAAACCCCCGTTCTGAGGGAGGCCTAAGTTCGGCAGTGGACGTCTTCTGGCTGTTATGATGAGTACGAGTAACTACAATTGTAAGTTTATTTTGGTTGTCATGTAAATGAGCCCTAGGTTTCTAAAGTTACTTTTGTTGTATGCCAGTGTGTAGGTTCCTGTGTAGGTAATTATCTATGTCAGTTGAAATGTGTGCTTATTTCGAGGTAACAGCGTTGCGGTTAAAATTATGCTTGGGATATTTTTTATACATAATTAGGGACGTGAATGTCAGTGCCTTTGTAATTTATATTACACTAGCTTTTTCCCGCGACTTGGTACGCGCATATTCCATATTTTCCCGTTCCCATAGGAATTTCGGGACTCTCTGTGCTCCCCCACACTCCCCAAGGAACCTACATGCTAAATTTCAGCTTTCTACGACCAGTAGTTTCGGCTGTGCGTTGTCTGTCAGTCACTCACTCAGTCACTCAGTCACTCAATCATTCAGTAATGGAAGAATCTATACTAATATATATAGAATAGTCGACACACGCAACTTCGTCTGCGTCACAATTTTCATTACTGCTCCGCTCCTATTGGTCTTAGCGTGATGATACATAGCCTATAGCCTTCTTCAATAAATGGGCTATCTAACACTGAAATAATTTTTAAAATCGGACCAGTAGTTCCTGAGATTAGCGCGTTCAAGCAAACAAACAAACAAACTCTTCAGCTTTATATATTAGTATAGATTTAATTTAGTTCTCTAACTAGCAGTAGAACAAAATCCTAAACTGTTACAGGATTTCATAAATTACCTGAAAATGTCACGTATCTTCAACTCAGTCAATCAATTTGCATTTCCTTTTGTTGTTACAAACATTGTGTGATTCCGTGTGTGCCAAATAAATTAGTTTTCTTTCTTTCTTTCTTTCAGTCATCATCTGCCTAGCCATTTCCCAACTATTTTGGGATCGGCTTCCGGGCAAACCGGATAAACCATTAGTTAATGGGTTATCCGGTCTGGTAGTTCTTGGCAAGACTTGGTACTTCTTAGCAAGACTGGAGTTAGATTTTATGTGAAAGTAACTTCGTCTGTCTGTTACCTTTTTCACGTCTTAACGGCTGAAGGTGTTTGGATGAAACTTAGCCCACGAGTATACTCCCTTGGTATAATTTTCATCAAATTAAACCATATGTTTTCATAATTGAGAGCATTCCTATGTAGAAGTTTCTGAAAAATTACTCACAAATCTTAGAATAATAAGTATATTTTATTACCCGCATTTATACCTTGCTTTTCCGTGAAAAGGTCTTCCCATGTCTTTCCTAACTTTTTTTGCTCTACCACAAACCAGTATTTGCGTTGTTCTGTGGTGGCAAAGATAATATCACACATAATTTCAAAATCATTACTTTCTTCCCTAATTACATCAAAAACAATTGAATGTATCTGTAATTTTTTTATACCACAAATACATACACAACATAATATATGTAACCGCAAAAATAAGATAATTTACATAATAAAGTGCTAAAACAATTATATACACATCCCGGAAGGCTAGCCTGGGCTAATAACTTAAAAACTTGACTACGGTAACCTTCGGACGATAATTTAATAACACTAACACCTACGGAGTGCAAAAAAACCGGCTAAGTGCGAGTCGAACTCTCATACCAAGGGTTCCGTACATAAAACTTAATTTTTATTATTTGTTGTTATAGTGGCAATAGAAATACACAATCTGTGAAAATTTCATCTGTCTACGTATTACGGTTCTTGAGATACAGTCCGCTGACAGACAGACGGACGGATGGACGGACGGACGGCGGAGGCTTAGTAATAGGGTTCCGTTGGTTACCCTTTGGGTACGGAACCCTAAAAACCGTCCAAGAGTATGTTAAGCCATGGTATGTTATAGTGTAGGGTTCCGTAGATAGAGGAATTAAATGACTCTCAAAAGATAGAGGAGGTAAGGGGGTAAGGATACGCCCGGGTGTCGCCACTCTTTGGATAACTTGGAGGACACACATCATACAGTGGAGGTCTGCCTTTCTTGGGCAGACTACCGCCGTGTCCTCGCAGAGGCGACCTCTCGCGACCGACCCTGGTTCAATCCATGATCTGGAGCGAGGAGGCATGGGACGCAGTCAACTCCTTCTGACGTGCAATGCAAGCAAAAGAGGAAGGGGGCCGCGGGAGGGAGAGACAAACCTCATGCCTTACGGACAGCTAACAGAGAAATCGGAATCAAAACTGTGTATTTAAAACGTTTTGCTATTTCATTACGGAACCCTACAAAAAGCCAGTAAAAATTATAAAATCGTGTCTTTAGATTAAAATGCTGTTTAAATCGTAGTAACAATGTAAGAATGATATAAATCACAGACGCACAATAATTAAGGGGGCCACAATGACTAATGAAGCCAGCAAAAAATTGTTGAATCGTATTTTTAATACGACAAAAAGTTGGTGATTTGGTATAGAGTAGATGAAGAGTTTGTATTTTATTATGCCTAAGAGCAATGGTTTTGAATGTTGCCTCTACCGAAAAGAGGGGTGTTGCAATGGGTATTTGTGTGTACGTAGCTCCTAAAGGGAATGTGATTTAGTTTTTGGAAGTAGGAACGTGGAGCTGTTCACAAAGCTTGTTATTATTGTCAATGATTTAAGTGTAAATGAAAAGAACTGGTCAAGTACGAGTCGGACTCGCACATGAAGGGTTCCGTACCATAAACCTTAATTTTTATTATTTGGTGTTATAGCGACAATAAAAATACACAATCTGTGATAATTTGAAATGTCTTCTTGTTTTTTTTTTTTACTATTGATAGGCACGCGCTTGACCACCATCTTACCTGTTACGGTTCCTGAGATACAGCCCGCTGACAGACAGACGGACGGACGGACGGACAGACGGACAGCGGAGGCTTAGTAATATGGTTCCGTTGGTTACCCTTTGGGTGCGGAGCCCTAAAAACCGTGTTACTCAGTAAATGGGTTGTAGTGGTCTGGTAGGCAACCGCACCACGTAAAACACTGGTAGGTATTCATTCTTTTTCTTTTCTTTCTTTATATACTTGGGAAAAAGGCTAGGCAGATGGTGGATATTTTTTTTTCATAAACGCATTCTGTAAAGTCTTTCATCTCAATGTTGTCAAAAAATAAAGCTTTACTCACACAAAACCCAAGTGACCCTCTGTAGTCTTTATACTGGGAGCTTTATCTCATAATCTTTGGCCAGAGTTTGGAACTTATAAAAAGTCTAATATTAAGTAGAGGCGATGTGCTGCAAAAGATGACTGTGCAGTTTCTCATAAACGAATAGTTATAGTTACCAACGAACGGATTAACTATGTATGTATACGAACGGATAAGTAATTAGTGCCTCGGATAGCACGTTAAGCCGTTGGTCCCGGCTGTCATTTGTAGATCTTTGGCAGTCGCTACGGCTTGTCAGGAGCCAGTAAATCTCTCTGACTCCAGTCTTGTCAAGAAGTACTCTGCTACCCAGTTAATGGGCAGGTCAGGTCCAGGTATGGTAGGCAGGCTCTAGGTAAAACTCTGGTATTCAGCTGAATCTGGTTTGACTGGGAGCCGACCCCAATATAGTTGGAAAAAGGCTAGGCAGATGATGAACGGATAAGTAATCCGTACTTAAATTGTATATATAGGTAACAAAGAGAAATGCCCACTCATTCATCAACGCAGAAACTAAACCACTGAAGCAGGAAACATGCGTTTTCTAAGACCGAACATAACCTGCAAACGCAAAAAAAAATGAAGTGCCCCATACATTTCTGTGTGCATAATTCGACAAAATCTACTGGAGAGTTGTTCTTTTTGCGATTTCATTGTGTTGGTTCCATTAGGTTTTGCAATATTTCTGTTACTTATACCTTATCTATATTGCCAAACAGCGGACCCATATAAAATTTCTCCTTTACACCCGTAAAGGACCGTAACACGTACCCACGAGTTACGGTACGATTTCGAAGCTGACTGCAGACAGCAGTAGCAGGCGACGTGTCGCCGCGTAGCACTGGTTTCTTTGTATTTTTTAACCGACTTCTTCAAAAAGGAGGAGGTTCTATGTTCGGCTGTATGTATCTTTTTTATTTTTTTTGTATGTTCACCGATTTCTCCGCCAATTCTGGACCAATTTTAAAAAATATTTTTTTATTCGAAAGCCTATACTCCTGAGGTGGTCCCATTGCCACCAAGTCAGAATCTGATGATGAAAATCGAGGGAAACCCTCAAATTTTATAAGCACATACACTGTTTTTCATAAACTTTCTAACGCAATTCAGATATTTGTGCCTGGTAATCATCATCTGCTGCTGTTGAGCTGATGATGGAAGGTATAATTCAGGATCTGATGATGGGATCCCATGAAAAATGTTTGTTCAGCGATATTTTCGCCAATTGTTGTCGATTTGGATTATTCTTTTTTTGTTTGAAAGAGTATTTTCTCGGACTGGTCCCATTTAAATTTGGTGAAGATCTGATGAAGAACTTCAGAGGTAGGCAATGGAATACATGCTAGAAATACATCAATACATGATAGAAAATGGATCGGGATTTCTGTAATCGCATGTCTGTTGATTGTTTACACCAGTTCATAACATAATATCATACCGGCACGCTGTGCTTTATGTGCGGTTTTATTTTATAGTTAAAAAACTTTTTAACTAAAAAATAAAACCGACTTCCAAAAACAAAACACTACAAAGTAAAAAATTACTTTAATTTCGGAAGTCGGTGTTCAAAAACGAAATAACCAAAAACACCGACTTCCGAAATTAAAGTTATTTTTTACTTTGTAGTGTATTTGGAAGTCGGTTTTATGAAAACCGGTCAAGTGCGATTTGGACCCTCACACGAAGGGTACCGTACCATAAACCTAAATTTTAACATAACCTAAGTTTCCTATCTTTAAAAGACAGGAATGAATTAATATTAATTTCTTTATCTAACTTAAGGACATATTGAGTACCTATATCAAACGGTTATCTTTCTTCGTTAAATTGTAAGTGTCAACTAGGGAATGGGTAAGTTAGATAGTGTATGGACATGCTATGAGTTCGTTTAATGTGAAAAGTGCAATTAATTATGAAATTAATCTATAGGTACTTAATATCATAAATGCGAAAGTCACGTCGCGTCGTAACGGAGTTGAACTCGGCACACCGGCAGACCTTTCCAGGATTAGGATATGGTTTACCCGCTTTTATCGCGGGAATACTCATCATCTGCCTAGCCTTTTCCCAACTATATTGGGGTCGGCTTCCAGTCTAACCGGATTCAGCTGAATACCAGTGTTTTACGTAGAGCGGCTGCTTACCAGACCTCTGCAACCCATTAACTGGGTAACACGGTATTTCTTGGCAAGACTGGAGTCAGATTTACTGGCTTCTGACAATCCGTAACGACTGCCAAAGATCTACAAATGACAGCCGGGACCAACGGCTTTACGTGCTTTCCGAGGCACGGAAGAAACTCGTTATGATAATACGGTCACCCATCCACAGACCAACCTTGGCTAGCGTTGCTTAACCTTCAAGATCGACCCGTTGCGGCTGTTATTATGCATATTAAAATTGAGAACCTTCTCTTTTTTTGGAAGTCGGTTAAAAATACCATGACAGAGACACGCCAGGTGTTCACCAGACTTCAGCCCGTCTAGACAAAACATTACCTTAAACTAGTACCAAGCCAAATCATGTGTTAAACCCACATTGCAAGAACATTGTTTAAAAATATTATCAACAAGAACTAAGCAGGCAAATCCGCTTTAAAAATAATCCTATTATTTCGTCAGCAGACTAAAATGATTTATTGTAAGAAAAACTAAGCCTTTTGTTATAATATCTAACAATATTTATGACTTAATATAATTCACACGTTTAGTCATAATTTTAGTCAAAGAAACCAGTTTTGTTTTGAAGTTGACGTTCTGTCTTATTTATGTTTAGTCTCGTTTGGGCAGATTTTAGGGCTGGGCCTGTTAAGGTTTTTTGCGAACTATCAATTTATGGCGTAACAGTGTTTTTTACTAATACTTAAAAAAACAACTTAAACGGATGCATATATTTAGTATGTTTTTTGGGTTTATTCATAGAAGAAAGTCTCCTCGAATGGATTTTGTGATAGGTAAGCTACTTTTTGGTAATTCATCATGACTCCTCAGACTTTTACTGATTAAAACACATCCATGTTCCTCCTAATGCGGTCTGCGTTCCAGGGCCGCGGTGACTCTTTCGAACAAATTTCGAAAATGATATAATTACTTATATCTGAATATAAATATATAAAGCTGAAGAGTTAGTTTGTTTGTTTTTTTTTTTTTTTTTACTATTGATAGGCACGCGTTTGACCACTATCTCACCTGATGGTAAGCGAGGATGTGGTCGAAGATGGAGCACGCTTGCCTAGAAATAACCTATTCACTCTTGATTTAAAGACTCCCAGGTTGTAGCTATCAGGAAACACAGACTCCGGCAGGGAATTCCACTCCTTAGCTGTACGCACTATGAATGTGTTCCCAAAACGTTTTGTGCGTATGGGTGGGATGTCCACCATATACCGGTGGCGCATCGCCGTTCGTCTTGTGGTCCGATGGTGGAACGGGCTTGGCGGAATTAAATTATGCAATTCCGTCGCACATTCCCCAAAATGCAACCGGTAAAAAACCGACAGGCTAGCAACTCGTCGTCGATGTTCAAGACTTTGGAGCTTCGACGCGACGAGCCTCTCATTGCCGATGATCCTCTTGGCTCGTTTCTCAATTGCCTCAAGGGCATCAAGCTGGTATCTGGCAGATCCATCCCAAAGATGAGAGCAGTATTCCATACACGATCGAACTTGCGCTTGATAGAGTTTGAGCAGCTGTTCCGGCGTGAAGTACCGTCTCACCTTAGCCAGAATCCCCAACTTCTTTGCAGCCACTTGAGCTTTTGCCTCTATGTAAGGGCCAAAATTGAGAGTAGATGTTAATGTAACCCCAAGAAGCTCAAGATGGTCGGTTATCGGCACGGTTTCACCGCGGAAAGATGGAGCTGGGCGGAATTGGCTCCTTTTGGCGGAAAATAGCATTGAACTTGACCACATTGGCATCGCCCCAATCAGAGACCGCCTGTAGGGACACGTTCAAGCGCTCAACCATTGCCTCCCGGAGAGACCGGATCTGCGACCCACCAGCTCGTGCGTCGGACACGTATCTTTCAGCAACAGTGCTGTCGTCTGCATACCCAAAGGTACCGGGTTTAAGCAGATCATTAATATGCAGCAAGAACAGTGTTGCCGAAAGCACCGACCCCTGAGGAACCCCGGCATTAATATCCAGCAGTCCGTTGTTTGTTTGTTTACTTGAACACGCTAGTCTCAGGAACTACTGGACCGATTTGAAAAATGCTTTCAGTTTTAGGTAGCCTTATTTATCGAGGAAGGCTATAGGCTATATATCATCACGCTAAGACCAATAGGAGCGGAGCAGTAATGAAAATTATGACGCAGACGAAGTTGCGTGGGTCAACTAGTATCTGAATATGACTGACACAAATTGTGAACAGAGGGTAAAAATATACCAAAATGTTCAATCGTACTCAGTACGTATCTGGTTATTCCGGATAACAGACTGTAAAATTTAGAAAAAAATGGTAAGCATTAAGCATTCAAGTGTTTACCTGTAAATTCGCCCAATTTTAATTAAATTCAAAAAGCTTAACCCGCCAAAAACATATTAAAATTAGGTACCCAAATCTTCTTATCATCAACTGATAATAATTTCAACAACAAAAATGTGTGGCACACTTTATCAGCGATTCCCACGGCTCGTCCGAACATGATGGGATTGTCAACAAACGATAAGATTTGGGTCATGTTTATTATGATGGCGGCTAAATATTGTGTTTATCTTCCAATTGGCCAGTTAATTCTGATGACAGAAACGTTTGAGGATGATTGATTTTAATATTATCTTAACGAATGATGGCTTTGTTGACTGAATGATGAGACAATTTATTCTTTGAAATACTTGCTCGGACCTGTGGCTTCGCCTGTATGAGTCCCGTTTTATACCAAGGCAGCACACAACTTTTCTGTCAGCCTATGTGTACTGCTGGGCAAAGGGTTCCCCCTTATTTTTCCACCCAACTATATCTGGTGCCTTCTGCGGATAATCCTGCAGGAATTAATGCAAATCGTCACACTAGCGCTTTAGGCCTGTCTCGTTTGCGGCGTGCGTCTTGAGGCACCCGGTGCGTGGGGATCCAGGCCCATTTGTCCTCATGCCTACTGTAAATATGACCCGCACAGCGGACAACTGTCAGAATAACAATTATTAGACCGCTTTTGGAATAAAAATAATCCAGTGTATTAACTCAGGTCATGGTTTAACTCTTTTTTTTTTAACGGGGGGAAATCCTCATGGATGTACTCCGTCCTGTGGTGGGCGGAGGGGTCTGTCAGACTAAAACCACCCCGGTGCTCCATCTCTCACAAACCGGGGATCGCGAGAACTAATGCGACTTCCGTAATCCCCGGCTGGAATGATGGTTTAACCCTGTGCCAAGTTTGATCCAAATACGTTCAGCCTACAATATGCGCAATATAATTTGCGCTTGTTTGAACAGAATAGGTAAATCTAAAGTCTTTCTCTATTTCTCTTTCACATACTGTATTATACAGCTTCACATAATTATAGCATTTGTATGATATCAGTTTCCCTATAAATGAAATAAAGTACGGTTATTGGGTTCATTGTGAGTTTAAATACAACAAGTAGTAAATAACCAAGCTACTGCTGTTAGTTAACATCATTTAAAAAACAAGTAAACGATTTAACCAAAGCTTTAAGTATCACAAAAGTTGGTACCTAATCGGTAATCACAGCAAATAATCAAACCATTGTTTAATTTCATTCCAGATATTAAATACCAAGATAAATAGATTCATGGAATTCGTTAGATATGGTAATCTTATTCTTGTCTAACAAAATACAAAACCAGGCTGGTTATTTTATCTCCAACTTAACGTGTACACTTAATTTACACTTGTGTCCTAAGGTTTAATTATAAATGTCTGTATCCCACATTATGTACATGTTTTAAGTGCTGTTGTACCTGTAAAGTAATTAATGTGTACTTCATTCTATGCAGTTGAATGCAGTAACTTTAGTGATTTATAAAGCAATTTTCATTACAGGGTTATTCGAAGAGACGAGAAAATCCATTATCTATCTATACTAATATGTAAAGCTGAAGAGTTTGTTGGTTTGAACGCGCTAATCTCAGGAAGTACTGGTCCGATTTGAAAAAATATTTCTTTTTTGTGACACAGACGAGAAAAAGGAGCGTAGCAGGCAAAGCTGCGCGGGTCAACTACTTATGATATAACTTTGCTCAGTACGTAAGTGTAGGTACAATCGCGACGCCGGCAGTCCTTTGCGAGACACGGAGGAAACTCGGTATGTTAAGATGGTCACCCATCCACAGACCAACCTCGGCAATCGTTGCCTAACCTTGAAGATCGACCTGTGCGGCTGTTTTTATTTAGCTACGAGCTTCTCTCAATACACAGGACATATATCCAGGCAATAAACATTTTAAATTAAACTAAAAGCTTTGAAGTGAGTTTATTCTGCCGATATCTAGAGCACGATGTGTAATTTATCCCTCTTCCATGTTTTTAAACCACACCTCTTTGCTTATCGATAACAAACTCAATCTTATCAATAAAATCTCAACACTGCAAAGTATTCAGTAAATAAAACTGCAATTTTATCAGCGACCCTGTACTTACGAAATACGCCTATACAATGTCTCCATATCACCATGCCATTACCTCCGTTACAGAGGGTGAGCAGAACGGCCTGGCCAACAATGGACTCCAATGCAACTTGCATTTGATTGCTGGTGACAATTTCACGTGGCCTTTGTATAGTAAGCAGTTATTAACCAAGATTTATAAGTAACTTTGAATCACAAAGAGGTGTATTAAAATGGTCTCCATGATTTCCAATTAAATGTCGGTCCTATTCATTATGGTCCTGCAATAACAGGGTAGACCATCCTGCTACAAACTCACTCATTGTCGACCTGGCCACGTCCCATGTTACTTTGGGTCAATGCAACATGTTTTCTTCTCCCATGCTCCCCCTGATCAACGGTCATGTTATTTTTAAAAGAAAGAAAACACCGGCCAAGGGCGAGTCGGACTTTCACACGAAGGGTTCCATGTCATAAACCGAAAAAAAAAAGTTCCCTGTAGGTAGGTACTGGAAACTTATTAACTTAATTTTACTTTTTAATATAATTAAATTTTTGTTATTTTTACGGTTCTTGAAGTACAGCCCACTGACAGACAGACGGAAGGACAGACGGACGGACAGCGGAGGCTTAGTACCTAATATGGTTCCGTTGGTTACGGTACTCTCTTAAAGTGCTTGATTGTGCCAAGTATGACGCATCAAAAAAGACACAAAGGTGTCTTATTTAATGTTTAAGAAAATATACGTCACAACCCTCTCCCATTCACTCCCGTTTCTTTCTTATCGATCCTCACAACAACCCCCGAAATGTTTTCTTTAGTATCCCTTTCGACACACCCACAACTGACTGGCTAATATATTAAGCACTGCTTCAACTATTCTCCAAATGTTAATAAGGCTGGTGCAGCCACGTTCTTCACAGAATTACCTTTGTCGTTAGCGTCAAGCACTACAAAGATATGCACCAGTTCTCTTTGCCTAAGGAAAGCAGGAAGTCCCTTGTCCGCCGCTACTACATCTCGATGCAAGCCCATGTCTCGCAATTGGATGAGAGTAGCAGAGCATTCAGTCATATGGCGAGCAATCAGATAGGCTTATGTCTAGCAGTACCTACACTGCTATAATAGTTATCATCACGACCGAATTTCCGTTAATCTCAACAGAGATTTTTCAAGTACACAGAAGATTGTATAGTGCATAAGTGCGCAAACACTGATGCATTCCTGTTCTTTTCGTCTCGTAGTCCAATGGAACGGAAATCTAACACGACCGAGAAGAGATCAGGGGCAGGACCAAGGACTTTAGGTGCTTTCCAAAGCTCGGAAGTCTGACACCACAACTTCCAATCTTCGAACTACTACTGCGGAAACCCAATAACACTTTATGCCGGAATGGGGTATTTTACTAAAAAAATCAAATTAGTCCGTCTGATAGATTTTCAAAAAATATTCGACCCGTATTTTTTCTTTTTTCACGTAAACAAATAATAAAGAGGATACAGCGAGTTGAAGACACGCGTGACGTCATATGGCTTGGTAAAAATATACCAAATTTACTAAGCCAGATGACGTCACGCGTGTCTGCAACTACCCTTTTGGAAACCAAACCCAAGACCAACAGACTAGAACTGCTCTGGCATACAAGGGAAGAAGAATTACTCACATGAACACATAATATTCTTAATTCTTTATTGTCCAAAACAACTTATATGATACAGTCATAGGCGAGCTTAACTCAAAGTCGAGTTTTCTCCCAGCAAACCTTTAGTATCGTAAAATATTCGTTCCCAACATACTCCCACGCAATTGCATCTCCATTGGTATTCCGCATCACAGCCAACATTGCCAGGTGAGGTGTGTTATCAAAAGCTTTTAATTGAGCAGAAATTATTATGAGACGTGTTACTCGAATCTTCAGATTTATCCTGAGATACGTCTGAAGATAAATGAACTTCAGTAACATGTTCGAAGTACGTATAATTTATGAAGATAGGGGTGATGTCATCCTTAAGATAAAGTCTTCTTGAGATAGTTTTATTTCTAGCATCAAAACTTTGACTTGTGTGGGCGCGCGGTATGGATAAAACTGAGTTGGTTCCAAGATCTTGAGTCACGTATGAAGATTATTTGTGCGACTTTATGTCTATCATTTTAAATGGACTCCATTTTGTAGTATTGGTGAGATAAGTTTGTATAATTTCCATACAAATAGATTCAGCATGAGTATGAATATCTCTTTGTTTGAATGTTTGTCAATCAATCTCGCAGTCACGTCTCAACGGCTTTACAGAGTGGGGTGAAACTGGTCAGAATGATAGACCATGGCCTGGAATCTGGATTAACAAATGTGACAATTTCATCCCGTGACTCTTCTTTCAAGAATTTTCTACTTCGAGGCTACTGACAAACACTGCTATTGACAAGTTAACTGGTTCAATATTTTACCACCTATCAAATTATATTGGTTAATGGCAGTTTTTGAAACAAAAAACTGGCTAAGTGCGAGTCAGACTAGCGTGCAAAAGGTTCCGAACCAATTTAATTTTTTTCAACATGTTATTTTAACACTACAGACTTCTTATAGTCCTGTAATCTTTAGGCATAGAACTAATCTGCATTTTTTTCAAAATTTAAGTTTTAGAAGTTTCGGGGATAAGTGGGGAGGAATGGTCATTTTTGTCTAATAACTTTAAAATTATTTATTTAAAGATTATGAAAAAAGTATAATAATAAAAACCTCATAGTAAGCCCTTTCATTTGATATGTCACACAATACAGTTTGAAAAACTTTATTTTTTTATTTTACAGTTTGACCCCAAAAGTGACCCATACTAAAATTTTATTTATTTACGTAAAGCGTCCGTGTTTGGGTCAAAGAAGTCCATATTTATACCAAATTTCAACAAAATTGGTCCAAGACTTCCGAAGAAAGCTGGCTGTGACAGACGGACAGACAGACGCCCGAGTGATCCTATAAGAGTTCCGTTTTTTTACGGATGTTCGGAACCCTAAAAACTGTGCGTATCTCTTTTTAAATTTTTGTGCATGATGCGTTGAGCCTTTATCTCTCTCATCTGATGACTAATTAATGACCTGCTTTGACCCAAATCATCCCATAAACGATCTGACCCCCCGCTGACCAGGGATTTCAGCGTTTTATCAATGGAATTCGTTAAGATTCATTAGTTTAAACTTTCATAACCTTAAACATCCAGGCGTGAGAGTGGGTCAGGCGCTCCTAATAGGGAATGAGTATTAATCACCACCGGGCCACCAGGCCCAGTACGTGCCATTTTGGAGCATTAATTCTGTCGATGTTTTCATTCATTAGTATCGTCGTTAGTTAAATATTTTAGCGGTCGCAATGTCTTAAATATTTTGTGGGAGGGGTTCACATCGGCGTCGGGTCGACGATGACGTATCTAGGTCTCGTCCTTGACAGCCGATGGAACTTCGTCGAACACTTCCGACGTTTGGCTCCCAGACTGGGACGAGCCGGGGCTGCTTTCAAGCGGCTTCTGCCCAATCTAGGGGGTCCGAATGCCTCCTGCCGGAAGCTTTACGCGGGGGTCGTGCGGGCCATGGCCCTTTATGGGGCGCCGGTACGGGCGCCTACTTTGAGGAAGCGACCTGCCCGTTACCTCAACGCGTCTCAGAGGGTCATGGCCATCCGGCTGGCCCGGGGATACCGCACGGTCTCTGGCGAGGCGGCGTGCCTTCTTGCCGGACTGCCGCCATGGGATCTGGAGGCGAGAGCCCTCGCGCACATTTACGAGTGGCGCGTGGAGGCGCAACGCCGGGGCGAGACACCTCTGCCGCGGCAAATCGCAGCAAGGCGGATGGAGCTCCGGCAGGATCTCATGGCGGTATGGAGACAGCGACTGTCGCAACCTAGCGATGGGCACGCAACAATCCAGGCGATAAGTCCCCTCTTTGAGGAGTGGCTGGAGCGGCGTCACGGCGTCCTCACCTTCCGCCTGACACAGGTACTCACCGGACACGGTTGTTTCGGGAGATACCTGTTTCGGATTCGGCGGGAGGACGCGCCCGGGTGTCACCACTGCGAGGATCGCTCGGAGGACACGGTGGAGCATACTGTGGACGTCTGCCCCGCTTGGGCGAAGCACCGCCGGGTCTTCGTCGAGGCGATCGGCGGCGGCGACCTCTCGCGACCAGCCTTGGTTCAATCTTTGGTCCGGAGCGAGGAGGCATGAGAAGCATCACCTCCTTCTGCGAAGCAGTAATGCTAGCAAAGGAGGAGGCCGAACGTGTGAGAGAGAGGAAAACCTCACGTCCCAGTCTCCGCAACAGAAGAAGAAGCCCCAGGCGTCGGGAGTCGCAGGACGATTCCCGACCGCCGTAGGCGCGGGCCTGCGGACGACGAGCAGTGGGTGGCTCGCCGTCTGATCAGAACTAGGCCCGGGTCGGCGGCGCGCTGCGATCCCAGCGCGCCTCAAAGAGATGTCAGCGTGGAAGACGGGGCCTGCTAGGGCAGGTGCCTGCTGGGGCTGCGGAATCTGTTCGAAAGAGGTGCCGTAGCCTTGGAACGCAAAGGGCACCAGGAGGAACACGGATGGGTTTTAGTCAGTAAGAGTCTGACACTCCCTCTTGCTTCACCCAGAGCGGGAGGAGGCATTTGATGATTTCCCATCCTTAAAAAAAAAAAAGGTCTTAAATGTTTTAGCGCTTGCCAAGGTTGGTCTGTGGATGAGTAACCATCTTAACATACCGAGTTTCCTCCGTGCCTCGGAAAGCACGTTAAGCCGTTGGTCCCGGTTGTCATTTGTAGATCTTTGGCAGTGGTTACAGATAGTCAGAACCCAGTGAATCTGACACCAGTCTTGCCAAGAACTACTGTGTGGAGGTCTGGTAGGCAGCCGCTCCTCGTAAAATACTGGTATTCAGCTAAATCCGGCTTGACTGGAAGCTGGCCCCAATTTAGTTGGGAAAAGGCTAGGCAGATGATGAGCGGTTACAAGGTCCAAGGTCCAAGGACCCTCGATTCTCCTATCCCGCAGTCACGCCTTCTCTAATATCTACGTTCTTAATAAATTCGTGTAGGTGATGGTTCGGTGCAGCTTCGATTTGATCTGTCTGTCAATTTAATAAGAGAGATTTTGTTTTTAGGATCTTCTCCTTCTTCTCGTGTGAGCAATAAGGTTTAACGATCCCACACACCCTAGTGTCAGAGTTACTAAACCGCCTCAAGGGCCTCTGACATGGTTTATTTGACTAACGCGGTTTGGCGGCCGGGACCACCGGCTTATAGGTACGTGCCTTCCGAAGTATAGAATCATCTCTTTTTATCAGACAATCTGGTGATTCAAGCCTACAATGTCCTAGCCAAACTGAAAAACAACTTTACGAATTATGTTTTCCGGTGGGAATCGAACCCACGACCACGGAGGCAGTTAAGTTTTTAGGATGGGAAATCATCAAATGACTCCTCCTGCTCTGGGCGGAGCAGAAGGAAGTGACACTAGCATTACTGCTTCGCAGAAGGAGGTGGCCGCTTCCCATGCCTCCTCGCTCCGGACTATGGATTGAACCAGGACCGTACGAGCGAGGCCATCGCCACCATTATTATAGAGCTAGAATACCAATATTACCTACTAATTTCAGGAACAGGCATCACAAATTAGTCATGCATAACTGTCCTTGGTCACAGCACACTTTAGGAGTGGCGTAGTCAGTAACTATGAGGTATGTCGACGTGTGACCCGCTTGGTTTGGTATGCGACATCATTCCTCTCTAACTTTTGTTTCCGTGGTACACGTCACATGTGTATAAGACGGCTAGTTGCTGATTTCATTTGGCCTGTCCGTGCATTTTAATAGATTGCTAAGATATTCATATCAATTCATTTAATGAACTAGAAAATGTCGCATTCCTATTGGTGTGAAATATAACTATTTCACACAAATAGGAATGCGTCATTTTGAAGTTCAAAAAGTGAAGTGAAAAATGTGTGCGTGTGTGTGAATTGTGAGTTGAATCGTTATCCTACAAAAAAAAACACAACAGCTGACCCAATTCCTGAGTTTTCACATAAATTCCCAGCAAACCCACAAGAATTGACTAATTTTATTCAAACTAATTAACTCTTATGTCTTACTAAGGCAGAACAGTCCATAAATACATCAAGACTAACGCGAAAACACGAGACACGAGGTAAAATAAAACATAACATGTACCGCTATTTTAAACCTGTACCCAATGAATTTAGTACTACTTAAGAGTGGTTTATTCAACTAACATTTAGACTTTAAAGTAACAATGGGTATCCCTTCCACTGCCTTTCGGAGGAATGTGCAAGATCAAAGCACAGTTAAATAAAATGCTGTTGCTTTGGTACAAACTAACGAGGCATTTAGAATGCCATTTATGTCAAATAAACTAACACGTGGTTTGACGATAAATAGATCTTTGTCGGCGGTTTGGGTGGGGGTATAGTGGTGGCAGAGGCGAGAGCGAATTCTGTTTCAACGTTACGCAAGATAAAAATAATCACCATCTTGATGATTTTAAATGAGTCTGTTTCCTGATAGCTACAACCTGGGAGTCTTAAAGTCAAGAGTGAATATGTTATTTCTAGGCAAGCGTGCTCCATCTTCGACCTCATCATTGCTTACCACCAGGTGAGATAGTGGTCAAACGTGTACGTAACATTTGAAAAAAAAAGGCCTGTGCCCCAACAATGACATTCTCCCCGGTATGTTTATTATTAACGAGAATTTCCTGCGGTTTCACTACCGTGGCCTTTTCAGGACCCGTTCTTTTTATCCGTTTCCCGGATAAAAAGAAGCCTTTTAAAGAAAGAATGAAAGAAAGTATGTTTGTTGGGCAAACCACCGACTGACAACAAAATATTTAAAGAAAAAGAATTCGGGAAACTAAGTGTTGTGCAGCCGTTTTGAAACAGACATTACCTGCATAGCCTTTTCCCAACTATCTTGTCGGCTTACAGTCAAGCCAGTTTCAGCTGCAGCAACTTCTTACACGATTGGTGTCAGATTTTCTTTTTTCTGACAATCCGTAACGACTGCTAAAGATCTACATATGGCAGCCGGGACCAACGGCTTAACGTGCTTTCCGAGACACGGAGGAGTCTCGGTGTTAAGATAGTCATCCATCCACTGACCAATCTCGGCAAGCATTGCTTAACCTTGAAGATCGACCCTGAGGCCGTATACAGAAAGAAAGCTGGCAGCCTGCCTGCGCTTATAGGAACCGGTCCACTCAGGTAACCGGCACAGGCATTTATATGAACAAGCGCCGATAAGCGCCGAACGCCGCCGAAAAGTTCCGACAATCTCCGACACGCGGCGGTCAGCGCTGGCGCCGCCCGCCATTTAAAATTAATGAACAACGAGCTTCAATCTGCTTGCTTTATGTAACTGTTACCAGAATGGACCAGCGCCGATAAGCGCTGGTAGATCGGCGCCGGCTACCAGCTTTCTTTCTGTATACGCCTTTATTATTTAGCCACAAGCTCCTCGTTTTGGAAAAGACGGTTCAGTTATATTTATCAAATTGATCAGAATAGATTAGATATTCTGATATCCCTATTAGAGACTTCAAAAGTACAAAGATCACCTAGATATTCAGATACTACAAACATACATAACAACCCACCTAAATAATCCTCATTCTTCATTATTCGACACAGATGAAAAGAATCAGGAATTAAGGCTAAAGCCATATTTTGTGAAACATAATCATCTCGTCTAGACGATCCTGTAGACAAAACTAAGGATACACTCGGCCTTGTCATGAGTATATTATGGGCCGACCTCGGCACGTTTACGGCATTATATGTGATACTAAGTGGGTAGATACAGGTGGCTTCATTATGGCAGAAATGGAAGGGATGGAGATTTTAAGCGTAACGTAAAATCGCCGTGGGATGCGTGAAGACGGGAGAACGGGAGTGCTTGATGAGGCGCTGTAGACTGTCTTTTGGTTAAAATAAATGTTGATGACGTCAAATAAAAATATTTATTTATTTATGTACACATAATATACTTAAAAAAGAGCACAACGCAACGTGCAATTAGGCAGTAGCCTATTTCAATAAAAATTTCTTGCGACAGAAAAGTAGGATAAAAACACACACACACACACAGTGTATATCGAGACAGAGAAGAAAACTTAGACTTAAAATACTACTTAGAGTATAAGTACTTACTAAACTTATATTGAAATTCTACTCATATAACGAACTTGCTTCTGCCAGCGGCTTCACCCGCGCGGTCCCTAGGGAACATACTCTCGGGATAAAAAGTAGCCTATGTCCTTTGTTAGGCTCTAGACTATCTCTGTACCAAATTTTATTTAAATCGGTTCAGTAGTTTTGGCGTGAAAGCGCAACAGACAGACATAGTTACTTTCGCATTTATAATATTATTAAGGATTAGGTTTCCCTCCTTCCTCGCTGTTTTATTAATCTAGTTATTGTAGGGGACTATCAAAGTACTATATAGGGCTGGTTCCCCATTCTCCAGACCAAACAAAGTGCTAATGAGTTTTTCAATAACGAATTTCTCTTCGGTTGGTTAACAACGGAGCTGACTCCTTCTTCATTAATACAAATTGCACTTACCTATGGTGAAGTGGACAGGACGTGAGCTATCGAGCCATGTAAACAATGGAATGGCAGTTCCATTTGGTTTCATGCTTATTCCATCCAAGTTAACACGATGAAGTGTTGACAGAATAAGCCGGGAGATGTTTCAGGACACCTTTTTATGATAACATGGACTTATTTATTTGTTATTGTTGCCTATATTATTTTAAATCTCCCGCTACACGCCCCGCTTATCACCAAGCCCTCACCAAACAAGTTAGCACGCGGTCAACAGCTGCCTTCACGAGTGGATTAAAACAATTGATTAATTCAAGTGCAAGTAACTCAATGAGTTTTCTGGATGCTTTCCAGATGTCTACGACTACAAGCTTAGAGCGAAAACACAAACGTTTGCTTGGAATAACTGCGCAATTTCGTGTTTGCAATGTCGTAGAACTGGGATGGTGCATGCAAGCATTTATCATTCGTCATGCGTAGTGGCATTGTTGCGATGTTCCTCAGTTTCTGCCTGCGCCAAGGCAGCAGAGTAGAAGTGACAGATTGCGGGGTTATGTTGGCACTGTATGCGTACTGTGGTTGGTGATAATCTAGTTATCTATGGTATAAACAGTACATTGGAAGAAAGAAAGAAATAAAAATGTTTATTTGGGACTCGCATAAAACAGACAGATTTAAAATTAATTAAAAGTAACAATTTGACGAGTTTAAAGATCCGAGGATGGAAAATGTGTGTGTACAATCTTAATCAGCAAAACCATCACCTTCTTTTTCTTTCTTGACTAGTTGTGAAAGCGCGAGGCGTCTGCGTTTATTTTGGTGTCTCGTGGACTTCGACTGATACATTTGTAAGCCGTACCTTGCACCAACTGTGGGCAAAGTAGAAGAGAACTGGTTATTGCGACCCAGTCGCAGTAGACCTCCAATGAAATGGCGGGACGAACTACTCAGATTTCGGCAAGGCGGGTGCTCGCTAAAAAAAGTTAAAAAGTTTTTATACAGCATACGATGTGTGATGCATAGTAGTTTAGTTGCATTACGAATTCCGATGTACGGCACCACAGACTAAACCCATGTATTTACAAGGGGACAAATTGTCTTCAGAGACACAGTGCAAAGTTGACCAGCTTGCGAGTTGACTTGCAGGCGTTGCGGTTTCGCGCCGAACCGTCGTGTGCACTCACCTTTAATGAATGGATACGTATTCCTAACACCAATGTGTTCACTCCTTGTTCCATATTCCGCGATAATAGCTCGTTTGTTACAGTCAATGGTTTGATAGAAATAGTAAATTTCCACATAGCATGAGTCAACACATTGATAAATTATTATCAGTTGGTTCTTAAACTAGACTGCATTGAGGATAATATTGTCCTTTGTGTTTCTTGTGAAGAATTGGCTTAATACATTAACATTTCTACATCAACCTAACTAATGTTAACCTTACTAATATTATAAATGCGAATGTGAGTTTATTTTTAGGGTTCCGTACCCAAAGGGTAACCAACGGAACCCTATTACTAAGCCTCCGCTCTCCGTCCGTCCGTCCGTCTGTCTGTTAGCGGGGATATCTCAAGAACCGTAATAGGTAGACAGTTGAAATTTTTAAAGATTGTGTATTTCTATTGCCGCTATAATAAAACGGAACCCTTCGTGTGCCAGTTCGACTCGTACTTGGCCGGTTTTTTACGCTTTTACGTCTAAATCGCTGAACCAATTTTGGTACAAAGATCGACCTGGAGACGATTAAAAGTTGTTTTTTTTTGTGAGCTTAGCTGTGGCCAAAAGCAAGTTAGATATACAATAAATTAAATTAGTCTAATAAAGCCGATGAAATGACGTAAAAGAAAAGGGAGAAAATGATTGCCGACCCCAAATAACAAGGGACAGGGGCAAGATGATCATGACGATGATTAAAGCTTGTATTCATGCCAATGACCTTGTGCATATAAACGGAGCTAACTATTCCTCTACGCGCCACTCCGCTAGCCTCATTTTTCATGATAAAAATAACACATATTTTTAAAAAGTAACAGAACCAAATCATTTTAATTTTTTTTGTTAAGCAGTTAATATTTGTTTATACTCTTGAAAATGAAGGAGTAAAATGGTTTCATCTCAACGATTTGGTGTTTTTTCTAAATTCTGGCCAAATCAAATTACGAATCAGTCATCATAGATTAATAACTATTTTTATCAAATGTAATTTCTCTTTTAGTGCTGACGAAAAGCTGCATCATCTGCACGCTATTTTAATCTTTTTTCGAGAGACCAACCTTAAAGCCTTGTTTCCACTCCTACATCATCCCACCCTATACGCACAAAACGTTTTGGGAATTCTTTGTACATTGTACAGTTCAGGAGTAGAATTCTCTGTAATAGTCTGTTTCCAGGTTATTTATTTATTAGGATCGTCAATATTGCATACACAGTACCTTAAGCTAATAACGCTTAGCATTATTTAAAAAAAAAAATATTTTAGTGCTGCAACACTTACGGACAACCACAACATTACTATACAACTATTGCATGAAAAAGGTGTAAACTATAAAAAATCATCATCTGCCTAGCCTTTTCCCAACTATATTGGGGTCGGCTTCCAGTCAAACCCAATTCAGAATTACTTAAGTTAAAATATAAAAAAGTGCAATCTAAGGTATGATAAAAATGAAATAGTATGAACATGTCTGATTGACGATAAATAGCTGTTAGCTACAACCTAGGTTACTTCTAGGCAAGCGAGCCCCATCATCAACCACATCATCGCTTACCATCAGGTGAGATAGTGGTCAAACGTGAGCCTGTGAATAAGAAACTAAAGACAAAATTACAGATAGTAGGCAGTAATAATTATACACGCAAATATATGGTAACGGCATCAATGCCGCCACAAGAAAAACCAACGCAGCAAATCTACATCGCAACAAAAAGAACCGAGACGCCATGTGTCCAACTAGCAGCGAACTAAAACTAAAAGTTTACCGTGCGATTTGAACGTAATTACACATCAGCCCGAATATGAACTACCGGGCAGTTGCCCACACCAGACACACCAACTGTCCGGTCGGAGGATCCTTCCTTTTCAATGGAGGTTTGCGGGACTTCCCTCTCTGTACCGCATAAAGTCATTTTCAAGCTTAGTGGCTAAAGCTATCCCCCACACAATCACAAATATTCAACGTGCAACATGTACAGAATGTTTTAATTTGAAATGTCAACCCACCAATCGCATGACCGTAGCTCGATTGTTTAAACCAATCAGACGGGCTTACTGCGTATCGACGTAAGTCGGATTGACTGCAACACCGGCCGTTATCAGATTAATTAAGTCAATTAATTCAACGGCTGGTAGTATGGTGTTCGTAATCCCATAGGTAGTGACGTGGAGCTTTTAATGGGAACAATGCATGAAATAATGTTGGTGGATGATTTTAATGGAATTTTGTGACAGAGAATTGAAAATAGGGTATGAGTTAGACTGAAATTGAGTTTGAAAATAGAAATCATTATCATCATAGTCGAAAAACGTCCACAGCTGGACATGTGTCCCAAGTGTCGCCACAACAACCAGTCCTGTGCGTCTCGCATCCTTCGGCTATTCCGCGACCCTCACCAGGTCATCGGTCCACCTTGTGGGAGGCCTTCCAACGCGTCTTCCGGTACGAAAGTTACGAGAGTACGAATACTTTACCAGTTCTTTGTGTTTATGTTGGAATGAAAAGTAATAAAGCTGGATAAAAAGGTGATAAATCTTGAACAGATTTAAACTTTTATGAAAATTATAATGATACTAGTTGACCCGCGCAACTTCGTTTGTGTCACAATTTTCATTACTGCTCCGCTCCTATTAGTCTTAGCGTGATGATATTATAGCCTATAGCCTTCCTCGATAAATGGGCTATCTAACACTGAAATATTTTTTCAGATCGGATCAGTAGTTCCTGAGATTAGCGCGTTCAAGTAAACAAACAAACAAAATTTTCAGCTTTATATATTAGTATAGATATAGATACTGCTGGAGTCATCTTGTATCTTCAGATATCCAAGATATTGATCTTTTGACCAATTGTTGGCCGAGCGAACGATCATTGATAAAGATATCAGCCGGCAGACCTCCACTCGTCGTCACCACAACAACCAGTCCTGTGCATCTCGCATCCATTCGGTAAAGTGAAATTCAGAAATGGAAAGAACTGCATCATTCTGTGCTTGAATCTTCACAGAACTCAGAACTCCACCTACCTCGTCTAGGATTATAGGTTGATGATACCAGTATAAACATAATAAAATGCATGTCTTATGCATTTTATTCTTCCGTGGAATTTATTCTTCCGTTCAGAATTCTTTCGTGGAAAATATTTAACAATTAAGCTACCTTTTATTAAAAAGTGCTCGACATTCTACGAAAAATGTAAGTAAATAAAAAAATAATTTAAGTGCAAGAGCAATGTAGGCTGGCATTATTAGGGTGAACGTTTTTGGTGAACTTAATAACTATATGCAAATTAATAAATACAGACGATAGTTTGTCTAGACTAGGTGTCAAAACAGCCGACAGGAACAGCTACAGAAGGTTCATTTCAAAACACTATAAAAAAACACATAAGAAATTTACAAGAATAAGGAAGAAAATGGAGGGTGTGGTAGAAGTTCGGTCAAATGCTAGGAAGATGACGATTTTATTAAACCCTTAGATTCCATTGCTCGTTTCTGTAGAGCATCAGGGATGTTTGCGGACATGCGTTTTCATTGCTTTTATGCATTAATGCGTAAAAGATGTAGGAGGATGCACAGGATCGGTTGATGCAGGGAGCGAAGGAGGCTGCGGAGAGGGAGAGGAAGGCCATGGCCACTCTCCCGTGCTGCAGCAGGCAAACCGGGCGTCGGCGGAGTGCGGACAACGCCCTCTTCCGGCCCCCGTAGAAAGGTTCGGAGGGACGGTGGACCCCGGGTCGTCCGCCGCCCCCAATCCAGGAGGACCCGAGAGTGTGGCGCGTATTGTTCCAGACGCGCCCCTACTGGACTTTGCGGGGGGAGGACACCTTAGACCTCCCGCGGGCCTAAGGTGGCCCGCATACGCGGGCACTAGCCGGGGATTATGGAAGGCGTACTAGCTCTCACAATCCTCGGTCAAGTGTGAAAAGGAATACCGGGGTGGTTTTTAGTCAGTAAGAGTCTGGCAGACCCCTTCGCCCGCCCCAGGCGAGGGGAGGATTTTCCACCCCGGCAACAAAAAAAAAACAAAAAAAACAACCGAATTGAGAACCTCCTCCTTTTTTTGAAGTCGGTTAAAAAAGGGTGCGAACCAGTTCCAACAACATCCTGGGCATGATTGCTGGCAGGCTGGACTGCTGTGTTGTGAATCGTTGCTTTTTTTTTGTAATGGGTTTGCTCTTGACTCTAGTCTATGTCAGAGATGACAGGGGTACTTCGTCGATTCACACCACGCGCGATTCGGACCATGATGTGAATCGCACAAGAATCATTTTTGAATTGCATGATTCACACCGTGGTGTGAATCGACGAATCCCAAAAAAGTCTTTCGGCGATTCACACCATGGTGTGAAAAGACGAAAGACATTTTGCGAATTCGTCGATTCGCACCATTATAAAAAAGTTATAAAAGTAATTACTTTTTGGTACTGACTGGTACAAAACGGTTATTGAAACAAATTATTTATAGGGATATAATATTTATTATGCTAACATAAGAAATTAAACATAGCATAAGTTTTTACAAGTATGTTAGATTATTCATATTATGTAGGTCAGTTATTCCTATGCTTATGATTAATTTAAAAATCACATGTTGTTCAACTTGAATAAAGATATTTAGGTATGTACAGTTTTAACTGTAAATATAAATCACAATATTGGTCAACATTAATAAAGATCTAGGTATTTATAAAAAAATAAAAAACAACTATAAATAAAATCACAAATACAGACTGAAAGATTACCCTGTTACTTATTACTAATTACAAAAAATACTTGTCATCAACATCTTTAATATAAAATATTCACCTTAATAATAATTAAATCACATGTTGCACATTTTGACTTACGATTTATTTGTCAGTAAAAAAAAAGACTAAGTAATACCTACTTTATTACTATAAGTAATTTTAGTTACTACTTATATAACGAGATATATCCAATGACTAAAATTGCTTGTCGTCTTCTTACCTTACTAATTAAGAGTGTACAATAGTACATAGTTTTACTATATCTAAAAAAAACAGATTGAATAGATTACCCTTTTCTTTGTAATTGGAATCACAGATTTGTTTGGTTATATGGCTGTAATTAATAAAATAATATAAATTAAGTTAACGTTACTTATAAACAAGATTATTGTTAATTATATAATGATGAGCTACCAAAAAATAAATCAGCATAATACGAAAATTAGATTTTTTTCAAAATCTCAACTTCTCCAAGCAATGGCCAATACTTATTTGGTTAGTCAATAACTCATCTATAGTGTTATTAATTTTTTCATTAACTTGCACGCTTACTAGTTTTCTTTTTGAAATTTTAACGTCACCCGGTAAATTTATTTTATTATAATAAAAGTGTGCGTCTTTGTCTACTCCATGAAGAAATTGGGCAATATTTGGTTTTGATGGAATAATTTTTTTAATTCTAGCATTCCACGATTCAACCATGTTATTTGTTTTATGACTTTCATTGTAAGTACTCCACGTATTTGATAGAACTGAGTGTTGGAGCCATGTTTGGACAAAATAATCATTAAAAAGCGTAACTTCTGCGGTATTGGGACTTTCTCCCATAACATACAGCCAGCCATCATCCAATAAGTTTTGTGGCAAATGTGTCATAGCTGCGCATAGGCTTACATGGATCCTGCCCAGTTTAGATTTGGTTACTCCAAGCTTCTTAGCTTTACGCCATAAGCAGCGGATGAAATGAAAATAACAGCCAACTATTTTCACATCTGGAAACAACACTTTCAGTGCCAACATTGCACTTACTTCAAAGTCCATTGATATATGTGTGGGCTCCCATTCTTGAACTCGGCTTTTAATAATTTGGAACATAATCTCATAAGTTTCTTCTTTTCTATCTGGAAGCAAAGCATATAGCACAGGAACCACATTGACGTATTCTTCATTGCTCCCTATATCCGCATGAATAGTGTATACTTGATGAAAGCACTTGACGCAAATCTTAAATGTGCCATCGATAAAAAAATGTTTCGACTCCTTTAAATATTTTGTCATTTCGGTCTTTCCAAAAATTATGATGCGCTTGTTTTTGTATGCGTAATCGGCGAACAACAGATGATCGTATTTTTTTGGCACTTCAAGATGTGTGGCTTTATTGAAGATAAGTTTATTAGCGCCTATAGCTTTATTTCTTTGATTGTACAGTTTATTCTTTACGTTATTGAATTGAGGTAACGGTTTCGTTAGATTAATTCCTTTATCTGTAAGTACATCTATTGAATCTTGAAAAATTTGTGTGACTGGCTTATTGATATTGTTTTTAACAGTTTCGGTACATATGTGCATCTGCTGGTCTATTTCAATCGCTGTTTGATTCTTAGGAGCATGGTTATGATTAGTTTCACATAATATTGCAAATGGAGACGGGTGCATTTTGAATATTGCATTGCATTTGCTATCTTTTTTGGTGCACCTCCAGACCTCAGAACCATCTTTGTTTATACGTTTCCAAATATAATTGTATCCATTTCGACACAGCATACGACGACCTCTCTCGGTTATTTGAAACTCCATATTTTCAAGAGCATGTGAAGTTGACGCATCTTCAGACATTTTTACACCGAGCCTGTTCAAAAATAAGGAAATTGGATTTTAATATCTAAATATAATTAACATTGTAAAATACTTTACTTGCTTAAAAAATATCGATTTAGTTATATTAACTATCTAAAAATTTATTTACAAAAGTTTTATATTAAAAGCATGCAGATAACACTCTCCTTTCTTATTATTTTACTTATTTACATTTCATAAAGCTTTAGATAGGTATTGAGATTAAATAAAATCCAATTCTATGATTACAAACACCACAAGCAATGACTAAACAAAATATTATAATATAGTATACTAAATTATTACACACTTTGGCATTATGGTGCAATACTTATTGAAATCAGTACCTACACACTAAAGTAAAATGGCGGACAGTCCGCCATTTTGTTTTACGCTATTTTAAAATATTGTATTCAATTTCATCCATAAACAATTAATCCAAGATTAATTGTAAACCAGATTTTGAAGTGCTAAAGCTAATAATGCAGATGCACTGTTAACATTGACCAATATAAAAATTAATTAAGTATTATAGAATAAAAATAGCAATAGGTATCTACCAAGTAATGAAGAAGACAACTTTAAATATTATGTTTAACATTAATTAATTAATTTTGTGCCTGAGATAATTATAATTTTTTTAATTTTAACAACATATTGAAAACTGTACTTACCAAAATTATATTTCACTCAAAATATGACAGTCACTTCACATGTACCTACAACACTACTCTCAGGATAGAAATGATGCAATTACGTTTAAAATTAGTGCATTGTGGTAGTTCAGAAATTTTCCATTGTTTACAAAAGGGTTGTTTTTTACCTGAGAATATTGGCGCGTACCTACGCCGCGCACTGTTTAGGCGCACGTTACTGAATTTTTAAATAAAATTGATATACAATGTTAAGCTGATATTATAATATCAGATTGCATGTTTTATCATTTTAATTATTAAAAAAAACCCCGCAGGAGTAGTAGATAGTATTATTATAGTAGCCACAGAACTCCTAAAGTGGTGGCACTGGTTCACTCATAATAGGTACTTACTTAATATTTTTAATAGTATTTCGCTAAGCACTTGTGTGCTTGCTTGTTAATTAATAAGAAAGAACCGTTGGTATGAATCGGCGAATTGAAAAAGTGTCCTTCGGCGATTCACACCATGGTGTGGATCACCGAATGACTTTTTTGGGATTTCTCGATTCACACCATGGTGTGAATCATGCAATTCAAAAATGGTTCTTGTGCGATTCACACCATGGTCCGAATCGCGCGTGGTGTGAATCGGCGAAGTACCCGATGACAGAGACAAAGTCTACGATGGAGCGAGCCTACCCAGAAGGAGCCTGTTCACTCTAACTTTGAAGAGATTAGGGTTGAAAGCTTTAGGAAACACAGACGCAGGCTCCAGTATCTCAGCTGGGATGCTGAAGTAATGATTATTTTGTTGTGTGTGTTAATGTTGTTGTTGTTGTATTTGCTTCACTAAATTAGTTGTACGTTTACTTTTGTTAATAACATTATACGAGTAATTGTTGCTCTCAATCTCACAAGGAAGCATTTTAGGGCCACCATTATTTCTCGTATACGTGAACGATCTCCCCCAAGCAGTCGGAAAAGATTGTATTCTTTTTGCTGATGACACAACCGTTATCTTAGATTGCAGAAACATTGAAACTTACGAGTCAGACATGAATAACACCTTCAATAAAATTATCACATGGTTAGAAAGCAATGACTTAAAAATAAATGTAGAAAAAACTAAAATATTGAACTTTAAAACACATAAAAGTAAAAGTCTCAAACTTCAAATATCTCATAAGAATCAATTAGTTGAACAAGTTAACAAAACTAAATTTCTTGGCATAACACTGGATGAACATTTCACATGGAAAGAACACATTGATGAAATATGCATGAAAATTAATAGATTTGTTTTTGCTTTGAAAAAAGTAAAAGATGAGACATCCAAACCTACTGCTATGATGGTGTATCATGCTTATATATGTTCCATTATCAGGTATGGCATCATTGTTTGGGGAAATTCTTCTGAAATTTCACGAATACTGATAGCTCAAAAAAAATGCATTCGCACTATCTTTAACATGGACTGGACTGAATCATGTAGACCAGTGTTTAGATCACACAAGCTTCTTACCGTTACTTGCATATATATTTATGAAATCGCAATATTTGTTAAAGCTAATTCTTCACTTTTTGAAGCTAAAAACAATTTTAACAAACGGAAAGTTACTCAATATTTATTAAAGATCCCTGTACCCAGGATAGAACTATTCAGACGGAGCTGCGTATATATGGCGCCACTTATATACAACTCTTTACCGATCTGGATAACTGAATTACCTTACCAAAAATTCTGTGCAGTTTTAAAAAAGTGGTTGATATCGCAATGCTTTTATTCAGTCAGCGAATTTTTCAACAAAAAGTCATGTCCATCCTATCACTTCAGGAATGCACTGTAGTTTTATTATAGTTGGTATTTTGATACCTAAAACACTGTTAATGTAGTTGCCTTACGATTTGTGATGTGTGTTTAAACTTTAGTTTATATGTATAATAAGGTTATATTGGTTTTGTTTTCTGTAGAATTCCAGAATTTATTGCGGGAAACTGTTATTATTCGTGTACAGTGAGTGTTACTATTTTAGTGGCACAAAAACAAGTTAATAGACTAATATTTGTATGCCATTAAATGGCAGAATGTGTCTTTGCACTAAATATATTATTGTAACATCTGTTTCTACCACATTTTATACAAATAAATGGAATTATTATAATTATTATTATTATTATCAATTAAAAATTGAATATTATTAATATTGCTTGTTTTTTGACTCAGCCACGATCTGGATTTAACGAAAGATTCTAGTCTCTAACATTTAGGTCTGAATTTAAACAGAGTAGAAAAAATACTTCTCTACTCTAGAGCTCAGCTACTGCCACTAAACAGCTCATCATCATCATCTGCCTAGCCTTTTCCCAGCTATATTGGGGAGGCTTCAGGTCAAACCGGATTCAGCTGCGTTTCATCCCTCCTCCTTCATCTTCACATAACCACACCAAGACAAGCGATTCCCTTACAACCTTTATTAAAGTCAATCAATCTACGAAACCTTCCAGTAGCTATGATATTGTCAGCTACCAGTCTAAGCGGTTGCATTTAAAATGGAGGGACTATCATAGCACCTGCCCGAAATAACAGCCTCGCAAAAACTGCTTAAGAAAATGTCACAAAAGTAACGTTAAGAAGTGCACCTTCTGTCCCCCTCTAGTATACGATGACCACGAAGAGGGTTGGCTGTCTAAAACCTTTAACAGGATTAGGGAAGAAGACATCTGATATTAAGACCTTCTTAGTCCGTTTAGCTGGACTATCCGGCTAACAACTGGTTGTTAGCGACCTATAGCGTCCATTTATTGGACAGTCTTTGTTTAAGACGTTTGAAAATGTTCTCCTAAGTTGTCGATTTTATCGAATGGACTAATAGTTATTCGTTTTCTAGTGTCTCCTTGAGGCCAGGTAGACCGAGCGAAGTAGGTGTATGTAACATTTATATACTTTACGCGAAGCGAGCCGTGCACATGTGAGCGACGGCGTGAAACCTTAATAATTTATTATTAAAAGAGTTCAACTTTTACGCAAACCAGAAATTATTCTTCTATATGTTATTAGATATAGTTTTTGGAAGTATTTATAACTTTCATAAGCTTCAAGAACAATAAGAAAAACATAAAAAATTGTTGAATTTAGCCTTCTCTTCCGCTTTTTTTTTTGATCGGGTGAAGTTTTCGATATTATGTTATGAACCAGAAATTGTCAAAGTACATAAAGTAAACTTCAATATGTATTTTTTTTGGCTTTAAACAATCACTATTTGTTTGTTTATTATTGATTCAAATGATGGAATATTGGGAAAATTGGAAATACCTGGCCTTAATTATTCATGTAGGTACAACATACAAAATTGCGTAAAATTTTATGAACGCAATGGATGTACGTTATTTTTAATAAGCTTTTGCCCACGATTTCGAACGCGCGTACCTATCCCGTTTTTTTCCGTTCCCGTAGGAATTTTGAGAAATTCTCTCTTAGCTCCCCTACACTTCCCAAGGAGCTTACATGCCAAATTTCAGCTTTCTTCGATCAGCAGTTTCGGCTATATCAGTCAGTCAGTAACGGAATAATTTTACATAATAAGGTATATTTATTGATTGAACTGCTATACAGTGCGAGGTAATTAAGTCATGAAGCCGTTGCATTGCATTAATTTTGACTTTTTGAATTGTAACTTTTTGCCATCAAATATATTTTTTAGGTTTGCTCTTGACTCTAGTCTATGTCAGAGATGACAGAGACAAAGTCTACGATGGAGTGAGCCTACCCAGAAGGAGCCTGTTCACTCTAATTTTGAAGAGATAGGCTTGTAAGCTTTTGGAAACACAGACGCAGGCAGAGAGTTCCACTCCTTTGCTGTGCGCATTATAAAAGACGTTTGAAAACGCTTAGTGCGAATAGCCCATGTTTATCAGCCATCGACTGTTTTTTCCCAAAACAACTTGCCAAAGTCTTTCTCTAATAGGTTATCTCGAGAATCACAATCACTAAAATAATGATTTATACTAAGTACTTTTTACACCAAGTCCTAAAAGTGCGTGATTAATCCATATTTATAACGCCGAAACTTGCCAAAACCATGCCAAAACTATTCTTCACGATAATTTTGGGAGTTATATGGCGACTAGTATAATTTGACACTTCACGGTGTCGCCAGTTTCTTAGGCTAACGTCAAGAATATGTCAGAAGCGGTAACAATTTAGTTTTAGTTCGTGGTTTTTCCGTATTCCATGTTATATTGGATGTTAGTGTCCAAGGTCGTTGAATGACAAAAATACGGTGTTTGGTGCCAAATCCCATAGAGACGAGTCACTTGTACCTACCTATTTCACAAAAGGATTGTATTGTCTCGTTATTTCTCACTAGTTGACCCGCGCAACTTCGTCTACGTCACAATTTTCATTACTGCTCCGCTGCTGTTGGTCTTAGCGTGATGATACATAGCCTATAGCCTTCCTCGATAAATGGGCTATCTAAAACTGATAGAGTTTTTCAAATCGGACCAGTAGTTCCTGAGATTAGCGCGTTCAAGTAAACAAACAAACTTTTCAGCTTTATATTTTAGTAAATAGATACATAGATACATTGCAGAAAACATGGAGGAAGGTAGACTAACGATACTGTGAAGGTCAAAGGAAGCTGCTGCGTAAGAAGCGACGGAACTATTTTTGTAGCAATTCAGATAAAAAATAGAATAATAAAATCATTAAGACCATTAATTATATTCTTGTATGTGCAGCTGTTCACTGCGCTGATTTAATTATACATTTATTATTTTATTTTTACTTATAACCTACTCTATACTATTAAAATAAAATATGTACATTTATATCAATATTATATAGCTGGAGAGAACTGGCAAATCTCAGGAATTACCTACAGGTTAAAATAGAATAAATATTTTAGTGTTGAATGTACCTACCATTTATCGAGGAAGGCTATAGGCTATGTAACCCCACGCTATGACCAATAGGAGCGGAGCATTAAGGGAAATGTGACGCAGACGAAGATGCATGGGTCAGCTAGTACCTATCTATATTTAATATTTTACAGCTGAAAAGTTTGTTTGGTTGAATGCGCTAATCTCAGGAAGTTCTGGTTCAAATTGACAAAAATCTTTTAGTACCTATTGGGTTGCCCATAGGCAATATAACATGACGCTACGACCAAAAGAAGCGGAGCATTAGGGAAAAATGCGTGTGACGCAGACGAAGTTCCGCGGGTCAGCTATTTAATATAGGAATGAATGCCAAATGGCATTTAGTCATAGAAAACACCAATAAGTTATTAATCTCTATGCTATGTCATCTGCCTAGCCTTTTTCCAACTACATTGGGGTCGGCTTCCAGTCAAACCGGATTCAGCTGAATACCAGTGCTTTACGTGGAGCGGCTGCCTACCAGACCTCCACGACTCCTTTAACTGGGTAACACGGTACTTCTTGGCAAGAATGGAGTCAGATTTACTGGCTTCTGACTATTCGTAACGACTGCCAAAGATCTACTAATGACAGCCGGGACCAGCGGCTTAACGTGCTTTCCGAGGCACGGAGGGAACTCGGTATGTTAAGATGGTCACCCATCCACAGACCAACCTTGGCAAGCATTGCTTAACCTTGATCGACCTTTTTTTTTAAGGATGGGAAATCATCAAATGACTCCTCCCGCTCTGGGTGAAGCAAGAGGGAGTGTCAGACTCTTATTGACTAAAACCTATCCGTGTTCCTCCTGGTGCCCTTTGCGTTCCAAGGCTACGGTACCTCTTTCGAACAGATTCCGCAGCCCCAGCAGGCACCTGCCCTAGCCGGCAACGCTGACATCTCTTTGAGGCGCGCTGGGATCGCAGCGCGCCGCCGACCCGGGCCAAGTTCTGATCAGACGGCGAGCCACCCACTGCTCGCCGTCCGCAGGCCCGCGCCTACGGCGGCCGGGAATCGTACTGCGACTCCAGACGCCTGGGGCGTCTCCTTCTGTTGCGGCGACTGGGACTTGAGGTTTCCCTCTCTTTCACACGTTCGGCCTCCTCCTTTGCTAGCATTACTGCTTCGCAGAAGGAGGTGATTGCTTCCCATGCCTCCTCGCTCCTGACCATAGATTGAACCAAGGCCAGGCGCGAGAGGTCGCCGCCGCCAAGATCGACGCTTCTTTTTTAAAAAAAAAAAAAAAAAAAACAGATCGACCCTTGCAGCTGTTATTTTTTAGCCACGAGCTCCTCAGTAATCTCTATGCTATGTCAATAACCTAAATTCGTGCATTCCTTCACTTTGTAAATGCATTTTCATGATTTAGCCGAGGTACGCTGGGCAAACGAAATACCTGCCGCAAGCTTAATTTGAATGGTTTCATAGAAATCCGGAACCGCTATCAACAGACATCACTGATTTCAAAGCATATTCTGCGTTTATAAACATAGCTACATGCCTAATTGTTGAGCTATTTCTGGAATGATCCACCGTTTATCTCCCGTTTTCATTTTCTTTGTTTTGTTTTCAAAAATAATTTCAATCAGTGTTTGGTTTAGACGGATTTTCATGAAAAATAAAATTTTCGTTCGGCCGCCCATTGTGCCACTCTAATGTAATGTTTTCTGGTGTACCTACATAATGAAGAGTATATTTTAATTCTGAACCCGCTTCTGCCCGCTGCTTCACTCGCGCGAATCCAAAGAGAATGTTGGTAGTACCGCAATATAGTCCCAAGTCTACCAACCTGAGCTCCAGGTTTCATCATTATAAAATAAGAAATAAAAAGGTTTATTGCAATAAAAAATGTACAAAGAAGGGAACTCTTGACTTCCAAACTAAGTAAGACTTGTATTATGGAAGTCAAGGCGCTCTCTCGTTATGTAAATATATTGAGTACAAATTAAATGAAAGAATGCATGCAGCAGGCAAATAAAGAAAAATATTAACAAAATAACAGTTAACAAAAAATAAAAAACAGAAAAAAGTAGGTATATTATCTACCACTACCAGTGAGGTGAGTATTGACCTGGTGTGAATAAATGTGGTGAATGTTGAGTTAGATTGGTGTTATGAGTGGTGTGTAATGTGTGTTGTCATTCTCTGTTCAGCTATTGAAGCATGATCACTGTGCGAATCAACAGTCCAGGAGTGGAATTCCTTGCCGGAGTCTGTGTTCCCTGATGGCCCTGTAAACCTGGAGGTCTTCAAGCTAAGAGTGAATAGGTTACTTCTAGACAACCGTGCTTCATTGTCGACCACATCATCGCTTTCCACTAGGTGAGATTGTGGTCAAACGCGAGCTTATCAATTCTTAGTTTAATTTAAGCGGTGTGTTTTTTATATCATGCTCACACCATAATTTACATTATGTATCTATACGTGAGGATTTGTTATTGGCTTGCTGGTGACTACGGTCCTCCATGTACTAAATAAATTACAAAAAACTAGCACTTCGCCCGCGACTTCGTCCGCGCTGCAATTTTCTTAAGGATCCCTATTTTTTTGTAGACAAATTATATACCTTCCTCGAGAACCACTTTATCCATTTGCGAAAACAGCATGAAAATCGGTGCAGGAGTTTTTGAGTTTTTCGCGAACAGACAGACAGACGCAACAGAGGACTTTGTTTTATAATATGTTGATGATAGTGATAATGATATTTACGAACATCCAAGCTTCACATATTCAATAAAATTAGTAGGAAAGCATTATTTTTATTCCACCTCATGGAATAAAAGCACGAGTTCATTCTACGACTTCTACGAGGTAAGACTAACACAGTACAGGCTAAAACGAACAAATAATCTTCTATAACTACGTACATTCACGTCCCCACAATACACATATTGTACGAAAATGGGTCCAGCAGTCTTATAAACAATATACAAGAGAACACTAACCTTATCTAGGCGACCTAGGTGACCTATAATGTGTTGTCGATAAACCTCTGGCAGTGTCGCGGTTAGGTATAAATTAGTTGCGCTAAGGTTGTCTAAAGGACACTGGCTTTAGAAATTGTAGTTTGAGCACAGAAGGTATGTTAAGTATGTACTGAGAGGTATGTAAGTCTAGTTTTGGTTGGCGGTATCCTGAGTAAGATTCGGTTTGCGATATCCTGCGCACAGTAAAGGAGTGGAACTCTCTGCCTGCGTCTGTGTTTCCAAAAGCTTTCAACCCTTATCTCTTCAAAGTAATAGTGAACAGGCTTCTAGGTAGGCTCGCTCCATCGTAGACTTTGTCTCTGTCATCTCTGTCATAGATTAGAGTCAAGAGTAAACGCATAACCAATAAAAAAAAATCCTGACTAAGGTTCGGTTTGCGATATCCTGAGTAAGGTTCGGTTTGCGATATCCTGAGTAAGGTTCGGTTTGCGATATCCTGAGTATGGTTCGGTTTGCGATATCCTGTGTAAGGTTCGGTTTGCGATATCCTGAGTAAGGTTCGGTTTGCGATATCCTGAGTAAGGTTCGGTTTGCGATATCCTGAGTAAGGTTCGGTTTGCGATATCCTGAGTAAGGTTCGGTTTGCGATATCCTGAGTAAGGTTCGGTTTGCGATATCCTGAGTATGGTTCGGTTTGCGATATCCTGTGTAAGGTTCGGTTTGCGATATCCTGAGTAAGGTTCGGTTTGCGATATCCTGAGTAAGGTTCGGTTTGCGATATCCTGAGTAAGGTTCGGTTTGCGATATCCTGAGTAAGGTTCGGTTTGCGATATCCTGAGTAAGGTTCGGTTTGCGATATCCTGAGTAAGGTTCGGTTTGCGATATCCTGAGTAAGGTTCGGTTTGCGATATCCTGAGTAAGGTTCGGTTTGCGATATCCTGAGTAAGGTTCGGTTTGCGATATCCTGAGTAAGGTTCGGTTTGCGATATCCTGAGTAAGGTTCGGTTTGCGATATCCTGAGTAAGGTTCGGTTTGCGATATCCTGAGTAAGGTTCGGTTGGCAGTATCCTGAGCAAGGTTCGGGTCCGATTCCCGGGTAAGAAAAAGTGTTATTGGGTTTTTTCTTAGCTCGGAATCTTTTTTCTGAATTTCCTGGTTGACAGGTAGTTCTCTAATGCCATTTGCATCCAGAATCGGAACTTATAAAAGCTTATAAAATGCTGACCAGCGCAACTTCGACTGCGTCATATTTTTCATTAATGCTCCGCTTTAAATGGTCGTAGCGTGATGTTATAAATCCTAGACTATAGACTTCCTCCATAAATGGGCTATCCAGCACTAAAAGTACACAATAGTTCCTCGGATTAGCGCGTTCAACCAAACAAACAAACTCTTTAGCTTTTTATTATTAGTATAGATATATGTTTAAATGACTATCTTTCGTCGTGTTAACTTCAGAATGAAGAGTTCATGAAGGATTTTAAAATAAATAAATTTGATGTAGGCATAATCCAATCCATCTTATCTGTACCATCTTCGGATATTATTAAAAAGTTGTGTCATTTAATTACGGTCCTCCATGAATAACTCTAATTCACTAGCCTTAAGTAATATTATAAACTAATGCTATGTAAGTAAGCCAATTAATGTAAAAGGGTACGATGGGGCTGACATATCTTTTGATAAAAGCCTCTAAATAAAAAATAGATTAAAAAAAAAAAAAAGAATGAAGAGTTTTTACTCAGAGCGTTGTATGTATGGTTCATTCCCGTGAACACAGAAAACTTGCTTTTTTTCGTGATTGAAAGCAGCAGGATATTGGACGATAATATAACTTTGTTTGTTTGTTTGCTAAAGAGTTCTTCAGCTTATAATATTAATAAAGATTTTGAAATTGGTCATTGCACTCATCAGTACCTATAATGAATTTTACTAAGCAACCAATCCTGAAAGCGTGAAAAAAATCAAATGGCCCATGCATTGATGAATTACTTGACAATACGTTTTTTTTCTATTTTCTTCTTTGTTTCTTGATCTGACTTGCAAATTTATTTTTTTCCAACCGTAAGGTTGATCGCATAGTAAAAGTTTTTCAGAATATTGATGAGTAGGTACATTTAACCTATTTCAGATTATCGTTTAATCTGTCACAACTTGTATAATGGCCGAATTTATTTCTTTCCAACCTTAAGGTTGATCGCATAGTAATTTTTTTTTCTGAATATTGATGAGTAGGAACAATTAATTAACCTCTTTCAGATTATCGTTTAATCTGTTACAACTTGTATAATGGCCGAATAAATTTACAAATAATTACAGAAGATAACTAACTTGATAAGATAACCATGACAGTGAAACTTGAATGAAACCGAAACATGAATAACAAAATTGTATTAACAAATAATAATTATCTTCACTCAGAAGTTTCGGAGTTTGATAAACGTGTATTTAATATTAATTAACTTCGAAAGGAGGTGTCAAGATTTGTAATTGGGATTTTAGAGAATAATAGTTATTTGAGGGTAGTATGAGAACTTTGCCGCCAGTTATTGTAAAATCTGTCTTTTGACATCTTATTCAAACTTTTGCAAAGGTACCTATCGTGCTATTCATATTTGCAAGTAGTTAGTTATTATTTTAAACTGTCTATCATTATGACAGGAATACCATGTTACCCAGTTACTGTGTTGTGGAGGTCTCGTAGGCAGCCGCTTTGAGTAAAATACTGGTATTGAGCTGAATCCGGTTTAACTGAAAGCCGACCCTAACATAGTTGGGAAAAGGCTAGGCAAATGATGATGTACTTTATGCCCCAGAAGTAATTTCCCTAAGGGTTATAAAACACTTTTGAAACGGACAAACCCTTTTTTTTAATGATGGAAAATCATCAAATGACTCCACCAGCTTTGGGTAAAGCAGAAGGGAGTGTCAGACTCTTACTGACTAAACCCATCCGTGTTCCTCCTAGTGTCCTTTGCTTTCCAGGGTACGGTGCCTCTTTCGAACGAAGTCCACAGCCCCAGCAGGCACCGGCCCCAGCGAGCCCCGTCTTTTGTGCTGACAGATCTTTGAGGCGCGCGTGGAACACAGCGCGCCGTCGACCCGGGCCTGGTTTTGATTGATCAGACGGCAGGCCACACAAAGCTCGCCGTCCGCAGGAAAACGGACCAACCTACAGGTAGAATCTATTTAGTAGATATCTTATGTAGATACCTGTGCTTATCCATAGCTCCATAATATAATAATTCTTGATCTATTAAACTAACCTTGACAATTACTCCACTATAGCAATATTAATTATTTATCAAGCAACTATGCTAATAACGCATAGTAACCGCAATACGATTAAATTATATTGGAATCTATTGAATAGGCACCTGATTGATAGAATTCTGTCGGCGAATAAGGAAACCTCATAAAGTTATATTAATGTTTATGGTTATAGTAAAGTAATTATTATTGCTTGTATAGATCTAATGATTGTGGAACGTAGCCATGGAAACTGGGGGGTCAGGGTAGAAAATTAAATTTTTGCAATTAGGTTCTTTTTTAATTTTTCACATAAATTGTAGAATAAATAATATTTGAAGTTATTTAAGTTTCTCCACACAATGGGTGCCCGAAGTTGGACGGCGCCGCTGAGGCCGGCCCAGAAAGAGGTGACGAGACGAGCTCCGCTTTTTTTTATTTTTATGAAGTTAATCTCTTGAAGTACCTACTGCAAATTCTTCGTTTTTGTATATATTTTTTTCACGATTTCTATCAATGTTAATAAATAAAATTCTTCCGATACTGACTGACTGAGTGACTGACAGACAACGCACAGCCGAAAGTACTGGTCGTAGGAAGCAGACATTTGGCATGTAGCTTCCCTAAAAAAGCGTGTATAAAACTGGTGAAATTTTAATCTATATCTATACTAATATATAAAGCTGAAGAGTTTGTTTGTTTGTTTGTTTACTTGAACGTGCTAATCTCAGGAACTACTTGTCGGATTCGAAAAATTATTTCAGTGTTAGATAGTCCATTTATATTATCACGCTAAGACCAATAGGAGCGGAGCAGTAATGAAAAGTGTGACGCAGACGAAGTTGCGCGGGTCAACTAGTAATCCATACGTGACATTGGCTAAATGCACAAACCGTGCGAAGCAAAAGCAAAAAAACAAAAAAAGAAAGACACTTATTTAAATGTCATTACCACACTATTAAATCACAATATCACTGCCTTTTTATACAGCAACTTCATATTTACCTATTTATAACATAATAGAGAGTTAATTTCGGCATCTCCCAAAATTCGCATTTTCTATTTTAATTTTGCATAAAATGGTGGCCTACTGAGCCGTTAAATTAAATAGTAATAAAGTGGGACGACTCCAACAATATAATTTTATTTCGTTACAAACGTACCTTTGTAAAGATTTTCGGTGAAATCTCTTAGTTTTTTGTCGTAGTTTAGTATAAATAGCGCGATCTTTTATTTGGATTAGGGTCCAAAACAACAACTTATTTAATTAACTTCAGTCTTTATGTAGTTCACAGCTGGGCCTTATTAAGTACTAGTTGACCCGCGCAACTTCATCTGCGTCACAATTTTCATTACTGCTCCGCTCCTATTGGTCTTAGCGTGATGATATATAGCCTATAGCCTTCCTCGATAAATGGGCTATCTAACACTGAATGAATGAAAATCGGACCAGTAGTTCCTGAGATTAGCGCGTTCAAGTAAACAAACAAACAAACTCTTCAGCTTTATTCCATTTTCACGATGGCATTATTTTTCAGTTTTAACATTTTTTAAACGTCTGCTAAACCCAATATTGTCTATCACATTAGCTCTCACTTAATTTATTTTTGTTAATTTTGCTGGCAATACATTATTCTTTCTTTAATTTCTAGGGTTCAAGTGCTCATCCAGTTTTTCGTAAAATCAGCAAGCAGTTCGACGTCGACTCTTCACGTGACCAGAGGGCTGGTCTTTTCCTTGGCCAATGAATCAGCATTGCCATTCAACATGGCAATGCAGCCATTGTTCTGGGCACTTTCCCCGTTGCCAGCGATGTGGACGATTTTTTCGATGCACATTTTCTACTACCTTATACATATATATGTTTTTCAATGATTAAGTTTCTTTCTTATTATATTAACTTCGTGTTTCTTTCTCTTTATTTTTTTTCATTATATTAACCCAACCAGTCATATCACAAAGGGAAGTTTCCATATACCTTTTCCCATACACTCGAAAACAAAGGACACATGTCCTATTTTTAGTACTTCAGGGCTTAGGGCAAAATGTAGGCCGTATGTTTATTCATAATAATCTACTGCCTACGCATAACAAACACGTTTTCGCGATATTTCTAGTTATTCGTGTTATCAATACGCAGTCTCGTAAAGGCTATATCAACATGTAAATTAGTAATATGCATATCTATAGAGTTCCGGGCAGTTGCAGAAGTTCGCTGTTCTAATAACCGACTTAGAACACCGGTATTCCAAGATGTAGAATAGGGAACATGCAATATTTCCATTTTTGCTTTAATTTTAAAGAACTCCATCTAGAATAGACCACCACATAAATAAGAAATGAAAACGCTTTAATTTATTGCCAAATTTGCGTTTTGAAACCGACAGTTTAAAGGTTCGCGCGAAAACGGACGATGACGTCACTCGTGTCTATTACTGGTCAAGAGCTGTCCTAACTCAAACACATAAGGTTGCCTTTTCGTTGGCATAACAGCAGATACGTCACTAAACGCTGATTGTTGTTTTTAGATACGTTCCGTTTCACGTTACTTTAATTCATTATTTTTGTTAAAAATCAATATTAACCAAAATAAAAACGTTGTAATGGCCTTTATTTTATACTTTTTTATCATTTTACTGACAACATTCTCATAAATTCTGTATTTGTATCTTCCCTATTGTAGAATCAGCATAGATGTGTGTGTAGACCCTCCACAGGCTGCTTTTCCTTCTCCTCTAAGGCCGCTTTTCCACCAGAGATGTTTGAGAATGCGTAGCGAGGGAAGTGTTGTTAAGAACCAATAGAGTCGCTTTATTTACCTAGGGCTACGTAACAAACACATCCCGCCCAACGAAGCCTAAATGCGAAAAGACCTGAGGCTCTAGACCAGTGGGACAACCGTGGATCCGTGGTTGTTAATCCTGTCGTTTATGAAAAGGTGAAAAAAAACAACATATACCTAATGTGAAAATGTAACTGGATCAGACTGCTGGAAAAGGGACTTTTTTGGATCTTTTTAACCGATTTCGGTAAGGATGAGGTTCTCAATTCGTCGGAATCTTTCTTTTATTTTTTTAGCCGACTCTCGCGGTCAAGTTTTTTGAAAATTGATTCTCTACATGTCACGAAAAAATAAGACTGTTCTACGTGACAGCAGTAGTCATCTTTTTAATTTTCATATAATTCATAGAGACTATCTTTGTTCGGCACTTGATGATACTTCGTTGCTTAAAATAAAACTAGCCGTTTATAAAAAAAAAAACAGCAAACAGCATGCATATATCTTTGGCATTACTGGGCATGCCAAAGAAATAGACATACAAATATACTCTCGTAAAAATTACCCTCCTTCTGCGGCCGTCGCTTAAAAAAAAAAGAATTATAATGAGCAAGTTAAATAAAAATAATCTAAGAAAATATTACACGTTTTCACACACAACTGTAGCACTTCGACTACCCCCGAGTCCTGTACAACTTCCTTCCTTAAATAGAAAAATAAATGTTTATCCAAGCCTAAACTAGGAAGTTAGATAAATCCAAGTGAAGTAGGTGCAAGCCCATAGCTCACAAGTTTATCAGTTTTCCGTGTCAACGGGTCTAGGTCCAAATTCACGATATTAAAGTAATATAGACGTTTTACGATTTACTTTTATTGGCCGATATTGAATTTCATTTTGGCGGTCCGGGAAATATTTTTTCGTAGTAGGACTTTTCTGGAGGTTGTATTTGTTTTTCTTAAAGTACCCTCCTTTGCTTATTTTGCCTTTCTTTTATTATTGAGCTAGTATTCATACTGGGTTCTGCCAGTGCCTTCGCCTGCGTCTAAATTATTTATTCTTAGGTGGCGAAGTCTCGGAATTAAAAGTACCTATCCTTAGTACTTCTCCAAGGAAGACCACAAGAAAGATGGGCTGGTATTGATACTGAAATGGCTTACATTAACAAAAGACCGCAGAACTACGAAACTAGAGGAAACTGGAGGATTCCTATACCCAAAGAAAAGCCTTATTAAAATGGCAGTGTAATTTTTAAATTAAAGAATAAACAAGCTTTTTCTTCAAGATTCAATCTATCTCTACACCAACATTTTATTGGTTCAGCGGTTTGGGGTTGAAACCGCAACAAAAAGACAGACACGTCTTCGCATTTATAATATTACTTTGGATTATAGTTACTAATACTCTAATATTTATAGTTCTGATAATAATCAGAGACGTGGTCGACGTGGTTACATCTTTCTACCAACATGCAATAAGTCTAGGCTTAGCAATGAACATTTTATTGCCGGTCATTTATATAGGCGAGAATTCTATAATAGCGTGTAAGTACTGGTAGTATAGGGCTGAAGATTAAGAAATAGTTCAGGGTACTGCAGTAAACAGCTGTTCTTGGATTAAATACATTGACACCTTTTTTTCTTAAAGATAGGATCATCAAATGACTCCGCCCGCTCTGGGCAGAGCAGAGGGGAGTGTCAGACTGTGACTAAAACCCATCCGTGCTCCTCCTTTGCGTTCCAGGGCCGCGGTGACTTTTGATTACGATAAAAGGAATGAAAAGTCAGGGTACAGTTCAGAAAAACCTTAGATTTATGATGAAGAAACTAAATAAAAGCAAGCACCTGTAAAGTTATTGTCTTTCGAGTCTACAAAAACCATTCCTCACAAGACCCATCAAACGATAGAATTCCTAAGACATAAAATATATCACGATAGTAGGTAAGTATTTCCTTGGAGCCCCGTTCATCCTTTTTATACGGAAAAGTATGCCAAAATATCGATATTTTGTTCCCTTTGTTGTTATAGAACATTGTATGGTATTTTTTACGACATTTTTCGGTCTATACTGAAACTTTACGACAAAGCAAACGCTCGAAGTTTTAATTCTGAATAAAGACTTGGAACACTAAAATGAAATTGACTTTGCCAAGTGAAATTATATTAAGTCCCTATTTTATGATTACTGGATGAGCTTTGTTCGTGTCCCTAATTTTGGGACGAATACTAAGAATAAAACTTAAGTAATGATTTAATAAAAAAAAAGTTAAAGTGAAGTGGATGTAATCGGGCATTAGGGTTCATTTAAAATTAAAACTTACTTTGCTATTATGAAAACATAATAAAGCTTATTAATGAGGCTAACAGTGTTGCTTTACTAGTTATCGCGGTAAGCAGAAATTATGGTGAAGCTAAAACATAAAATGCAGTAACGCACTAAGAGAATTCAATACTAACGTTCAAGATTAAATCTGCATTTAAAATGTTAAGTAATGCTCTACCTCTAAGATTAGTTACAGCATCGACATTGTAACAGACCATAGAGCGTGAAATACAGAACATAAACCATAGAACCTGCGTATGCATGCAATAACGAACAAAACTAATAACGAACGAACCAATTCGATTTTCGAGTTTTTGACGACCCACTCGACGTCGTCTCGACGCGTCGACGTCACTTCACCACGCCAGTTGTAATTACACGCCAGTCCGAGAGGCGGCGCTAGGCGCGCGACAACACAGCAACACCATCGCGCCACCATCGCTACCTGACCCCTCCGACCCTTACCCACACACTCGCAGCGCCACCGACGCACGGAGCTCAAAGTAATCCAGCCGAGAAAGTACGCTCAAATTGTTCACGGTAAACATTTACATACAAACACACTCAGTGAACGCGAGGAGGTATCTCCTGTAACGGTGAACCCAAATCCAGGGATTAACTTCAAAGGGCCACACGGCGATTCAGAAAATGCGTTTTTATAGAAATACCGGCTTTGACTACAAAGATTTTGTCAGCGGATTGCGGATAGCTGAGTCTCAGCGGCTCATCTTGTTTCAGGAGGTAGGTCATTTCAGCAGATTCATGGGATAAACGTCGTAAAGACTCTTGAAAGAAAGTCATTATCGTAATGCGCTTTACAAGATTTCGTAAGCAGGTGGGCGTGTGTCTCCAACCGTTTTATTGTTGGAGGATTCTTTCGTTTGCAAATTGCCGACCGACTAGAAATGGATAACTCTATCAAAGAGACAATTTCGAGAAGTGTAAAGTACCTAGTAAAGTGTAGTCAGAAATTCTGAATCCATTGCGAAGTTATAACGAAACTATAATTCACAATAAACAAGTCGTATAAAACAAGATATTGTGAGAAGCGAAGACAGATCGAAACGAAAAGCGAATACATTTCGTAGTAATCAGAATTCAAAACCAATATTTTAATTTAACAACGTGTACAGAGCACCTGTCGGCCAGGGTTGTAATAAATAGCATACATGTGCATTATTTAAATACTTTACGTCGATACATCGAACACCACAAAGGTGGAACATGAAATAAGGCTTATATCCTGAATGCGTCGAATATAACGTCAGTAAACGTTTCACATTTCAATCATGTTGAAGCGTGGTGCTATTGTTAATACTTTTTCCATAAATTACTTATTTTTCACACGTGTCCATAAAGACAGCTTTATTTCCAATTCCATTAGACTTGCACATGTATAAAGATAAAATTATATAGGTTGTTGTAGCTAGACGATCTGCTATTGCATTCATTTTAAGGATTTGATCCGGTTGCTCGACCCTATTTTTTCTATTTTCGTTCCCGACCTATTTATTGGTAGCAATTTAAAATGTCCGGTAAACGCTGGACCATAATTCAGAATTACCGCCAGGCGCCATCTTGTCTACTAATAGGGGTTTATTAATATCGTAAAACTCCTAGCCAGCCTTAAGCGGGCATTTTGCTTTTAAATTAACGTTCAACTAGTATAGGGTTTAATCCTGGCTTGCATGCGGCGTCAGCAGAAAACTTCGTGAATGAGGATAGTGGATCTTGATTAGAGATTGTAATCTAGCTTGATTGCACAACGAATGAACTGATGAAACATGACAATTATGTTGCACTTGAAAAAGAACTGATTTGATTCTAATTTACTTAGATTTAGGAATGCTTGTCACAGTGACTCCAGATAACTTACAATTGACATTCTAAATCCTGCTACGAACATAAACAATAATGTATTCATAGGTCCGGTAGGGTTACTAAGGCCTATTATAGAACAATTACGAAGACAAATAGACAATTCTGAAAGTCCGTCGACGTTATTCCAATAAAACAGAATTGTAAATAGTCGCTACAAACAAAACCTAACTCGCGACCTGGCCAGCTAGGGCAATGCTCTGATCAACTGAATTATAGATGCAATATGCTTTCAAAGATACAATAATGAAGGTACGATACGAAACGTAATATCGAACGAGTAGCAATCCGTTGTAAATTTGATTGTAGATAGAAATGCAGCGTGCTCTAAGCCCGGGTGAGTTCAATTCAGACTTTATCGAATGGAAAGCGTAGGAAGAGACAAAGACCTCACATCTCGTGTCGCTGGGAAGCGTGTCCACTACGACACGTAGGATTTTTACTATCGTTTATCTATCGCAGCGTGCACTGCACTTCAATCAAAGATCCGAGGCCGCTCTAGGCCGACGCACTCGCCGACATAACACGTGCATTACTCACGAAATATTTTCATAAAACCGAACCAAACGCACCCGTCCACCCCTCCCCGCGACCCCGCGTCCCCAGCAAAACCAGTTCAGTTGGTGCCCGGCTGCCGTGCGCGTCGGTTGTCTCGCGGAGAGAGTGTATTCGCCGCGCTGTGTTACGAAAAAACATCTTTTGTACCAAAACCAAACCAGTGCTGTGGATTCCTATTATAATAGTGCTCGTGTGAGATTGTGCCATTTCATATTGTGATGTTGCCTGTTGGAGATGTTATAGTGGAGGATTTCTCTTGAAAACTGTGGAACGGGTTCCGCCTGCCGCCGCCGGACGCCTTTTCTCTCCGATCTCGGGATATCATTAAGGTATTTATTGTTACACCGGCTCATTGTTGTAAGGAATTCTTTCTACGACCCTCGTGTAGAGTTAAATCGATAGTCTTGATTCAGTCTCGTATGCGAGTGAGGAAGCTCAGTTTGTAATGCGTCGATATTGAATCGCAGATTGTGGATGGTGTTTGTGGATTTGCATTGTAGATGCGAGCGGCGTGCAATGTGCAGTAAACATTGCTGCCCCTAGGAACGGGTTCGAGTCCGGCCGAGGCTCGAGTGGGCGAGTACCTACTCGTATTAATTAGGCGACTTGGTGTAACGGTACAACTTGATGGTACCGCCACCCGGTACCACTTAACGATCATTTGATAACTTTTGTTGTTGGATTTTCGTCGATTCGATTATAATTGTGCTAATAACAATTTTTTTATGGTCGAATGAACATTATGAATAGTTACACCGACAGATTATCGAAAGATAAGATTAGTTACGGTGACCGAGCTTTTTAGTCGAAGGAATATGAAAGCTTAATGTCGGAATGATCAGATTAATGGTATTGAATTTCGTGATTTACATTCATATGTAAAGAGACACGGTCCAAGTTATTCAACTGCGATTAGAAGTAAAATAAAATCAGTAAGGAAATAGATTACTTAATATTATAGTGCCTACTCGTACCAACGTCCACAGAAAGCTTTTACTACAACGTAGTCTTGTAACAACTTTACTATGAAAACGGCGAGACACACAAAAATACTACAATAAAAAACCGAACACAACAGAAGCGGCTTCACTTCTTCGATTCGCAGAATTTTGAATGTAGAATGCGAGCTAGTTTCCATTCACCCTCCCGATAGATGGCGTCACTTGCAGCAAAACAAATAAAACATGAGCCACTTCAGGCACGCTAATAACGCTTTTGAGGCGAATCTTAACTGCTAATTATACAAAACAACAAAATAGATAGTTTTGTTAACCCGATTTCACTGAAACAGCAATCACAAACATTTTGAACACTAATTTTACGTTTCGACATTAAAACGGCACGTAATTTACATCACAAACAAACCATTAAACTTTCCGTTTACAATAAATGATTGTTTAAACAAATTATGCAAAATAAGTTATTGATTAAGCACCGATTTTATTCATTTCAATCACTCCGGGCTTTGAATAACACACAGATTTACAGACATTAAGTAAATCGGCGGGAATTTTATGACATTTGTCATTTCATAGAGATGTTACGATAAATGACTGAAGTGCCGACTAAATCGAGCAAGCAGTGAGAATCTCAAAACCTTCATCACATCGTAGTTTATTACAAGAAACAGTGGTCTCAGATACAGTTTTATTATCCAACTTTGAATACTTACATCGGATAACATAATTTTATAGACAATTTAAGGGTTACAATTTACAAGATGAAACCGTTGATTTAGTCGTAAAACGAGTCGTAAAGGCAGTATTGATGGCGGTCGTGTGCAAGATCAAGTTGTGGAGTTTGAATAATAATAAATATTACTCGGGAAAACAATAAAAGTATGGAAATTGGAATGTGTGAAAATGTTATTGCAAGATTGTGAACGGAGACTGGAATAAAATTTTACAACGATGAGGCGACGTGTTTTGACAAATCTCGCGAAAAACTGCATAGATTATGAAGTTGACTGAACGACCAGATTAAATGCACTAAAAAAAAGCTTTGAAAAATTAAATAGAGTTTCCCATTTCTATTCTCATTTTACGAAACTCGACTCAACATAGTAACAGAATGCACTCATGATCAAAAACAATGCAGATGTTTTTATTACAGTTCATTGAGGGTGTAAGAACGCACGTGTCGCGTGGTTTTTTCGAGTTTATGCCTTCAAGCGTTAATTTACAGCATAAAAAGTCTTAGCCCGGAAACGTGCCGTGTCACATCGGTAGTTGTAGAACAGATGTTGACATGTGTCGCCTGGCTGTATGCTGCGTTGCCGTGAGCTAATTGACTAGGGAAAAAACGTGAGCTGCGTTCCATACACTGTGGTCCATCCTACGTTTGCGCGGGAAATATACGATTGATGTGCTATGGGACTTGACATTTTTTTCAATGTTCTTTTTGATTTATCGGCTTTTATTTTTGGATGTAAATCGTAGTGGAATGTTTCTATATTTGGCGATGTTTCTATTTTTAAATACGAAGGACGGCTAGAATATAAGAAACAAAATTTACAAAAAAAATATCTCTGCTAAATTTTAATAATGAGTCTGAAAATCAAAATGATAATCTTGTGGGTCAAAATAGTTAATGTATTACTGAAAGTAAATTTTTATTTCATTATACTAATTTACTTCTATTTTATTCGAAAACACCATTTTACAAAGAAATTCGTACGCTTTCATTTTCATTGAAAGTACACAGAAAATATTTTACTATATATTCAGAACTAAATCTTTTACATTTTAATCTAATAACGCGATGGTGTTCAAATTTACGGCTTTTCAATCGGGGTGCGTTTCTGATTTATAAGGACTTTCTTTTTTGAAGTTGGCTGAATGTAAAATTACTTTTGCGTCTAGCGGTCGGTCAAATGAGCACATAATGTACGTTTTTGATTGAAGTTGGCGCTTTTCTGAGTCATGTAAGTCAAAAAATCTCAGTATTTTTATTGCCCACAAACCCAGTTGTTTCCCAGTTGTTTTAGTAATCAGTTGTATTTAATTAAGTACTCCTTTTTGTAATTGTATTGCTTGTTTCGATACTGTGCCAACGAGAAAAGGAAAATATTAAGTCTCAATGGGGATGCTTCAATCTTCATGTAATTTGCAGATGGTTGTGTGCCGAATTTCCGATTTGCAATTTTTTTAAGTGAGTTTTACTTTATAAGACTTTTTTAATACCTACTCCTCACTGTATTTCTTACAAACTTCAGTTAGTTATTTTTCGTAAAAATGTTTAGAGCAACAGAGAGATTGATTTTTCACATACCTACCTCTAGGTAAGTAGTTAAATAGATTTAACTCAAAATTGCTCTCTGTCACTCTAAATGGTTTTCGCAAAAAAAATCTCAACTAAATACCTTTTAGACCTTGGTATTTTGCTTATAATGCGTTTTAACTTTAATTAAAATAAATCAAGTTTTTTCGAGATAAGAAATAAATTCGAAAACAATTTCTACCAGCTCCATAAATTATACGGTCTACTTACATAAATTTAATACTATCAATCGATTGGCATTATCACTGACATTGTTTTTCTATTAATAATGAACAAGCCTACACCAATATCGTAATTATTGGTTGGCCGAACGAAGTATGTATTGTCCATTGACAAATTTTATCGAATATTGCTTTACTTTTCTCGGTTGAAGTTCAATGTTGATTGATAATGGACAATGGAGTGCTTTTATCAATGGTATTTTATTAGCTACAAGTAGGTTTTTTTAGTAGTAGGTAAGGATAGATAAAAGAAGGATGAATGAGAAATGACGTGTGTAGATTTGCTTTGATAATCATGTAAAATGTCAAGTCTGTGTAAGATTTGCAATAACGAAAAAAGTCAAATCTGTATTTAATTTATATACAAGCCTATATATTTTATTTGAAATAGGAATGTAACTAGGTACATAAACTACTTACAGACATTTTTCGTAAAAAAAGTTGGAAGTTGAGAATTTAGACCCTAGACAAGTGGAATTATATCAGCGGTAGCGTGGCAAGAGCGATTGTCTAAACGTCAGTCAGTCTGTCACAATGTCACGTGACCAATCCCCTATATTTTTTAATTTCTACAATCGAATTCGCTAATAGAATGCTGCTTTGTCTAGGGCCTTGTCAAAGTCTTCTTTTCGTAACTTCAAATATCTATCAGTTCAGAAATTGTGTCTAAGTCACTGTTTAGAATACAGTAAAAACCATAACTTCCATCATTATTGGTTAAAAAATCGTCCCTTACAAAAACAACCACCATAATGCGCATGGGCACTCAAAAACAAAATCTAAATAAACCATCAACTTATCTTCGACATTTAACAGTAAAAAAATTCTGGACCAACGTTTACCGTTAGCGGTCAGTAAGTGCGACCATAGATAATAAGAGGTCCGTCGCCATGTTTGATCTCAACGGATTAATTAAATTTGACAGGCCATTGTGACATGGCATCATGATGAAAATTACTGTTAGTGCGAGCCCAATGAGTCGTAATCTTGCGTCGTTTAGCGCGTACGCCATGTTTATGACCATAGATCAATCAGACGTGTTTGGAGTCAAGTCGCTTGTCAATTTTGCGTGATCGGAATGGATTGATAGCTTAAGGCGAGGTTACCCCAGCCGTGTAGGCATTTAACGCTTACCTCAGGCCCCGCAACCAATAGCGCTACGTAATAAACTGCGATGCATCGGAGAAACGCCGCGCGCTGTCGTCATACCGCTCATTCATGACTTCACGAACTCGAGTAGGTACACAGTTGCGTCACAGAATAGAGTAATGCCGTAGAGCAACTTCAATTTATTAATTTAGATATGATAGAATTATTGAACTACGATATCAATATTGTAATTCAAAAATACTTAGATGTATTGAATGGTTATTTAATTTTAGTATCCCACATAATAAGAATATAAGTATGCGTGGAAAGTATGGGTTTAGGGAAAATGGGTTAAATAAATAAATATTTGATTTGTTAAACACAGTTTAATTAAGATTAGCTAAAATATTGCCAGATAAAAGTAAAAATAGAGGAAAAATCAATTAAAAGTATAGAAATAAAAGTAATAAAAATATGTAAATTATGCACATTTGGCTACAATTCGTCGAAACGTAGTTGACGTGGTTTGCATGGGCTTACCAGAACAGATTGACTTGGGATTTGGTTTTGTTTAGTTTGTTTGCTTGGACCTGCCATTATACATTCAGTCAACAAAGTATCGGGAATGGATGATTTGTTTATGGTTCCAAATTCAAATTTTTGTTTTTTTGTAGTTGTTAGATTGGCACAACTGTTTTCCATTTTGGCGCGGAGTTTGAGTTGCATCTGTTATTTATAATAAATACAGTGCTGGTTTTAGTAATATCATAATTACATAGTGTGTATTGCGAATTTCGTAATGGACAAAAATATCGAACAAAGAGTTTGTCTTAAATTTTGCATCGCCAATGGAATTTCGTGTTCGGAGTCACTGAAAATGTTACAGAAGGCTTACGGCGAATCGACTTTATCAAAAACTCGTGCTTATGAGTGGTTCAAAGCGTTCAAAAGCGGTCGAGATGTGATGGAAGATTTGCCTCGCTCTGGTAGGCCGTCAACGTCTGCAACTGAAGTTAACATCGCAAAAGTGAAGGAAATAGTGACAGAAAATCCCCATTCAACTCTGAGAGAGATAGCCGCCGAACTTTCTGTATCTCACGAGTCGATCCGTACCATTTTAACTAATCATTTGGGTATGAAACATGTTGCTGCTCGGCTAGTCCCAAAATATCTGAATTTTCTCCAAAAACTAAATCGCATGAAAGTCGCTGAGGACATGCTAGAACGAGTCAGTTCGGACCCAACATTCATGAAACGCATTGTTACTGGTGACGAGACGTGGGTTTACGAGTTTGACATGCAAACTAGTCAACAAGCTTCGGAGTGGCGCCTTCCAACTGAACCGAAACCGAAAAAAACACGCCAAAGTCGATCAAAACTCAAAGTCATGTTGACTGTTTTCTTTGACTATCGCGGTGTTGTGCACTCTGAATTCTTACCGGAAGGTCTAACGGTAAATAAAGAATATTATTTGAGCGTTATGCGGCGTTTAAGAGAGCAAATTCGACGAAAAAGGCCAGATTTGTGGAAAGAAAATTCTTGGATTTTGCACCACGACAATGCGCCTTCGCACAAGGCTATCATTGTGAACGAATTTTTAACCAAACACTCAACCAATACCATCCAGCAACCACCATATTCACCAGATATGGCTCCTGCTGACTTTTTTCTTTTTCCTAAACTCAAATTACCACTTCGTGGCACCCGTTTTCAATCGATAGAAGACATAAAGGAGAATTCGCGGCGAGAACTGAACTCAATTCCGGAAGCAGCGTTTAAAAAATGTTTTGATGAATGGATTATTCGTTGGCGCAAGTGTATCGTTTCTAAAGGAGCATACTTTGAAGGTGATAAAATAAATTTGGATGAATAAAAGACATTTTGTGTATTATTGATCTTTTCCCGGTACTTTCTTGACAGAGTAGTATTATGTTCATCAATAACATTTTCTTTGCTACTGTGCAATGTTATGTCTCGTATGTGTCGGGCATACCGCGAATTTGCCGCGGGTCTACAATTTCTGGCAATACGCATTTCAAATAAAAGTCTACAATTTTTTTCTCTATTTTCACCTTCCAAAATTCGTCATCCCTTGGAATATATTCCACTAATAGTGGGTAATTTTCGCCCGACCATGTTCCAAATATGCATTGGGCTCTTTGGGTAACATGTAGTTGACCCTGCACTTGGTAATACCAATTACTTTTTTTATTGTTTCATACCCGTTGCTGCCCGTGACATCGCCCGCGTGATTTTTCGTATGTATGCCTCTAGTTTTAGGGAAGCCGAATGGCAAAAAACTAAAACCTTATAGATTCTTTATATCTGTCTGTCTGTCCGTATGTCACAACCATTTTAATAAGAAACTGTTAGGACTACACAGTTGGAAATTGGTAGGTGGATGTGGTTTGGGAACCGCTATACGTTTTTACAAAAAAAAAAAAAAACGAAATTAACTGAAACTATTTTTTTAATTAAGTATTATTGCAGGCATAACGTAGTTTATATATAACGCAGGCATTATATATAACTCAGGCATAACGTAGTTTCGTATTAGCGAAAAACAAATGTCACCGAAAATAATAAACATACTTGTAGGAAATGAGCAATGTAATACTGTACTTTGCTACACTGTGGTACGAGTGTGCTGTGGTATGTGACCTTTACAAACATAGACACAAAATATAATAATATTATTTGTTGTGTTGTGGTAGTTGTTGTGTTGTATGGTAAAATATAATTTAGGTACCTAAATAAAAAATATCGTCAAAGTATTCTTACCGTTTTTGTTTATTCATTCTAATATTAATTTATTCTAATAATCTACCTAATAAAACGAAAAATATTACAACTATTTAAAAAACTAAATTAAAGTGATGATAAAGTATGTATATGTATTACTATTTATTGAAAACATTTTTTTATCGGGGGATGGCGGAAAAAATTGGCGCACGTCCGACCTCGAACACGTACCGCTCGGGACTAAAGGACTCGGAGCGAGCGCAAACTAGTGAAATACACTTGGTTTTGGAATTTTTGATACATTTATTTTCATATTGCACATTATGTGACCCGACATAATACACATTTTTTACGACCTTTATTATGATATAAGTTTTATTTTTCAAAGCCTAATATAACTCAAGTAAAACGATTATTTAGCCATCATTTGGACATGTCTTTGGGATTTAATTGGATGCAGTAAAGTGTAAGTAATCGTGTATCGCATGCCCGACATATCATGATCGAAGAGTCAACTATGTAATACATTTTTTTCAAAATTTAAATCCGTTCCATGTACGAGTAAAACGCTATTGTTGACGACGTTTATCGGGGTAACCTCGCCTTAAAGAGCACATTGTTTATGGGTTTGACGTTTACAGCAAAATTTTGGATTTGGAATTATGGAATTCGCACTTCTCAAGCGTTGAATGCTAAATAATGCGCTTTGAAAAGACAGTGTTAAAAGTAAGTGTGTTTTCTCTCGTGTCATATTTCCTAAACAAATACAATTACAGCGTTACACAAATTCAATCTAATGTCATGCTCAATTTATTAGTCCAATAATAACACGTGAAATTAGATGATTACATCCACTGTTGATTGATGTTGATTAAGTCATTGAGATTAGCACGTCATGTTGGAATGACACATATGTCAATGATTTTATTAGTTAATAGCTTTAGAGAGATCTGTGTTTCCTGCTATTAGCTTATCCTGTTTTTAATGTACACGTTTTAAAATATGAAAGCTTTTAAACCTTAAAGAAACAAGTCGTAAAGGATAGGTCAAAACCATCGTTAAGAGTAGAATAGTTGTACTAATCGGCTTGTATTATCGAAGTAGAAAGATATTTTTTTCTTCAATACTTCGGTACAATATTGAAAAGTCTTTACCGAGAATCCATTCTGTTAGAAGTAACGGCGATGCATTGAAGTGCCTGTGAACGGTATTTCATACAATTTTCAGCCTTGTGTGCAGGCTTTTACGTAATATTTTTAGAGTGTTTTGACTGAAAATGTGGCTTTCTTTAAAATCCTGGCTTGTACATCATTCAAACGTAGTAAAGTGGCTTTTGCTATGTATTTAGTCGTAAAGAAATTCTTGGGAATTAAAATCATTTTCTGGCTTTTAGCTTCATTTTTGAGTTTTTGTAAAACAATGTGCACTTCGCCTAATTCAAGTTTATGATGATTACAAGGTATTTAATAGAACGTAGATTAAATACTTTAATTACTTTTTTAAAATTATGTATCTCATTTCAGCAAAATGGTACTTAAATACTGCGTAGGATTTTTATTTTAAAAGTTGATCCTGAAGCTCTAAAATAAAAATAATACTGTATTTTACATTTTAAATAAAGTTCTTCGTTACAATAAAGTTCCTCGACTGAGTTAGTTAGGTCTTTGACTATTTATTATTAAATTAATGAGTATTTAAATTTAAGACCCGACGTTGTTTCAGATTAATTGAAAGACTATAATTGTTATCATGTCAAAGTTACGAGTGAACAAGCTTCTTTTGGGTGAGCTCACTCCAACGTCTACTTTGTATGTGTCACTTTTATCTAACCTAGAGTTAGAGCAAACCCATGTCAAATAAAAAAAATGTAAATGTCAAGATTGACATGCATGACATGTCTGTAGTTTTCTAACTCTATGTCCAAAACGTGTGTGTTCTAATTTCCTAAACATCCATAAAGAAATCAAGCGTTTGTAATGAAGTAAACTACATCCACTGAAAGCTTTTAGTTTTTACTATAATCTACTTTTTAATGTTCACTTCAGTCACACTTTTTATTTTGACGATTTTTGTAAATGTGTTCAGAAGTGGGATTGAAAACCACAACATAAAACTTAATTTAATGCATATATTCCCCTTTCATGTGGCTTTAAGAAATTAAAGAGTCTTTATTTTAACCAAGTCGTTAAAGTGTCCTCTTAACAGTAGTTTAATAATAGCATTTAAATATTAATGGCATCCAATGGCGATTCAGGTTAAACAAAATGGCTACCGAAGAGACCATTTTCTGAAATGTAATATTAAATAATCTGTGCGTCATTTGCAAGTACAGTTTTCTAGTCTAGCATTACTAAATCGCTTCGGATATTACCCTTGATTACTATAACAATCAATTATAATAGTAGTCTCGTTAAATCACTTTCTTGTCCCTTGGAGCGACGTGCAAACTTGCTCTAAGACCTGTCAACTATATTTAACTGCTACATGGAAAAGAAGTTCGAACAGCTGTTTATTTTTTTTTACACCCTGAGAGCTTAAGAACCGTAATCCTAAGAGTTTTGCAACATTTTATTGTTTTACTGGTCTCTGGTTCGCGTAAGGAAGTTACGCACATTACAGAATAGCCCCGAAGCGGAATGGTTATAAGAAAGCTATTTTATTGTCTCGAAGGCTCGCCTTGGAAATAATTTCGGTTGCCGTTAGGATCTCAAGTTGAAAGTTTATTGAGGACCGGAATTGTTTCAGAATTATAGACTTACGGTCGTTCGAATCTATTGTCAATCAAATAACCTCACACGGACGAAGTTATAGAGATGAAATTGCTAGAATGTGGTTGTGTAGGTTGTTGTAAGCTGATGAGATTACAGAGCAAAAAGCGAGGTTTTCAATTTTGCAATCAGCTGAACAAACGATCGATTTACGTTACGAGTTCCTACCCACCAACATTGTATTACAGAGCAAGCGTCAATTCTGCACACCAAAAACCTGCAACGTACCGAGTTTTCCCTTTTATAAATTCGGCAGGATTTGCGTGTAGAAGGAGAAATGTAACGATAACAGCGACAGGATCGTTCATTTATGTTAGATTACAGAACGGTGGTGAGTCAAATCTCTCGCTGGGGTTTTACGAGTTTCGTATGAGTCCCGATCGGCTCCGAGGCAGTTTTCCAGAACTCATTTGAGAAGTTTGGCGTCATCAAAAGTGGGAATCCGTGCGTCATAAGACTTATTCCTTTGCTTGGTCGTATTAAAGCTATAAAAAGTCTAGTTACAAGGAATCTATTCATTATTCATCAATGTTGAAATTGCCGCTTTGAGATGTAATCGGATCGTCTAAAGTCATAACATTGACGCAACCTTTATTTTATAGAATTATCGCCCTCGTGAGAACATATTATTTTGAGTGGTCGTCATTCATAAAATCCTATAAAGCGTCATCAGAGCATAATAATATTAAGGATATTTCAAAAGTGTCGCACACATTTGCGACCCTTGTAATACCACTGTCAACGCTAGTAATAACATCAGGTAAAAATTGGAGGCCGAACTTGTCCCTTCGGATCGGAAAGGGGATATCGGTTCTCTCTTTCATTAATTGGTCCGGGAGAACAGAATAACTCGAGCCCGAGAAAGCCGAAACAGATGGATCACGAGGCATTTGTCATTTAAAAACGTTCGAGTGGAATCCAAACGCTCGGCCCAACGATAAAAATTAGGAGCGCCTAAAATAATTGAACTCTTTTATTTGGGTCGTAACTCCGAACATTTGAGATACTTTGAACGCAATCAAGTTCGCCTCCACTGCTTCGGAGTTAAATTGAGACATTGAATGTTTGCCATTTTCTTTTCCCTCCAATTTCGCGCCAATAGCAAAAGTAAAAAGGCTGCCGATACCACCAACATGGAAGCGATATGCGACCTCGCCAGAGAGAACCATTTCCTTTAATGTTTTCATGAGTCTCGAGAACTAAAGAGCGTGTAACAACGTATCTGTTCGTTGCCTTTTAATAGCCCAAGAGCGAACAAACTGCCAAGTATTAAGTTTTATCAACCATCTGCACGAATGTCACGTCTTTATTGCTACTTATTCTTTGTCCTCATGAATGCAGCGGCCGCTAGAGAGAGATGGCTCGATGCGTGTGTCCCGCTTTCGTCTTGTGGTTTTTGCCGCGCATGAAAAGGTAGGGAAACCAGCGTCCCTTTCGGGCATAGGTGTTCAATTCAATAAAAAATGGCGTACCTGAACCGGTCCCCTGACATGTTTATACATTTTTCTTACTGTTGTGTAGAGGATTTTTTTTGTTACGTATTTTTCGATTGAGATTGAATCCGGAGCGTTATTAAAAAAGTTTGTGGCGTAATTCTCGCGGTGATTTTTGCTCGGTGCCGCGGATTTTTAGCGAATTTTCATTTTGTTTTTAATGCTTATCGAAGCCCGGTGTGACATTGATATATGAGCTAAGCATGTTTTTAAACACAGTGGACCTGTAAGTATTTCAAATGTGATTAGTATTTTAATCAAATATTAATTGCGAACCACTGTAAAAGAAAAGGGTCTCGGCATTGTATTGTTAACGTGAATTCATAATGTTATGAATATCAAATGTAACGATGTTAGTCGACCCGAACTAGGCTGCTTGAGTGGCTTCACAATAAAACAGTTTTGATGTAAAGAGCGACCTGAGTATTTTAATTTCCCCACATTCATTATTAATAATACATTAGTATTGTGAAGCTTTGTTATTTAATCATTAGTTAGGGATTCCTGTAGTTAAGTTTGCCCGTAACGTAACATTCGGTTGTTATTATTCCCAGTGTAGAGGTAAATGAACAGATACGTAACTATACAGTTGGTTGCTATAGTTTATTTATCATTGCTTTGTTATATTTCTGCTTTAATTTATGATTTCGTAGACTTTACTTTAAAAGTAAACAGACGAACACGGATGGGTTTTAGTCAGTAAGAGTCTGACACTCCCTCTTGCTTTACCCAGAGCAGGAGGAGTCATTTGATGATTTCCCATCCTTAAAGGTGCAAACTTTCTCGGGAATACCCAACAATAATTGTCATGCAATGGACACAAATACCCAATCGCGTTAAACAAATCTAAATAAGCAACAAACAAGCCATTAACCCGAAGAAAATTCGAAACATCTTCCAAATATCCCAATAGCTAATGCAATAAAAACAAATTGTATCCGAACTCAATCGAATCGTTTGTCTATGCGCGCAGTTTAAAAAAAATAAAAATCCAACATGGCGGGTGCTGGCACTCACAGCTGACTCGCTGACTCAGCGCACCTTACGATGGCGTCCAACGAACGCTTTGTCCCGCTGCCTTTTGCTTAGCGTTACGATTGTTACTGCAATTTTATCTTTTGGGAAGCATTGGCGCCGAGCACAGACGAGGTATTGGCATTTGAAATAAAAAAATCTTGTGCCGGTAAGGTAATACGTGTGCTTGTGTTTTTCTGTTACGATGTGAAGTTTCATCAACAATATTTACCTAAGTGGTATTTCTTTTAGAGAAAGGTAAAAATAGAAATTCACTACCTGACTCCATTCAAGATGGTCGCGAGTCGCGACTGAAGGGTCAGCGCTCGGCAACCTTTACGAAAACATCTCTAAATATTTAATGTGCTCCTAAAATAGAAATCTAATTTCAACATAAGCAGGTAATATCGTACCAACTTTCATAATTTAGATACGAAGCATAATATCATGTCTTACTTTTAAAGTCGAGAAATCAAAACGTGCTAAAAGAAAAACTGCACAAAATGGCAGAACCATAGAGTACGCCAAGGTGTTCCCATAGACAATTAGTTTCGATCTATGCACTCGGAACAATTGCACAACCGAAAGTATTCTTCTATCTACACAAAGACCCGTGTTCGATGCTTAGATAAGACATTTTCTGTTCTATTATTCTTTGCTTTCGTAATAGCCGTTTTGAGTTGAGTAATCCTCGTTTGAAACGTCTTTATTTAAAGATTTGTACTATTAAACTTTTAACCACACAAGTCAATGACGGAACTTATTACTTAAACTAGCTGACCCGCGCAACTTCGTCTAAGTCACAATTTTCATTAATGCTCCACTCCTATTGGTCTTAGCATGATGATTACGGACGATTATTGACGGACCAGTAGTTCCTGAGATTAACGCGTTCAAACGAACAAACAAACTCTTCAGCTTTATATATTAAGTATAGAAGTATAGATAACGTCTATTAATATGGTAAAAATGACTTATAAGATAGTAACTATCTTAAGCCATTCTTTTTTGTTTTTCTTTGTTCGCGCGGGTTTTTGTATTGCAATTTTCTTAGGGATCTGTATTACTTTCGAAAAAAAAAAATCGGTCCTGCAGTTTTGGAGCCTATTCGGTGCAGACAAACAAAAAAATATTTCCTATTTATTAGTATTTTCCTCTTTAGTAGTCTCTATATTATTTATTTTCTTTTATTAGTGTAGATAATATTAGTATAGATATCAAAATATTCCATTACATAGTAAGCATACTTTGCTTTGAAATCATATTCGTATCACATGGCGTTTAATATCTAATAAATTGCTTACAATATTCTTGATCACGTTGAACTCTGACATTGATACTTGACTCCTGTTAAGACGGCGTCACATTATTAAATACCTAACTCTCAAATGTATGCTAAATATGCTATTATGTCAATAATTTGAAATACAACACATTAAAATACGGGTAACTGACACTTGAGTTGTAAATGCGTAACTTAGTCGACAATTTAAAAGTAAATTTATTTTCTACTAATGATTTGATTTTACCTACAATAAGTTTTTAAATTACTAGTATAAAACTACGATTAAAATCTTATTAGCCAAGTATAAAATATTAAAAAAAAAGTATATGGCTTGTTTCCTAAATAAAACATACATTTCAAAGCATTACATTTGTCTATGGTCAAGCCAAATGTCAAAAGTTACTGGTTCCTATTGTGAGTCTGTTCAAATAGGGAAAAGAAGCGTGGGAGGCCCCCTAGTGAGATGCCATTATGACCTGAAAGAGTCAGCCTAGGTTAGTCCGAATGCGGAAGATGAGGGAACCAGTAATGTAGCACTATTTTGACTAAATCTTTACTGGTAGAAAACATCTTTCATGCAGTTTATTAAGGATTTGCCACTAAGATGGGTAACCCTTTCTCTTAATATAACCGGGGTAAACTAATACCAGTATTGACTTGAATTAACCTTATATTTTTAAAGGTTTCAGTTTGGCAAAACCTTTTTGTTTAATTATAAAGGAAGAAATGGTTACCCGGCTTAAGGAAAAGTCTAAAAAAGGTTAAATTGTCATCACCACATTCAAACAATAAAACGAATAATAAAACCGTTATTAAAATATGATGTAAAACTTACTCATCATAGCAAAAACAATATCCTCATTAAATGACGTATTCCAACGACCTTGAAAACTATAATTATTCCACCATAGTATTATTTTATAACCCTATCGTGTTTTATATCGTGCCGTCCATATTCAATGCTCACCTATATATTATTAAATTGATTAGGAAACTATTTTTATGCAGCACTATCACTTCGCCCACGACTTTGTCCGCGCTGCAATTTTCTTAAGGATCTCAAGTTTTTTTTTAGACAAATTATATACTGAAACCTTCCTCGAGAACCACTGTATCCATTGGTTAAAACAGGATGAAAATTGATGCAGCTTATTGCGAACAGACAGACAGACACGGCGGAGGACTTTGTTTTATATGTATTGATGTAGTGATGCATTTATTAAGTCTCAAGTACAATTGTATGATTGTTGGTATGTGAGTGACTCATACTAGTTGACACTTAGATAACTGTGCATATAGTATGTCCTTCGTGTGTGCCAGTCTTTGTTAAAGTTATCGGTTAAGTCACCTTCAAGAAATAGGTAGGTAAAGGAAGATTGGTATTCAAATCAGCTGTCTTGTATTGTAGTCTATAAGTACTCGTACTATTGAGAAAAAATAGGAGACCGTTACGCAACTGGAATTTGTAACAATTTAACGTAAATAACACATGAATAGTGCTTATTAAATCTCTGATTTACTCCAGATTAGTTTACTCATACTTACCTACTGGTAAAACATAATTTATATGTAGTTGTTATTTCTTGCTATTCACTCAAATATAGGCAATTAATCCAATCCTGAACCGTACGTGATTATTATTTGTAATGATTGACTGATGTACTAAGATGAGTCACTGAAGATGACATCATAGTGAATCAGCTTTCCTTGTTATTCTTTTAATTTCAGGAAAATACTGAAGTCATTATTTAAATATTTCATCACAGACTTGAAGTTAAAAATTTGAGATTAATACTGGCTGCAATCTAGTTATGGTAAGCTGTACAGGAAAAAAAAAACTAAAATGAACGATTGCAGAAAAAAGTAAACATAGAAGAAATAATGTTACGTCCAAACGTGTCCATTAAATTTTTAATATCGGTGGATCTTTCTCAATGAAAGCGGATGGATTTAGATTGAAATAAAATCTGCAGATGTTCCAAATGTAGGTTAATGCACGATTTTAATAAGGTTAACCTATACTAAAATGTTTTCAAATAAAATGCTTGGCAAGTGTCTTTAAAAAGTTTTATGGATGGAAAGGGAATGACGAACATTCGAAATATAGTCTATGCCTTTTAAATTAAGAAAACAAATTGCGGCTAGTGTCAAAACATCCACCGTAATAGGTTAAACAAAAGAGTTTGTAACACAAAATCAAATACCACCTAACACGCATAAATTCGAATTCGCATACCAAAACTTCGTTATCTACGAGGCACTACAATTATAAACGACTTTAGCTATTTATTGCTACTCTAGCGTAGATTCCATTCCACACCCCGTGAAATTCCTGGAACTTTCACAAAGTTCAAACCAAAGTACTACTAAATAGCGTCTGTCCTTTTCTCTCTCGACGTAACCGCTACGTGTGAAAGAGGCAGGTATATGAGCATAATTCACGCAGCTTTTAGCGGTGGAGTCGTAAATCTTCGTAGTCAATTCACATTGATCGTTTGCGCCGACGCAAAAAGATACGCCGGTGTCCTTTAGATAAGATACACACGAACTTGTCGAAATCTACGAAGACTAGTGAATAATTCTGTCAAAGATTTTACGTTTTATACTTGGATTTTGAATGGGAAGGTTGTTTTGAGCTCAATTATTTTATTTGTAGATTGCACAAAAAAAATAGTTTAATAAATAGTCAAAAATAGTTCTGTATTAAAGACAAATATTAAAAACAAAAGGTTACTTAGTACGTTAGTCATTGGCATAATTATGTTTAATCTAAAAATTATGGAAAAACCTAACCCGTAAATGCTGACTACTAAAAGTAAGTAGGTACGAGTACGTTTTTTTTTTGCATTCTGAAATTAGTACGACATTGTAACCGCCTGGATAACTGCTGACCACAGCATATTAAAACAAACACAGGACATCCTACCCCTTCTCTCCACATAATCCCTTAATACCCAAAACTCCCTGTCACCCAACGGAAGAGTTTCCCCCCATTTTTCCTGAAACCAAGCTATTACAAATATGTACGTATCAAATTGAAAGGTGTTGTAATCCAACCTACCGTGGGCAGATTTAGAAATTGGGTCGAGCGTGCTATTTCGCCCAGCCTATCTCGGCGCAACGGATCTGCCAAACACGAGAATAAATCTGATAACAATAACTTGTACTAAGACTTAGTATTTTGCTAAGAAACTTGAAACAAGTTATTGGAACGTTATTTAGTAAGATTTCAAAAACATTTGCATTTGAATAATTGATTTATTGCATTGAGGTGTGCTTAGACGCTTGTGAGTTTCTCATAGCTAGCCCCTTTACGTGCTGTCGGTTTAGTGAAAATGTAATCACGATTTGAACGCATTTATTAAATCCTGCGATTGGTAATACGCTTGCCAATCGTGCTGATTATAGTCAAATTCTATCAATAATTTATTTAAGCCAATTTAAATAGCCCCTTAATTAAAAGTATTTTACTTAGTAGGCAACGTTCACATGTTGATGGTTAATAGGTAACTTAACTCAATTCTATTGGACCAAGTTTTCAGGCAAGTTAAGCTCTTTGAAAAGCCTTCCATTTAATGTAAACTATACACGGCAGTTACGGTTTACTTAGGCTTCTATTTCGCCGTAGAATGGCCCATCCAGAATCCTTGTTCCGAAGCGCTTAGTTCGAAACTAGGTCAAACAGAACATCAAGAGACTGACGTCTTAAAATTGCATTGCACACAAATTCCACTACCCAGACATAGATTAATGACTATGAAGTTAATTATGCAAGTGTATAGAAACTATTTGAGCATAGAAAGCTGGAGAAACTGTAAAGATGTGCATTGTACCTTTAGTGATCTCGTAATCATAGGATGTGCAAAAGTTCAGATGGTTCGATAAGATTCGTGTTTGTTGCGCAATTGTGTATAGTGAGTGTGTGAGTATGACGTAAAGTGTGGTGTAAGTTATGAGCGCTGAGAAATAGCTGTAAGCATAGCTTCCTCATATTTAGAATCAAATTGTTAACTGACCTCATAACTTGCGTCTAAAATACCTAGCTTGGGCGCTAAGCCAATTAAATACGTGCAGTGTAACTTTTTTCTTAAGCTCGTGTTACAGATTGCAGCGCGTGCAGTCATTTATCCAAGCGCTCGGAAACTTTCATTAAATCAATCTTACTCATGCCTTGTACCAAACAAAAAAAACGTTGAGCGGGCAACACAGCCCAGACTCTAGCGCCTCACTGTTTCGAATCATTAATTTGACACTCGGAATAGCTCAGAAGTGTTACAATGGCAGTACGGTCCCGCCCACAAAACGTTTACGGGTTAAAGGTTGGCGATCTTTTTAAATGTGGCTCGGAATGGTTGGGCAACCCTGCTTTTGTTAATGGAAATGTAATGAGTAAGAGTGAAGGCTGGTCGAATGGGCCCCGGCAACCATAATTGGTGTGTTGGATCGTGCCGCGCGGTTCCGGGTTAGAAAATTTTAAATTCGAAGTTGGAAAAATGGAACGTGGAGATAAAACGAGATATACGAACGGAGATTTGAAAATAGAACTGGATAGTGAATGAGTTTATTAGATGGGCTATAAGTGGAATTCACGTATTGTTTATGCTTATGTCACAATAAATTAGAACCAATGGGGAAACACCGCTGTTTGACCGATCAATTCGCTGTTGTTTTTCATTTCGTTTGGGATTTGTTTTTAAAGCAGCTGCTTTGATCATCTGTACCTACCATCTTTATCTTGAAGACATTCATTGAGTAGTCTTCGACCATAACTTATGATGATTTCTTGGTCCATCTAATGATCTTAACCGCTACTGCTGGGCGGACTTCCCGCTCACTACCTCGCGTTCCGTGGGCTTGGCGTTGTGGCCAGTAGTCCTGAATCCTGCTAAAACTTCACTACATATTATAATATGTTCCATAGACGTTGGTCACTGCTATTGTTATTGTATCTTGAGTGGAGTTATAATCACGTTCACAAATCACACCGAAGGACCTAAGTAGCAGCCTGAGTCTGGATTTGAGCCTGGGTAATAGGCTCGCCCCTATTACATGGGAAACATAACTAGCCACATTTGGATGTACTGTGGTACAACATTTCCTAACCCTTGGAGAATAACAGGTGTGAAGTTATAATGGTATTAGATAATTGTATGAGCTTTTCTTCCAGGTGCCATATTCGACAGCTTTTCTGACATATTTGCCTAGCTTTTTCCCAAAATATTGTGATCGGCTTTCAGTCAAACTGGATTCAGGCTAGATTTTTTACTAATATGGAAGAGATATGTTATACCTAACTTTTCATAAAATATCTATTTCTTATTCGTCAGACCTCATTATAATTTCGCACCACACTGCAACTCGATAACCTACTATATTAACCTCTTGTAACATTTTATATCTATGGCATCACTTTACACCGATACCCAATACACGGGTTTATGGGAGCCATGGTGGTTTATGGGTAGTTATACAGCCTATATGGTGCAGTTATCATTGGATTTAGGATCGAGTGTTACGTTTTAACAGCGTATGAGGAACATAGACATCAACGGGTTTTTTAAAGGATTGGGAATCATTAAATGACGCCTCCCGAACAAATGACAGATCAGAGGGTAATTCTCATATTTTTAAGGAGTGTTCGCATTCGCATCTTAGCCACAAACTAAGTGTCTGAAACACCTCTAATTTCCCTGCATTTAGAAAAGTTTTTGACATAATTATATTGTCGCTGAGAGATGTCGTTACTTGCTTTTCAAGTACGAGAGTTGGTCTTTAGTTTTGTCATCATCATCTGCCTAGCCTTTTCCCAACTATATTGGGGTCGGCTTCCAGTCAAACCGGATTCAGCGGAATACCAGTGTTTTACGTGGAGCGGCTGCCTACCAAACCTCCACAACCCATTAACTGGGTAACACGGTACTTCTTGGCAAGACTGGAGTCAGATTTACCTACTGGCTTCTGACAATCCGTAACGACTGCCAAAGATCTACAAATGACAGCCGGGACCAACGGCTTAACGTGCTTTCCGAGGCACGGAGAAAACTCGGTATATTAAGATGGTCACCCATCCACAGACCAACCTTGGTAAGCGTTGCTTAACCTTAAAGATCGACCCGTGCGGCTGTTATTATTTAGCCACGAGGTCTCTAGTTTTGTGTTTCTCGAAATATTCTTGTTTTATTTAGTTTTTTTTTATTTGAAAGGTGATGTGTTTCGTATGTCTTTTGTTAGTTTAATTTTGGAAATGACATTTTGACTCGAGACATTGTAATTTTATTGTAATGTTAATCGGCGCTATAATATACGTCTTTTGTTTAATGTATGTTACTTATGTTAATTTTTTTTTGTCATGGTAACCCACAGAAATGTAGATTAGTTCTTACACTGTAAGTCGGTTAATACCCGCCATTTCTGATGAAAGAGTGATGCAAAAGAAATGTGGTTTCCATTGTGTCACTTTCTTGCTTACTTAACTGAATATAGTCCAATAATGCATGAATGGTACCACATTCTGAATCAGGCTAGTTTACGTAAATACCTCAATAACAACAATAAGTCATTGTTTAGTTGCCTTTTTTTCCGAGCGACTTATGATTTGATGACTCAAATCGTAATTGTCAGCAAGATTATAGGCTATTTAATGACCTATCCAATTTTTATAGAATTAATTTATTTGGTAGATATGAATTTGCAATGCCTTGCAAAGGAATTCCTCTTTCAAATTGAAAACCAAAACGATCACCAACGAGGCCACACATCCTTTCAAATTTCGAACACCAGACCAAAACTGGCCACTATAAATAAAAAAAAAGCGAAAGCCATACCAACATTGACATGCCAATCATGGCCCACCATTACTTACACCATAATGAATCCGTTACGAGTTGGACCTAAATCGGCTAACCCTTCGCAAAAGCAAAACTAAGGGTATCGCTTGAAGGACTTGGGAAGTCGATCAAAGTGGGATTTGCGTTGAGATCCGTACAGAACGCGGCGGCCGAAGGGTTGGTTCGTAAATTGAAATTTTGTTTTTGTTTATTCAGATTTTCAGGTGAGATTTGAAGGGTTCAATTGGATATTGTTTGGGAATTAATTAAAAATATCGCTGTTTTAACTACGGGCTAAGGAAAAACATGACAAAAATGTAATTACTGTGTGTATTAGAATTAGGAAGGTATTAATAACACAAAAAATTACTACATATGATGTATAAGGCTACAACCAAAAATACTACTTTGTGTACCTAGTATAATCAATATATACTACTTTGTTTTCCCTGCACTACTCTATGAATAAAATAATTAATTAAACATAACGGGTACCTAATAGGTACGGATTTTAAATAAGCTATCAGTGGAATTATCAGAGATAAAATGGGTTATTATCCTTGTATATGTTACCTATGTGGTTTTGGAATAATGTATCCACATGTTATCCTTTTATGCGCAAAGTATATTAAATACCCTCCAATAGATCGATACTAAACAAACTCTTGCATAATTCCCTACCTAGTAGTATCTCGATTCGCTTACAAATCGCAAAATTAACAAGTACATAACACCCCCACTTAAAATTTCAAGCCTTGCCAACCGAACGAACTTAAAATTATAAGCACTACCAACTTAAAACAACAAAATGTTTTGGCAACCCTGTCAACTTAATACACCTCATCTTGGAAGTTAAATCCTTGAGTTGCAGCTCTAATCTTTCACGTCGATAGCTCTACAAGACGGAATAAGGGGTCGTTCACATTATCCCGAGTTTAGCACTAAAACTGAAGTTGGACACTAAATTAAGAGTAATGAGAAAAGTCGACTGTTGTCATTGCTCTTGTGTCATGGGGGTCGTATAAAAACAAGTAAGGGATTCGGTCAAGACTTTGGAGTGGCAATGCTTCCTTATGTCAGTAATATATAAGTTCATCATCATCATATCAGCCGAAAGAAGTCCACTGCTGGATATAGGCCTCCCTCAAGTGTCGCCACAACAACCGGTCTTGTGCGTCTCGCATCCATCGGCCACCCGCGACCCTCACCAGGTCATTGGTCCATATTGTTCAGGCCAGTCCAGAATTTTTTGGCCCCATCGAACATCTATTCTGCGAGCAATGTGATTCGATGCGTGATCCAACACAGTTAAATCGTTTCTCAGGGACTCGTCGAGCTTCATTGCCTCGGCGGTTTTCTGGATTTCAGAAGCCATAGCCAATTAGCTACGACCATTGGGTAGACCCATATGTCCACGAGTACACAATTATGAATTGATTAAATCGAAATTGTTATTTTAATAACAAAATTGTTAAAAATTATTGCCCGAAATTTTCCAGAGCGATTCCGTATTTTAGTGCTCCAATAACTAATGTGAATTCCTCTTTAGTATTTAGCCGGCGTCTGCCTTATTTGCATAAGTATTATGTCTAGTACGGCAGCTAGTTCATGAAACTGCTTACTCCTCTTGTTTTGTCTATGGAATTGTGATTAGATGTTTATTTGTTTTCATACTTGGAACTTATTCGAAATAAAACACCAGCGCACAGATTTAGGTACTGACTGACATGCGAATGAATGATGAATCAATGATGAAAATGAATGAATGAATGTCGCGTTTTCGAAGGACTGTTCTAAAATCAATCTACAAATGGAACATTGTAATAGAAAAAAAAACCAAGTCTATGGGTGCCTTAACAAGTTATATAATCCTAGCGTAATATTACAGCAAAACACATTTCGTAAAATCAGCTCCAAGCGACTTGAAATTGCTTTCAGGTGCCCCAGTTTAGGGCTTCAATTTCGGGAGTCCGGTCTTGAAAGTTTCAGCGGTAGCACCAATAATCCCCGAGCCAAGAATACTGTTGTATTACATGGTATATTAAAATGGCTACCTACCTGAGCAATTTAATAGAAAAGATGGAAGTAATATGGAGCTAACTGCTTTTTTGCAAGCTGTTTGTGCTGTTTTCTTGTTGTATTTGGAATTACTGTGTTTAAATCTGCCCTCAAGTGGTATTTTTGGTCGATTGAACAAGCGAGTTCAGAAGTGGCCTTCCCACTCTTGCTTTGAAGGCTTCGATCAGGTGATATTTGGCAGTTCAATAGGGTAAGATTGAGATAGAATTATCTAAGGGCTTGTGCTTAAGTGCTTAAGTCACCGCGGCCCTGGAACACAAAGCTTATTTGCAGCGGAGGAACACAGTTTTTAGTCGGTTATGAGTCTGACACTCCCATCTACTCCGCCCAGAGCGGATGTAGACATTTGATGATTTCCCAGGGAAAAGTTCACTGAAATATCCACTGATGCAATGATGTGAACTTAAGGAATGTCTCTACTGACTACGACCTTGGCCAATAGTGGTTTTCTGTAGCCTTAACGACCGGCCGCTGTTGACTTATTCCTTAAAAGGAATCTCACCTCCAAAAAGGTATTTTAAGTACTTAATTAATTAATTGATAGTTTATTTTTCCCGATACCTGTTCCTCGACTAATTAAATCCTCATTACAGCCACACCTACAAACTTTTGTACCAAAAATCGTTTAAAAAACGAAACGTTGTCGAAAAGTCTTTATTATAAAATCGTCTCACGCCATTCTTAATTAGGAATATTTGCTTTGGTTAAACTTTTTTTTCAACAGGAAAACACAATTTGGATTCGGACCTTTTTTTTGGAAGAACTGTTTAGTAAATAAGGAATAAAATTGGGTGAATTTATGGTTTGCGAGGGATCTTGATCGAGACCAATCGTTAGCTTTTAGTATCCAAATTTGTTAGTTAGGTTTTTGAGTATAAATCAGACAAGGTTCTTGTATATTTGGGAAGTGGCACTAGAAAAAGTCCGATCCTGTAGTATCTTTCAATAAAACTGGCATCGATTATCGATATTCTCGCCAATTTGTTTTTTTTTTTAGTCGATATTATATCGGTTACACAATTATATTGATTGTTTTTTTCGATAAGTACATTTATAACTTTTCTTGATCAGCTTCATGATTTATGTTTGATGCCTTTGCTCAGCAGCGAGCGAACTCGGGCTGTGAACGTTGATGAACTGCAGACTGTTGTAAGGGTTTCTTTGATAAGTAAAATGATTCTGTTTCCCAAAAAGATGAATTTTGTCATTTTTATGCTTTCTCTGACTGGCCTACAATACTCCTATAATTACTGTCTATGAATTTCCTCTGTCTAATATTTGAGAAATCTCGTAAAAAATATTTAATAATAGACATTATTGTACTGTATTTATTAAGCAAATTGACCTTAAAACACAAATAGGCTTCATTTTCGCCGTATCCCTGTCAATCCGACGTTTAAATAGCACGTTTTATTTAGTCAATGGTCGGTTTTAGTGCGCTCTATGTCCTATTCATTCCCAAACATTTTGCAATAAACTGAAATTCAAATTAATGCATATATTTAGTGCATTGTCACGAATTACTGACAGCAACTAAGTTATTGCTTGTTTTCAAGGAGTGTCGACACTTGTATTTAGTTGCAATTAAGTGGGTTTTAATATCTATCTTAAGTACCTAATTTGTTTAATAATAAACACTGGTAACATTTGATATTATTTTCTGAGAATTTTGAAAGGCGTTGAATGAGGTGAAATTATTAGAAGACTTATTATCAGCAATATTTTAGCTATTTATTTTACTGAAAAAGATTTTGTATAATGGAGTTTGGATTGCTAGAATAATCAAATGAGTACATAGATACTTATCTTCATGTACACATACGATGTTTCATATTTTATTTGGTTCATTTTTGCATTTCTCTAGCGTATGTACGAGTAAGTGCCGTTCCCAAAGAGTAACCAACGAAACCATATTACTAAGCCTCGGCTCTCCGTCCGTCCGACCGTCCGTCCGTCAGCGGGCTGTATCTCAAGAACGTAGGTAAGAGGTACAAAATTGAAATTGTTTCTATTGCCTCAATAACAATAAAAAATAAAAGGGGCTCCAATACAAGAAACGTGTTTTTTTTTGGGTTATGGTACGGAGCCCTTCGTGTGAGAATCTCACTCGCACTTTACCGGATTTTTTTCTTCTGCTGCCTTCCTTTTGCTCATGCATTCATGGCCATGTAGAAGAAATACTATTTTAGTCCATTTTAAGTCAAAGCCGAGATTCTCTTAAAGCTATGTGTGGCTTTGATAATCCAAAAATATCAACATTTAACAATCGTCAACTACCGTTTGAGAGTGGCCATCTCTCACCATGTCCTTTTACCCTGGTACCATTTAGTCTGAGATGGCCTTTCGTCCCCAATCTGTTATAGTTACGCAGCATCCCGTTTTGAGACAAAACCTCTTAATGTCTATCAACAGGATGTTCCATAAACAATCCTCTTCATATATTTTGTTAACTAGACTACCATGTGGTCGCCATCTTGGATGTTTACTATCAAAATTGACGTTTACTACCGTTCAGATAAAGTTTAGAATTGTTTGTTCGTACTTGTCAAATTGAATTGTGTTGTTTGGCAAGTTTGAATTTGCTGCTTGTCTGGCGTTCTGAAGTTTGAATTTGGACTTTACGGACTCGTTTTAAAGTTGTGATGGCATTTATTGCGCTGTAATTTTAGTGTGGTAATAGCAGTGTTGTTTGCATACTGACAGACAAGGAACACCCGAACAAAATAGTTGGGGTGTAAGATTTTTTTCCTATATTATTTTTCGTTTGTTATTAATCTATCAGCGGTTTTTGGTAACAAGCTTCATGATGCCATGACAGTTTGTTATTCTATGTGATCGTTTTAAAACAAGGGACTGAATTAACATGAGATCGGGAATGTTGTCTGTGGGATAAAATACATTTAAATATTAATTAATATACGAACTTTAATAAGCTTACCTGGAAACCTGTTTATCCTGTAGCGCTGGCGCAAAAGCGTGAGAGAATGGCCCTAAAGAACATTATTAAAGCAAACCTCTGACGCCATCATTTAAAGCTACCATTCCTGTTATAAATACGACACCCCATAAAAATACATAATGTACTACATTTTCACATTTTTTCGGCGAAAAACTTTATTACGCGACAAAAAGGCACTCGCTCACAAGAGCTACTTGAAAAAAAAAGTACGAAATAACGCGCGGTATCCTACCGGATGTCGGGCGGCGGAAGTCGCTAGGCTTCCCGGAAGTGCTAGAGGGCACTCGGGAGCGGCCCAAATTGTATTTAATCACTGTATATTGCAACCTCAGAGGCTGAAAATCGGCACGTACGGCGTGGACATCAAATTATTAAAAATGTAAGGGATACCCTTCATTTTGTTGGTCGATACTTATGTCGGTTGGTGTAAATGTGGGCCTAATTTTTTATTTATTTATGGCCCGTTTTTGGTAATGGTTTTAGCGGCAAAGGAAGGTCCTACTCTGTAAATTCTGTTGGTATCTATTTACAAACAGCAAACTAAAGTTTTCAGCACTAAATTTTTATAACAAATTAACTGATAAGGTGAATAAAATTAAAGAGAAGTATGAGAAAATAGGGCAAGATAATCACGATGACTTTCAGCTTTTATGGAAACTTCTTCTTTTGTTGTCAAATACTCTTCATTGAATGAAGGACAATTTCTATCTGTGTGCCAATTTTCAACCAGATCCGTCCAGCCCTTTTTACAACTCAACAACAACACCTTTACAAACACATAAGTACCATAGCGTTTGAAAAAAAAAAAGTACTTCGCAGTTCCATACAGAACAGAACTTGCGGCAACTTAGTTTACAGTACCTACTTCTCGAGCTTAGACCGTCAGACAGCGAAACTTATTTACTCTAAACGCTCTCTCCCTTTCTTTGACCTTACATAATTACCACTCAACCACTACGCTACTAGTACTGACCCGACTCCACTGCATTAAGGAACTTTTTTCCCTTAGGATTTAAGGCGAAAACGCCTTTGCATGGACACTGTTCTATTTGTAAAGCAATTTATCTGTAAGTACGTGGTTAGATTGTCGCGTTGCGATAGTCTCCGGGACTTTTTAAAAAAGGATAGCTCAGACTGTCGAACGACTAAACAGATATTTTTTCTGAATTTTTAAGTACTTTAGAAGCGAGATTTTACAAAAAAGGAATCGGCAATTTGACTGTAATAAATAAATAATACAAAATATTTTCGTGCGTGTATAGCTTTCCCTTCGCTATATCGCCGTCTCGCTTTCACCCAGACACGTCCTCAAGGAATACTTCTAAATACTTGTCCAAATAAAGCTGAGTACATAGCGGCGAAATATTAAGTCTTGTAAGTACTTGTCAGAGAACTAAAGTTGTAAATTGCAAACTTTGCTTCGGAACGCTTCGGGATGCGCGTTGAGCGAGCTCATAATGTTTTGATGGTGGTGTTTCATTTAAAAAGTAATTTCTTGATGTTTTTCATATTTAGACCGCGTTTTAGAAGTTTGGTTACGTTTTGGCTTGAGTTTTATAAAGAAACTTTGCTTTATTTTTAATCTGGAGCAAAATTTCACACAAGAAATTTTCACCACCTTTTATGCGCTTTAAGTAACTTTAACTAATTCAGAACCACTTAAAAACAACCAGTTTGACTCCTCCCGTATCCCATTCCCTAATACAATAATTACGCTGTCAATCTCCGGAGATAACCTAAAAAATCACGCCAGAAATTGGCAATCAACATAAACGCCGACCCGTCCCATAAAAACGTCACGTCATTTCTAATCTTACCGTGAAACCAATAAAACTCGAAGCTATAACCCAAAACGAAATACACATATATCAAAACATGTTGTACTGTGTGCTTTTTATTTATTATTTTTGTTTACAACTTGTCAAATGCAAGGCGACGCGATCTATCACTAGCGCGCCTGGCGGCAAGCCAAGGAAACTATTTCCAACTATTCGGACAGCCCCGCTAATAGTTTTACAGTTGGGGCCCTCGCGTGTGTGCTAAGCTTTGTAATTAATACCCGAACTAGGATATGAAGTTCATTTAGTTGTTGAATTGACGTTTGTGAAATATTATTTGGGAAATACAATTTATTATTTGTTTTCCGGGGTTTTTAAAATTGTTGGGTTCTGGTTCTGGCACATAATATGGCCAATAATAATAAAAGCAGTACACCACAGACTACTCCCTTTTTATTTGAAGTTCTTTCAGTAAATCCAAAGATTGTCTGGTAGATAGCTGTCAGCGATAAGATCGCCATTGTACCCATTGAATTAGTTTGTGTAGTGTAACTGTGTTTCATGTACAATAAAGTAGATTCCATTTATCTATCCTTTCCATACCATGATGTAAATGCAAACCAAATAGGAAATTTTATTATACCCAATCGATTATCTATCAAGAATCACTACTGTAGTGCTTCATAATACTGCTTTATTCAAATAAAATATTCAGCTGTGAACATAACTAATTGGCCTATTTATGAAGGATATGAAGTCAATAGACATCTCAACAAAACGACATCTAACAAAATATTATTTTAAAATAAACCGTATGTAGAACGATCAACATAAACATTCAAACTTTTTTATATTTCGAACTCCAACTGTAACTTTGCAGTTCACAGGCGGCGCTGCTTGTTAAAGAAAACGTCAAATAGCTGTCAGATTCAGTACATTTTCATTTAGTTCTATATTTTTCCGTCTGTCAAAATATTTTTGGTCAAGCATAATGTATGTCGTAAGCTTTTGGATCTTTTTTATAGATGACATGTTTCAACCGTTTGACTGCTGATGTTGTATATGATTTAGTGAGTTTCAAACTGTAATAATGTTTTAGTGCCCGTCGAAAACGTGGGTTAATTTATAATTCGTAGGGATTATAAAATGCGTTTAGTAAGTTATTGCTTGTAAAACATTAGTACGGATAAAAAATGTTGTTTGAATGTTTTTGTTTATTTCTTAGCTAGCGCATGATACTAGTTTGCTGTTTTATACTTTTTCTTTCTCAGCCAATGGTAACGGATATATTGAATAGTATTTTATAAGCTCTTAATAATGGACAATTTTACTAGCCATTTGCACTCCCAAGAACCGGCAACCGAATTGATTTTAAAAAACTTGAACAACATCAATGGGCCAATATCTTAATTTCCCATTGATTCTGTTGTGTTCCACAGTTTTTTCGAAGGTGGTAAACTATTGATCAACTTTAGGGTTTCTTCTTTTCAATCCTTTTTAGCTTTATTGTGCATTAAACCGGCCTGTAGGTGGCAAACTCACCTCTATATTTTCACCTTGGTTTATAAGTTAACCTTAATAAGTATTTGTAGGATCGGATTACTAAACAAAAATCAAATCCTTTCAAGAATCAACAAACCATTACACTAACCCCAAAATACGTTTAGAAGAAAATATCAATAGAAAAATACGTGACATCTATGACGTAACCGCTAACGCCTAATGAGTGGGGGTGAGTGACCTTTGGAGCGGGAATTTTGCAACCGCAGCGAGTCCCAAGTCCTCTTGTATTGAGGGTTGCCAACCTATTATTTTCTTTTTACTAAGCTGATTTTGTTTAAACCCTGGAGAATAATATTGTCTTTTTTTTTTGGTAGTGGCAACTATTAGGAGTAGGTAAAAAGATCTGGTTTGATTTTTTCTCTAAGGTTGTAATTCTGGAGAATATAAATGCCATAAAAATGATTGCAGTGGCTGCTAATTTCGTTTAGGAACCTTGCAGAATATAGTAGTTACTGTAAGTATTTGTTTTATGTTGGCAACTATTTGGAGTTCTTGAAAAGATGTCTGGTCTGATTATTCCTTTTTTGGGTTTCTTATGACAATTAATACTGATTTGAGGTGCACGTTTTTATAATGCAGTAGATTGTCTGAAAGGAATGTGATGCAATCTTTCTAAGAACTTGTGACTCATATAATTCTTGCATTATTTTAACGAACTTTAACTGAACAGTGAGATCATCAGCAATTTAGATAACTCTTCATGTTTATTTACCTGGCTATCCAGTGCTCTTTCTGCCCTTGTTGAAGTAGTTTTACTACATTTACTCCGAACGGTAACAAAAGTATGCTCAAGCTATTTCTGTTCTAGCACACAAAAAAAAAGAACACCAATATAAATTGTAATATTAGGACTGGCTTATGATAATATCATAAAAGTTTTATTTTCTGTAGAATACGTCATAGAAAAATCACATGTTACAACTAACCCCGCTGTTACATCAGAAATTACATTCCAAAATGGCGCCCCAAACCTTTAAGACACGACGAAACTCCAAATAATTTCTATGTACATCATTCCTATTCCTTACTAACACGAACCACAAACGTTAGTAAACCAAATGAATATCCAACAGCAGTAAGGATTGATTAGTTAACAGCCTTGACCTGATTCGACCGACCCCATGACAGCCCTGTCTGTTAGAATAACGTTTCTGAAGCAGTTCGTGTATTAATCTTTTGAAATGTGCTTAGAATTTGCTGGAAAGACATAATTTTGTGGCATAGCTAAGGATTAGATTAGAAGCTGTGTTGACAGATTGAAAAATATTGGTACTAAATCATATCAACCTAACGAAATCAAAAATTGTTTAGTTCTAATTTTAAACGGTTTATTCTATTTCAATAATCTTTGGAAAAGTAGCTGCTAGTCTAAGATACAAGTTCTCTAGTATAGCTAAGGATTAGATTGGAAACTGTGTTTACAGGTTGAAAATGTTTGTAAATAAATCATAGATACCAACATAACGACCTAAAAAATTATGTCGTACTAATTTTAAACGGTTGAATTCTATTTCAACATTGTTCTAAAGGTCTAGTGAATGATTTTATACTCATTTTATGTACTTAATCCGATTACTTATGTTGAAATTTCGCATAGACGTGTACTTTTGATGACATTCAAATATGGGGAGGTGAAACGACATGGTTTGGTAAATTGTTTTTTGGCCAACTTCCTCTGGCATGAGTCATCAAAGATTGAGTTTGAAATATATCCTTTGATAACTCATGCCAGAGCAATATGTCAGTTTCCACATAGATCTGTATTTTAAACCGCCATATTTATTTTTCGGAATAGATTATCGACCTATAATGTCCTAAACCGTTGAAATATTACACGTGCCATGCTCTTCACCAACTTTCGTTGAATGGTAGAGAATGCCTAGCCCTAGGAACTTGACCGATGACAGACTGCATGAAGTCTTACCTAATAAATAAATACACAGCTGATGAAAACACGGAATGCAGGAGTCACAAACTAACAAAACATTTCACACAAGCATGGTAAACAACTGTTACACAAATCTAATAATCTTTATACCATTGTCTTACATCGTCTCGCCCCCATCGCACAGTTTACCCGTGGGACTTACCACATGGGACCTGATGCCTCTCGGAGAATTAAGGGGGTCATACACCTCTGCACACCCCTCGGAGATCACTCACTCTAGTCTAGGAAATTAAATTGTGAGGTAACCGTAGACATTTATCTCAAAATGTAATTTTTGGAACTATATTTTTCCGGAATTCATGAAGCAATTTTTCCAATACATGGTGTTTTTTAAACGATCTGTCAAAAAATACTGTATTTTTACTGATTTATTTAAAAATGCTGCCACAGCAAAAAAACAGACATCAAGAAGGAACAGAAAAATAGATTCAAAGGTGACGCTTATTTCTAAAGAAATTTCTTCAAGCATACCTGCGAAAGAAAAGAGGTAAAAAAAAATTAGGAGTGGTGAGGTACAATAAATTAACAAACTTTACATGTAACATAAATATTAGCCAAACGATTAATTTAGTCTGCCCCATAAATCAAAAAGCTCTGGCTTCAATACGAAAAATCTTATATAAAAACCAAATTTCCCAACCCATACCTTGCAATTTTCTGAAATATTCCGATGTTTAGTTACCAAACAAAACAAACGCATAAACCCATCAGGACGGATCAAGTGTCAATCAACGCGAATAGATTGAATCACCCGTTTTGATCCTAAACAAACCCAAGCGCACACGCACGATAGATGCGAAAAAATCTTCTAATCCTCCACCACTTATCATCTAAGCTGCTGGGAATAAATTGAGAAAAGCCTGAGCTATTTTTTTTTGTTTATCAAAGAAAAGCTTTTCAAAAGCGCTTGAAAAAAAAAATTCTCCCAGGGTCTGTGTTTTTCAAGTCAAGAGTGAATAGGTTCTTTCTAGGCAAGCATGCTCCATCTTCGACCACATCATCGCTTTTCATCAGGTGAGATTCTGGTTATGACGCGAACCTAACAATAAATTAAAAAAGACCCCCCCAAAAATTAGGTTGATAAAATCAGTGTCATCCTATATTATGTCTTTAGGAAAAAAATACTGAGCCATTAGTCATTTATTTTAATGTTCTTTATCCTTGTCTAAAAAGAGCCGATATTTACCCCAAGCTATTTTCAAACAGCTAAAAACTCTTTTATTTACTCTCCACTCTAAGTAGCTTTTTGTATCACCTTTTTAAGAACCTCATAACTCCGTTCCGGAGGAAACGTTCACTTTAATTACGTTCTTATTGGAAACTAAAAATAAAATGCCGTTATATCCATTAGGCGCGTTGACAACCCTGTACTCCAATATCTGAAGAGCTTTCATCGGTTCTTACAAATCGCTTACGCCCCTCGCCCCCTCTTTCGAACGCTGAGAAGCACTGCCAACACGGGTCCCTTGTTTTAAGGCAAAAATTATGGGTTGTACTGTCGCCCGTCGGTTTTTATTTGGCATCCTGTATGCTACGTTTTTGGCGCGCACAGACGTTTGGATTGCTCAATTCACTGGCAACATTCACAGCCTTTTGCGGAATGTTTATTGTAATTTTTTGAATTTCGAACGGCGTTTTTAACGACAGTATTAAAGTTTGGGTTTGTTTTTTTTTTCTTTTTTATTCGACGCAAAAGGTAGGTAAGGAAAGATGTATCGAGTTATTCGCACGTTTTCCAACAAAGATGAATTTTCTGTAGGTGGCGTTATTGTTTGATAAAATCGAATCCGCGACAAAGCTGGGTATTCTGTAGGGACAAAGTAATTTGGTAAAGTGGTAATACCTCCCCTTTTACACCCCTGACACCCCCCGATAGGCGCATGTCGTCTATCTACTAAGGCTTAGATACTTAGTGGTATTCTTTCTATCTTTTCATCTTGTTTTCTGGTAAAAATGAAGTAGTTGTGTTATGATTGTATTCAAATAAATTAAGTTATTGTGAAAACTATTTTTATGTGATTTCGTACAAATAAGATGACGTAAGTACTTTAACAAAACATCATAACTCAAAAATTCCAAATTTTATAATAATTTTGACAAGCCCGTCGCAGTCTGTCGCACGTGAAAATTCCTTTAAAATTCTATCACATATTAACGTCGAAAACCGTCGTAATTCATCTCTTAGCTTTTAGTAGACGACACTGGCGTTCGAAATTCGAAAATAAGCTGGTACCTGATGTAAGTATGTTTTATGTTACAGCTATTACATGTCAGGTTGTGTACGTACGACGTTATTCTGCTAAACATTGGTTTTCGATCGATCGTTGCGTTAGAAAACGATCTTGGGGGAGTAATGTCTTAATTAGCACGTGAAGTCAGCAATCCTTATTAAATATAAGGATTTGGAAATTGTTTGGTTGAGTACATCCGTCTTTACGCTTTTAAATTTTGGTTTTAAATGTTACTAGATATTTAAAGAGAGCTTTTAGTCTATGCCTTCGGTGTTATACTATATTGTTGCCTTGCTCCATTAAATAATATCCCTGATAGCAATGATGAAAACCTGGATGGGGTGGTTTAAGTCACACGCAGGCTCCATCACATTTTTAGAGCTTTTAGATAAAAAGTTTTTATTGGACCGTAATATGTACGTAAACGCAGGTAATAATTGTGTAATGGCTGTTAACCTACGTGAAAATAAAACAACTAAAATCACGCTTTACGTTGCAACATTAACCTTCATGGTTTTAAAAAAATCCATCTAAACCAGAGTAAAGTTTAGCACCTGCGTTTGAGTAAATAAACAAAACAGTTCGTACTATTTTTTAAAACAACCGTATCTTTGCGGCCATGACCGATTTGTCTATTTTTCACTTATACCGTTTTTCGTCGAGCAACAATGTCATTCATCAAAATTGTTTATTTTATCGCAATTATTTATAATTACCGGCTGTTTTCGGTTAACTGGGGAGTTGACAGTCGGAATAATGTTTATTATTTGTTTAAATATGATTAATGATGCGTAATACTGTTTATTTGGGCAAAAATAATGATAGGTTGTGTTGCGGTATTTTCTCTTGTCATTCGAAATAATAATAAACTGAAAACACAAGGTTAATCAGATATCAAGTTCAACAGTCGGTAGTGAGAGACCCCACATTTTTAGTGTTCTGTACCTACCCAAAGGGTAACCAACCGAACCCTATTACTAAGCCTCCGCTGTCCGTCAGACCGTCCGTCTGTCTGTCAGCGGGCTGTATTTCATGCACCGTAATTAGTAGAGAGTTAAATTTTCACAGATTGTGTATTTCTAAAAATAAAGGTTTATGATACGGAAACCTTCGTGTGCGAGTCCGGCTTGCACTTGGCCGGTTTTTCAGTGCAATTTAGTTTTCAGGCATGCTTGACCAACTTTTTCCATTTCTGTTGGGGTCGGCTTCCATTGCAGCCTAACCTGATGCAGCTGAGTGCCAATATTTTACACTAGCCGACCCGCGCAACTTCGCCTGCGTCACATTTTTCATTAATGCTCCGCTCCTATTAGTCGTAGCGTGATGTTATATAGCCTAAGCCTTCTTCGATAAATGGACTATCCAACACTAAAATATTTTTTCATTTCGAACCAGTAGTTCCTGAGATTAGAGCGTGCAACCAAACATACACTTCAGCTTGATAATATTAGTTTAAATTATAATATTATTATAGATGGAGTGACTGCCTATATGATTACTACCCAGTTACTGGGTAAAAAGGTGCTTCTCCTTTTCGTGTGGGCAATAAGATCTAACGACCCCACACACCCTAGTGTCTAGAGTTTCTAAACCGCCTCAAATGCCTCTGACATGTTTTATCAGACAATCAGGTGATTTAAGCTTGCAATGTCCTAGCCAAACTGAAAACACGTGGGAATCGAACCCACGACCACCGGGTCACAAGGTAAACGCGTAAACCACACGACTACGGAGGAAAGGTACTGAAAAAAATATCGGTTCTTCGGTAAGAATTTGCCAACATCATCGGTATTTTGTAACTTAGTTCTTTAGTAGGTAAGAATGCAGGTAAATATTTATTTTCATACAATAAGGAAATATCTTTTTTCTTTCATTTTATTATTTTGTTCAGGTCACCGTAGTACCTTCCAACGTGGGAGGATCCTCCCAAAATTAGGTTAAGGCTTCTTCCTTCCCGAATTCCGGAACGAATTCTTCATTTGAGTGCTTCGTTAGCTAAAGGAATGGCGAATAATTATGAAAATTTCGTAATACCCTCATAATTGCGTTTAAATCATCTGCTATATCGATAGGTACTTGGGAGTACTGTGTTGTTCGTTGGTTTCGGCTGTCATTTGAACATCTACGACAGTCATTAGGGATTTTTTTCATACTTAATATGGGTTTGCTCTTGACTCTAGTCTAGGTCAGGGATGACGGAGACAAAGTCGACGATAGAGCGAGCTTACCCAGAAGCCTGTTCATTCTAAATTTGAAAAGATAAGTGTTGTAAGCCTTCGGAAACACAGACACAGGCAGATAGTTCTACTCCTTTGCTGTGCGCATTATAAAAGACGTTTAGAAACGGTTAGTGCGAATTGTTGGAATAGCAACAAGGTAGGGATGGTAACTTGCAGTGCGTCTGGATGTCCGATGGTAGAAGGGGGCCGGTGGGATGAGTTCGTGGATGGTCACAAGCTAGAAATTCTGTCAACAGTCTTGTCAGGGGTACCGTATTGCCATGTTTTTGTGTTGTGAAGGTCAAATAGGGAGTCGCTCCACGTAAAATACTGGTATTCAGCTACATCCAGTTGGACTGGAAGCCGACTCCAACATAGTTGGGAAAAGCATGAACAAATTGTTTGAGTGCGCTGTGTTGAGTTTCGATCTGTATTGTGTCAATGATAAGTTGTTATTTTGTTTGAATAAATGTTTGGTTTGAGTAAGCATGTCAATCATCAGTGATTAAATCGTTTGTTTAGAAGGGACAATTTCTTGATAAGTGCTTACTGTGAGGTACGTACTTATGTGCGTCTGTAGTTAAAACTGATAGAACATGGTTAATCAATAGTTTTAAAAACTTTGCAGGTCAGGTGGCTAGTAACTGGACAGTACAAAATCTCATAGATTTTTATTTGAATATTGAACCTTTTGCACATCGACCCGCGTTAAAGTACAGGATGAACGTTAAAGCTTTTATAATCTGCGACATAATTATGTACCAACGCACTGCAAAAATATTTTAATACCACTTGAAGCCAATAACCAATAAAAATTAATTAAAACAAAAAACTCATCGTATATTATGAAGTTATCGTAAAAAAAAAATAAAGGTAGGTTAACGTGAGATAGGGTCGGGTAACACCGTAACAGGTAAACGCTGAGTGGTGGGTAAACAGCGGTGTTTACCCCCGCGATTGGGGGATTATGGCGCGCTTGCCACGTGGGCACGCCGGGCATCGGGTAAAGTGGCGCAGCGGGTAAAGTGGCGCTATCACGCGTCGCCGTGGGTGGGGTATGTTGGTTCTGTGTTTAGCTGTAAGTAATTAGGCGGCAGAAAAGACAACACACTTGTTTAATAAAAAAAAAAACAGTTAATTTTTTATTAATCTACACTCATCATCATCTGCCTAGCCTTTTCTCAACTATATTGGGGTCGACTTCCAGTCGAACCGGATTCAGCTGAATACCAGTATTTTACGTGAAGCGGCTGCCTATCAGACCTCCACAACCCATTAAATGGGTAACACGATATTTCTTGGGCAAGACTGGAGTTTGAGATTTACTGGCTTTTGACAATCCGTAACGACTGCCAAAGTTGTACAAATGACAGCCGGGACCAACAGCTTAACATGCTTTCCGAGGCACGGAGGAAACTCGGTATGTTAAGATGGTCACCCATCCACAGACCAACCTTGGCAAGCGTTGCTTAACCTTATAGATCGAGTTGTGCGGCTGTTATTCTTTAGCCACGAGCTTCTTTATTAATCTACACTATAAAATAATAAAGCTACAGGTTTTGTTTGTTTGAACAAGCTAATCTTTAGAACTACCAGTTGGATTTGGAATATACTTTTTGAGGAAAGCTATAGGTTATTGGGAACAGGAAAAAAACGAGATATGCGCGTACGACGTCGGTCGCGGGTAAAAGTTATATTGTTAGTTAGTCACTTATTTTGATTATTTGTCTTATGTCACTTGTTTAAGCCTTTTAATTCAAAAATCGATTCGATAACATAGGCCAGGAATGTGTTTTCATTTTATAACATAGCTGATATATTATCATTGCAGCATAAACCATGAGAACACAATTAAATAACAAATCAAAATCGATATCTGATGCTAGAATGAAATCCTTAAACCCAATGGAACTCAATCTTTCCTGTATATTTTCTGCGAACGCTTAAATCGATCCTTGGAACATAATGCCAAGTTACGATTCATTTTATACTCTGTAATACTATATGGTACTCAATAATCGGAAATATAAATTACATTACTTCTTGGAATGGCAATATATCGGTTGATAACCTGAACTAACATAACAGCTATTTGTCTGTTGATAAAACATGTAGTTCCCCTCTTAAGTTAGTGGTATTATTAAACTTTGTCTGATGTGTCCAGTGAGCCCTTAAAAGGGTCATGGAGAGGTGTTATGGTCTTTGAAAACGCCCACATTATGACGATGTCCATTATAGGTAACGGTTAAGTGTGTCCATCGACATCTACCAAAATTAATTTAATTTTAAGGGTGTACATTTTTTGGAGAGAAAAATATTTTGGTGTTAGTTGTTAGATTCGACGTATTTTGATGTTTTATGCGTGTTTTTAGGGTTCCGTCCTCAAATCGTCTCCTCCGCTGTCCGTCCGTCCGTCTGTCTGTCAGTGGGCTGTATCTCAAGAACCGTAATAGTTAGAGAGTTGAAATTTTCACAGATTGCGTATTTCTATTGCTGCTAAAACAAAAAATAATAAAAAATTTGGTTTATGGTCTCTAGCTTTATGGTTCTCATCTTCCCAAAACCTAGACTAAACTAAAAAAAACTCGCCCCCATTTCGAACTGACACCAATAAATCAACATCTCATAGAAAGCTTGTCACCGTCTGACATAAGTCCTCTATAAACCATTTGATATGCACCGTGTGTGGGCTTATAATCCTGTAGTGTCATGGTATCTTATCGCTGTTCGGAGGACTTCCTGAGGTCTAAGGTGTGGTCAGAGGTCCCAAATGTGCGTTAAGTAGGGAAGATTGTGGGAGGGAATGTGACTTATAGATTGTGTAAAGGTTTACTTATTGGACTTCAATTTTATGCTGGATAAATTGATTTTCTGTTTTTTAGTTTCAAGAAATGGAAAGCTTTTAGTACTTACTTCAAAGCTGAATGATTTTTATTTGGCTGTGTATAAGATAACTAGTTGACCCGCGCAACTTCGTCTGCGTCACAATTTTCATTACTGCTCCGCTCCTATTGGTTTTAGCGAGATGATATATATCCTATAGTCTTCCTTAATAAATGAGCTATCTAGCACTGAAAGAAAATTTCAAATCGGACCAGCAGTTCCTGAGATTAGCGCGTTCAAGTAAACAAACTCTTCAGCTTTATGTATTAGTATAGATACAATAATTCAAAATCTACCTGTATGTATATAAATACATCATAAATATATATGTGTAATAATAAAAAACACGACAGGTAGGTTTTGAATACAAATGCTTTTTTTTTAATATCGATCGGGTCGTGTTTGATCACAATATCACCAGATGGCAAGCCAAATAAATCAATCAATCGGCCAAGTCTTACTTACACTAGCTGGATATACCAGAATTTAACACCTAGTAATTGGATAACATGACACCTCTTGGCAAAACTGGTGTCAGTTGTTGACGTAAACAGTATTATGTAGAAAATCAACACTAAATTAAGTTCTGTGCTCAAAAAATTGTTCCTTCTCTATAGGTGGCCAATCAACGTTGATTCGAGTACTCAGTATCGATTTAATATCAAGTTGGCTATCGCTTGAAACTAACCCGTTTAGTTTGGGACCACTCAGCTGATTGTCAGTGCATTGTGACGATGAGTCTGCTGTCAATCGACGGGTGCGATTGAGACGTGTGATTGGTCACATACGGGTGACAAGTTTGGAGAACATAGTGGTTTTATGAAGGCTTTTTGTGTGAAATTATAAAATTAGTGAAATGTAATTTATTAATCGCTTTTGTGTTTTGCACCTGCCCTGCTGTCTTTACATCACTGATAGGTTGACTGGCATTGGCAATAAGTTGATAAGGCAGTATCTTGCTAAAATTTAAACTCATATTAGGACTAGGGTGACGAAGACTAAGGCGTAAATAAATGTTATGATACTAAGACTCAGAAGGTTTATAGGAATATGCATGAAGTTTTTTTATTTGCAATATGAAATACTTATTAGCTCAAGTAAACAACCGTGAAATTACTTTTTAAATACTTTCCTTCATCAGCGATGAAGTTATAAAGCTTCAGAGATAACAATTAGAAAGAGAAGTCCGATGAAAGTTTTGACGTCATCGTCTATGACGCCTATACAGCTGCCATCGAAAACAGCGTTTTCCTGAGAGGGACAGATATATTTGTTGACAATAATTTATATCTCCTTCGTTTTTCGAGTAATTTTGATTCTATTTTCACTGTTATATTCTATTTTTAGATAAACTGTATAGATGATATATATGTTGCCAATATGTTATAGAAAACAAAGTGAATCTATACAATATCTTGATGATTATTCAAGTAGAGATAACATAAATGAATTTATAATCCACTACATTAATTAAAAACATTGATCAAACCAACATGCTTCTGCAATACTCAATCACAGATTAAAATCTATCTACACAAAAAAATAAAATAGATCCATTAATAATTTAAAAGAAATAAGAGGTTTTATATATCTTTAAAACTAGGTCAACTGCTAATCATAGTGTTTGGGTAGACGATGAAAGAATATTAAATCCCCCACGGAAAGCGGATTTGTATGGGATGAGTTCCGAAGCGAGGCGATACGGAGGGTAGTACGAGTTTTATTAATCAGTCGTTTAGAAAAATGTTTCCTTTGTTGAGTTAGATATTGAAGTAATCTAGAGCTGAGTGGTGGTTTTTTCCGTTAAGCTGCGATTAAAAGTTATTTGTGGTGAAGTTGGCATTTTGTTTTTTAGCTGTGTTTAGGTAAATTATTCCGTTACTGACTTGGGTAAGTGACAGACGCACGGCCGAAACTACTGGTCGTAAGAAGCTGAAATCGGGCATGTAGGTTCCTTGGGGAGTGTAGGGGAGAGGATTTCCCCAAATTCTTACGGGAACAGGAAAAAACGCTAGTTAAAAATAAAAATTCAGGTAGTTTATTTCTTTGTTTTCATTCTGTTTTCGTTTCGTCTACAAATTAGAGTAAAATAGATTGTTTTTGGCACGGAAACGTATGCGTCAACTTCGGATATAATTTTGCGTAGATTACCGGTTTTTCTTTCGATTTGAGAAGCCTTGGGCCATTTGCCAAAGTTCAAACACCTAGGTGAGCTGTTATAAGTAGATAAGTTTGCCTAAAATAATTGAGTACCTATAAAAAAAAACCGGGCCAAGTGCGAGTCAGACTCTCATACGAAAGGTCCCGTACCATAAACCGAAAAAGAAAAATCTAAAAATTTTTAGTTTTATTATACCTAACAGCAATACACCTATTATGGTTCTTGAGATACAGCTGGCTGACAGACAGACGGACAGTGCAGGCTTAGTAATAGGGTTCCGTCGGTTACCCTTAGGGTACGGAACCCTAAAAATTAACAATAATTTTGATGTCGGTTGCACTTTGCTATTCAGTATTGGCTCTGGCCTCTCGTGTGTCCCACTAGTGTAGCGACGTTAGGGACACTTTAAAGGGAATTATCCTTGACTTTAGCCGTCCCTATGTCCGTTGTCCGGACTTAAGGCAGTTCCCGGTAAATCGGCTTGTCCAATGTTTTGCTCAGTTATTTATGAGATAAAGGCCCATTTGTTTTTGTGAAGTTAAAAAGTGTTTTATTTACATTTTTACCGAAGAAACTGGGTTAAGTCGATTGAAAGCTGTTTTTATGATGAAACGTACTTATGTTTTATTGTTTTTTGTTTCAGGTAAATGCTGTGAATAATTTGAAATGCTTTGCGAATTCGACATTCCTTTTGAATTTTAATAAGGTAACAGTACTACTAATATTTTTTTTATTTTAATAAATAATACTTTTTCAATTCTTCTCATCTTTTGCCACAGCAAAATAACCGGGAAACGTTTGCTGTGACGACATGGGTTAAAAATACTTTACCGAATGAATGCTTACGTAGGTACTTGAGCGTACTCTTAAATACAAAGAAACGTTAAAGCAACAAGCTCATAATGAACAGGTGACAACAACTAAAAAGAGCTATACAACGAACAATCACTGTAATGTGTCTATTAGTGCGCAGGAGTTCACACGAATACCGAATTAAAAACACATCAGAAACGTATTATACTAACTCTTTACCACCCGCGCGGTGTTCCTTTGTATCTTAAGTTGCGCCATATTAGACCCAATGCGCCTTGTTATACGCACTAAGAGTCTTTACACATCTCTAGACATAAATCATCTCTCACCCTAAACTAGACTTTATCAGTCATAGAATATAGTTCAAATTGTAATGGCATGTCTTCCCGGAAACTAGGGATGGGAAGGCATCGAAACCGGTTTGACGGTTGTTTTTTTTTTCTGGAGAGTTCAAAAGTGGAATTAAGGTTGTAAAGTAAGCGACGGAGTGATTCCAGGAAGGTTTCTAATACTGTGTTTGTATGATAAAAGTATGGTTGGAGTGACAAGGTTGTTTTAAAATGGACTGTGATTTTTAAAAACGAAGTGATGCCAGATTGGTCTATGGCCAGTTACCGAGTGGTATTTGGTTTATCGGGACAAGTTATCTAACTTATCATGATAAAATTGTGAAAAAAAAGCAACAGACTATTGTCCCGAATGGGGCTTACGGGGACTGAGAGATTATAGTACCTATATTGAATTAGCTTCAAAAGTTACAAAGCCAAGGCCAATTAAGATCATATCAAACTTTTTAAAGCTGAATAATATCGTGAGCAAGACATTATTTGCACTTTTAAGTGTTTTGTAAACAAAAATAAAATTGTCGCTTACGACGTTTTCCTGAAAAGGCTCAATATCGAGTTCAAACCACCGTTTTAACGGAAGTGTCATTAAAACAAAAAAAAATAATTTTGCTCCTCAAATTGTTTGTACCAACAAACATTTTAGTTTTAAGGCTTACACCAATTTGTAAAGCACACTAAGCCACCAACACCAATGTCCTATACATACTTAGGTATATATTACAATCAAGTACCATCACTAAGTGCTATCCGCACGGTAAGCACTCGATGCAGCAACTAACCGTGTTACGGCAAGTGACAAGTGATTTAACCAATCGGCAGACGTTACTGAGCTTTGGTGATCCCTAATTGGCTGAGTGATGCCAAGGAGAGGGCTCTGATTGGTGATTCATGGAAGTGTGAAACGATATAGATTTGACAACCAGAATAGTCAAATTTTTTCTGGTTATTGGCTGCAAGTTACCGTACCTACCTAGTGTCTTTTTATTTTTCATTAGCTTTGGCTCGCGACTTCATACGTGCATATCCCGTTTATTCCGATGCCGTGGGGATTTCGGGAATTCCTAGTGCTCCCCTACACTCCCCAATGAACCTACCTGCCAAATCTCACCTTTCTACGACTAGTAGTTTTGGGTGTGGGTTGTATGTCAGTCAATAAGTCAGTAACGGAAGAATCTATATAAATACTAATATATAAAGCTGATGAGTTTGTTTGTTTACTTGAACGCGCTAATCTCAGGAACTACTGGTCCGATTTGAAAAATTCTTTCAGTGGGCTATAGGCTATATATAATCACGCTAAGACCAATAGGAGCGGAGCAGTAATGAAAATTGTGACGCAGACGAAGTTGCGCGGTCAACTAGTTGTATATATTGTTTGATTGGTTATAATTATTATTTTCATTACAACATGTTAACTTTGTACTTAATTAATATGTATGAGTACTGCTAAAGGTACGTTACAAATTGATTCAACAGTTTAACATAATAACCATCGGCACAATCTGTTCACAGGATAAGTAATTTGTAACCTTGTACCAAACTTAATAAATCACTCGATAAGTTTATCAAGCACTAAAATACATAGTTGCGAAATTACTTTTAATCTTTACAAGCACTTTCTTGTTAAACCAAAAGCTACTTTGTATAGTAAATACAATAAAACCGGTTTATCTTTGAGATAAGGAATAAGGTCTCATATCAATGTGCCCAAATGCGGTCGAATTTAATAATAATTTATTTGCTAATCTCTGTACAATTAAAGACTATTTGTGTGGTTCTGTGATACGCAATTTTGTTGCAAAGATAAAGACGGAACTGTTTTTTATGCCCCCGCGCAATTGCGTCTGTTCCGTTCCTATTGGACTTAGCGTAATGATATATTTCCTCAATAAATGGGCTATCTAACACTGAAAGAATTTTTCAAATCGGACCAGTAGTTCCTGAGATTAGCGCGTTCAAGCAAAAAAAACAAACTCTTCAGATAATAAATAAAACAAGTATGGACTCAAATGTATGAAACAAGAAAGAGTTGTTGACGCCAAGATGGGTCTGGCTTCCGTAATATAATTTACTAAACAATTTAATCTGATCTAATACGCTACCTAAGGACCTAAAAACACACACGTATTACATATTTTCAGCTTATTGCCATTTTTAGCAGCCTTACTGTAATCAGAATACCGCAAATTTTGGAAGACCATTAATTTTAACGAACCAATAAAACCTTCCATAATTTAAGTTCTTGTCTAAAAAAACAACAGCGTTCAAAACATAAATGCACTTAAGGTTTACATAAAAAATACAATAATTAGCCTCCCAATATTATCTCCTAATAACATACATTTGGGTATGCTAATGTGTCCACGCTTTAAGTGGGATTCCTTTACATAATATGTAAATATATAAGATAAAGCCGTATAAATTATGTGCTTACAGTAATGGACTTAATGTCGTTAGGCGTCGATATGTGCATAAATATTGTTAGATTTTTTTTTTGTGCATATTTTTGTGTGCAAATGTCTTAATGGTTGGTCAAGGTAAATTCGGAAAGAGGTGTGCCTACGGCTCAATTTTATTTCCGTGGTCCGTCAATTTTATGATTTCAAAAGAGTGCTAAGCAGATGTAGTATTGGTATACTAGGCGAATGAGCAAACGCACATTTTGCCAGTTTTTTTAAAGTCTGACATGAACCGGACAGAAATCCATAATTTGAGCTGCACAATCTGTCTAGCTTTTTTTCAACAATGTTGGGGTATCCAGGAGCTCGTGGCTAAATAATTCAAGTTAAGCAACGGTAGTCAAGATTGATCTGCGGATGGGTGACCATCTTAACATACCGAGTTTCCTCCGTGCCTCGGAAAGCACGATAAGCCGTTGGTCCCGGCTGTCATTTGTAGATCTTTGGCAGTCGTTACGTATTGTCAGAAGCCAGTATATCTGACTCGTCTTGCCATGAATTACCGTGTCACCCAGTTAATGGGTTGTGGAGGTCTGGTAGGCAGCCGCACCACGTAAAATACTGGTATTTAGCTAAATCCGGTTTGACTGGAAGCCAACCCCAATGTTGAGAAACGCTAGGCAGATAAATTTGGGGTTTCCAGTCTACCGAATGATGATGAGGACCAATGTTTGTACATGAAGCGATTGCCTATCTGACCTCCGCAAGTACCTGGTTATAATGGCACCACTTGGTGTACCAAGGGGTACCACATTACCCAAGTAATGGCTTGGCCTTGTTAAGCGTACCCTTATCAGATTTTCTGGCTTCTGTCTATCCATAACGATAGTCAAAGACCTGTACATGAATAATAGCCAGACCAATAGCTTAGCGTGCTTAAGGCCATCCATCCACGGATGGTGTCTGCAAAGATCCAACCGATAGACTGTTATTATTGAGCATACTCAGAGCTACTAGTATGCTCGAAGAAGTTATCTCGCTTTTTCATACGCCAGTCAGATCAAGGCGCTCAAAAGTCTTTAAAACTATAAAGAAGACTGACAGACAAAACCGGTCCCAAGTTCCCAACAATTTGTCGCATCTAGCCCCACATAAAAATGTCGCAGACAACGCGCCTAAATCGAGCGCGTATCTCGTCTAAAATCTGTATACAAACGTTACAAAATAAGACATTGTTAAAATATACAAGAAAGAACGCGCACAGAATTAGTTCCTTTTGATTTTACATAAAAAACCGTTTTATAGGCCGGCTCGCTGCTTTATTTATAGTCCGAGTAGAAATCGCATCAATGCTTGCGAATAACGAATGTAGGAAATATGTAAATATTAACGTCTATGTTCACTAATTTGTATATAAATGTTATATATGTTTGAGGCTCATTTACATTGGTTTATGCACTTAAGTTTGATGTTTGGAATTTTGAAAGAGTTTTTATTAAATCATTTGTTTGGAAATGGAATGTTCCGCGAGTATAGAATACCTAATCAGCATATCAAACGTTTTTAGGAACCTACATGCCAAATTTCAGCTTTCTACAGTTTCTACGACCAGGACCCCAAGTCTGCTATTTTTTATAAATTCGTCATTCCAACACGATTCCGTTGTCATTTTGCTATAAGTTCGTTATCTGCTAATTCATAATGGTCGATCACTGGTCGGTCAATGGTCTCGTAATAGAATCGTGGTAGAAAGACATTTTCGTACTGCCATTATTATAAAACCCGTTAGTAGAGATAATTTTCGAAAAACTACTACTAAATTTGAACAAGTTATGCCAGATTTATTTTATATATATTTTTACATATTATTTATTCATTTGTCATAATGTACGAGATTACCATTCTATGCCATTTCTTTCAATGGTGTGTCAGTGGTTGACCATTGGAAAGTCATAATGACGCTTTTATATTAGTAGATTACCAAACTTGTCAAAATCATAATTATGAAATCAATGATAGACCATTCTGACACTATTGTAATAGCAGACTTGAGGCCCAGTAGTTTCGGCTGTGCGTTATCTGTCTCTCACTCAGTCAGTCACGGAAGAATTTTTTATATATTGATGATGATATACAAGAAGGTGAAGTGTTTTATTGTTTCGTACTTTTTATTTCCTATTTTTGTTCTACATTATACCTGTTAATTAAGGATACTAAGTTGGTAGGCACGTACAAGTTGTTTAGGTCAATGATAAAACTTGTTAAAAGTATATAATTACCACAATTAGAGACAGACTTCATTAACAAACGAAAAGGTCTAACACATAAAACTTCATGCAATTTGCTTGTATAGATAGCATTACGGATAACTAAAGATGGGCTAGAAAGGGGTTAAAAACCAGTATTCTGAAATGAACCTGATTGACTACTTCGGGCAAAACACTACTCTTCCATCTCTTTCTAACATCTTATGACAGTGAAACAAAGCAACTATTTTGAATTACTCCACGACAAAATCGGGAGCGGCTTTAAACATTTTAAATCATTAATTCATTGTATCAGCAAAGCAGTTCGGCCAATACCAGTCAGCTTTTTTATAAAAAACGCCATAGAACATGGCAGTGAATAGAAGCGCGATACCTGTGCCAAATCTCTCTTTCTCTGAATAGTGTTAAGCGCAGTTGCTCTCAGCCTCTGTTTCACCACTTGCTTCACACGACCAATTTTCAAAAATAGAATGAGCGGTTAAGGTGGATGCTCCAGGGTAGCCCGCGAAATTCATTTTTTTTTTTTTTTTTAAGTTAGTAAGTTCATGTAGTTCGAAAGAATGAATTTTTCAGAAATAATCATTCTTTCGAACTACATGAACAAAGAGGGCAATATAGACGATTAAAATGGTTATAATTCTTTAGATAAATACGCGTTACGGTCGCGGATCGCATTTGGTCCACATACAGCTTCACACTGACCGGCAAATTGCAAAAAACATAAAAATATTTGAATTTCGCGGGCTACCCTGGAGCATTCACCTTAAGGAAAATGGTTGGTAGTGAATGTTTTGACAGTGGCCGTCTTTAGCACTGGCCGCTCAGACATTCGGTGATCTGTGAGACACATGAAAAAGGATACTTATGAATTTCAAATCACTAAACTAAATAAATATTCCGGTCATAAATGCGAGCACGCGCAGTGAATTTGATAATATTGTGTTTGTGTGTTTTAATTGCACCGCTCACAATGTTCACTATAGTTTTATGTATCCAAAACAACAGATATATAGGTACATAAGTTTAATGACGTCTTTTATGACCAAAACTAGCTCCTGCCTATGGCTACGTCCGCGTGAATTTTGGTAATTTTCGCAAGACAACGGCAACTATCAAACTTCAAATCTGGAGAATTTGAATGCAATTTAAATGGACATGGATTTTGTCGTGAAATGACGCTTATTATTATTTATTATTAAATGACGCTACTACCTCGGCGAGCTTATAAGAGTAGTTTTAGCCCTGGTTGGGGGCCTTAAATTCATTTGGTCACCAAAGGATAGTCCAGTTAAGTCGTAACCAGCCCTAGCGTATTGAACTGCGAGTGGCCACGTCAAAAAAAATGGATTTTGTCCAGAAAACACCATTTCGAAAAAAGCTTTTTCTTCTAATATTTTTCTTGGCAATAGGGAATATGCATGCGATTTCTTTATTTGCAAAATGAAATACTTATTAGCTCTAGTAAACAATCGTGAAATTGTTTTTTAAATACCTCCATCAGTGATGAAGTTATAAAGCTTCAAAGATTACAATTAGAAAGGGAAGTCCGAAGGAACCTATGACGCCAATACAGCTGCCATAGAAAACAGCGTTTTCGCGAGAGGGACAGATATATTTGTTTAAAATAATTATATGTCCTTCGTTTTTCGAGACATTTTGATTCTAATTTCACTGTTAGTATTATATTTTTGCATATTTTTAGATGAACTGTATAAATGATAAGTGTGTTTTTCATGCATATTCCTTATTATACAAGTTCATACAACTAGATCACTCCCTGCGGTGATGTCACTCTAACTAAATCCTTAAACAATACTTTACAGCTATCATAAACGTCTGGACATAAATCCCACATGGCGAACGCCTAGTGCGAATTCACTTACACATTCAAGCCGCGTCCCAGATTCATCCATCGCTAGTGGGCACTAAATCTAAAACAACAATGTTTCACACGGCTCACGATCTATAACACACTAGTGCATAAAACACGAAATAATGATGGGAGTAACTCAGTGGAATTCTGAAGACATCGGCGACTGTACAAAGTCTTGTAAGAGGGTCGTATAAATTCGTTGTGTCTCTTCTGTTGCCCGTGTCTGGTCGAGTAGGGTGACCATCCGTTTTGTTGTTATTAAATATCACTTTTAATTCTTACACCAACATCATCATCGTATCAGCCGAAAGACGTCCACTGCTGGACATAGCGCACCCCCCCCCCCAAGTGTCGCCACAACGACTGGTCGTGCGCGTCTCGCATTCATTGGGTACCCGTGACCTTCACCAGGTTATCGGTCAAGGCCTTCGTCAACGTTTCGTCTTTCGGTACGCGGAAGACCTATATATGTTCCAGCAATATGTTTGATATTATTAACGGGTTTGTACGGAATCTGTCGAATGGCTGCTCCGTTTATTCCTACAATTGCTTTAACGAGGTCTTGAAATGTTCTAAGGATTCTGAGGACAAAGTTAAAAGGAAATTAGAACAATGCCTGCTGGCCCATAACGTAAAGTTAATACGTCAGTGATTTGATGTAGACTAGTTAATGCAATTCACCATCACAAATATCACAATAATGACATCTATCTATAATAATATATCATCTAATACAAATATATAAAGCTGAAGAGTTTGTTTGCTTGAACGCGCTAATCTCAGGAACAACTGGTCCGATTTGAAAACTTTTTTCAATATTAGATAAAATATTTATCGAGGAACCCTATAGGCTACCATCACGCTAAGACCAATACGAGCGGTGTAGAAGAAGTTGCGCGGTTCAACTTGTAAAGGTATATTCCTTATCGCACATGCCGCTGGGGTACATTTTGATACAAATTATAATAATTTTGTCCATATTTTCAAGCCTCTCCCAATTGCCTTTATATTAGCCCCGCAATAATGTAAAACACAATACATGCAGCTATTTATGCATTAGTTAAGTATTTTTACGACGATGTCTAAATATCACGAAAAAGTTTCGAAGTTAAACAAGAGAACGAACACATTTATTTTTAGTTTTATGTATGCAGCCATGTTAAGTCATGTCAACGATGTTACCCACACCTGTCATATTTTTATTAGTTTAGGTGACCCCTTATAAGAATTCATAGTAAAATATCAGTAGAGACACGCAATATTTTTACAAGGTCATCGGCCATCGAAATAACTTAAGATTTCAAGTTGGTGGCACTAAATTCACATCGAGGCTAAAAGTATTGTGTTACAATATCATTTAAATAAAAACACGCCTTTATGTTTTTTATGTACAGACGCCAGCACGTCAAGCTACAACAATCTGTCAAATTTATTTAACAGATTTTCAACTTTATCGCTAAAGCATTAGGTTCAAGGTTGATTGGGAAAATTTAACAGTTTCGGGTAGCTTGATGTCGGCGACTGTACAAGACGGCATCTCTTGTATACAGTCGAGCGAAACTAACGTTTTTTAGACATATTTAATTGTTTCCGTTTGTTCTATATATTGTTACCTTTTATAAATCTGTTGAAAATCATTGCAACGGATCACCGAATTTAGTTCAACAAGTCTAAAACTATAATGCACTAGGTTAGTGACCTTTGAAAGCGTACATGAAAATTCCAATAAATCTGGACAACTTTTGTGCCAAAAGTTTTTACTATATTCCCCAAAAATATTTTTGGCTTTGAAAACTTGGCCTTTGGGTGTTTTTGTTCTAAACAAAATTGAATGGGACTGGCTTTAAAGGTTTGTGTGTGAATTAGCCATGGCTCAATAACGAGCCAAATATTTTTATGATTTTGTTTGACCCATCCTGTGTTTCCTTCTCACACTGATGACACTTAAGTATTCCATATTCCAGTATTTCTGAATTGGCTTACTGCACAAAAAAAAAAACAAACGATGTTCCCGCAAAGGGTCTCCTAAAGACACTCTTCATAAGTACTGAAAGAAAGTTTTGAAAAAAGAATCAAGGCCTTTGATTCTTAATTCAAAACTTTTATTTTATCTAAAAAAAAAGTAGTTCCCGACAGTCTCCTAAAAAAAAGAATAATGGCCACAACAATCCAAGGAAGTGCAAGGGCGGCCTTCATACGCAAACCACCGCGCCGCGCGCCGTTGTGTCGACGTCGACGTCCCATCAAAGTTGATCGTGTACTAAAACAAATATTTGCCGGCACTTCATCTTTCACTAGGTTGTGTGTGCTAGTTTATGGCGGATTACTCGTGTCAACCAGCCTTTAGAGTTTAGATCGATTGAGGGTTAGCTAGGGATGGAGTTTACCCATATGTTATAGATATGATTTTTTTTCTGCTGATTTTTTATAGATTTAGATCTAATATGGCTGTGATATGTTGCCAAAAACATGGCGTAAAACTTGGTGATTTAAGAAGGATAACGTTTGGACTTTGAGGTGGGGTTGTCCAGCGAAAATATTCGGCAGTGTGTGGTCCACCTGATGCAGAACAAGATCCATCCCTTTAGCATTGCATCAGAGAGCCACTAGCATTTATGTCACCCAAAAGGTATATATCTAATGAAGGCATATTTTAGCTGTCCAAGAACATTCAAAACGAGAACTGCAGCAAAACTTCTACGTAACAAAAAAGGTGTAGGGATACGTTTGCTGACCAGCAAAATCAAAAAGAGAACTACAGCAAAATTAAAGAACTATTCAAAAAAAGAACACAACGCCGAAACAAAACGTAATCTAAGATGGCTGAACAAAAGCAAACGATTGAAGGCAACGGAGTCACTTCCCTTTCGCGAATTAATTAAACACCAAAGCTTTGCAAGCTTGGATTTCAGCTCACATTCTTTTGAAACAACCTGTATTATGCTAAAGTGGGTAGTGAGAACTTCTATGTAACATTGCAACGATTTAAATGCTACATTGTCGGATGGAATGGTGCTAAAAATCTGGCTGTTATTTCTTTAGCCTCGTTCTACTTCCCGTCATTCTAAAATGGAGAAGCTTTACGGTTGGATTTAACTTCTAAATGCATATTTTGTGAGTTAAGTGATTGCTTAAATGTAGGAGATGTTTGAAGATGTAATATCGTCATTATGGCTTATCGCCTGGCGTGATAAATAATTGGAGTCTAATCTGCAAGGTGTATGCTGTAATACTCAAATTCACAAAATCACAATTTGTCAATTTGACAGTATTAATTACGTTTTTTTACCCGACTAAGGAAAGCCAAAAGGAAGGTTTACGATTTTTACGTTAAATATTTGAAGCATTGCATCAGGAATTTTACTATTAGGGCGCAGATTTTCAATTCTTCTAACATAAAAAAGCTAATTTTGTATGCATTTGTTACCTTAGATATTTAAATGTATTTCCTCTGCGAGTAGCGTTTATTTTGACCGCTCTCTATTCTATTTAATGCAGTAGCTGCATCTTTAAAGTTCTCAGAGCAACTTAGTAGCGTTTTAAAGTTCGTAGTAAAGTGCACGTAAAAATATTATATGTCGGAGTTTTGTTACGTTTTTATTACGTTCTCTTGCGTTACCATAACGTAGATGAGTGACGGTGATGGAGCGAATGTGTTTAAAAAAAAAAGTTACAGATATTTTTGGTAAAAACTATGTTAAAAGTTGGAAAGGGATAGTTCTGGGTTGTAGTTAGAATTTGTATCTTTGTAAAATATGTTGAAAACTTCGCATCTTCATCTCGAGTCATGTTATTTTCAGATAGAATTTTGTACTGAACTGGTACAGTTAGAAACTGCAGTGTTCCTCTGAAAATATCGAATAAAAAATTACAAAGCATCAAATGAAGAATCATTATACGCTTTAGACCACGAAAGAGATGGTGGGATAACGTGTTATTCACGTTGTCCCACCATCTCTTTCCTCAGGAATTGGCAAGAAGTGGCACAGAACCGGGGACTATGGAAGCAATCAAGGTTGGCATTTGTTAGTAGTTTCACAGCTCGGGCTAGTTATGATAACAATAATATTGCCCAGGTTTTAAACAAAGTTACAACCACCAAACAAAGATGTAGGTTACAAATAATTTTCGGTTAAGGTGAATGCTCCAGGGTAGCCCGCGAAATTCAAATATTTTTATGTTTTTTGCAATTTGCCGGTCAGTGTGAAGCTGTATGTGGACCAAATGCGATCCGCGACCGTAACGCGTATTTATCTAAATAATTATAACCATTTTAATCATCAATATAGCCCTCTAAGTTCATGTAGTTCGAAAGAATGATTATTTCTGAAATATTCATTCTTTGGATCGCATTTGGTCCACATACAGCTTCACACTGACCGGCAAATTGCAAAAAACATAAAAATATTTGAATTTCGCGGGCTACCCTGGAGCATCCACCTTAAGAACGAGAAATACTTAACAACACCACTGCGCTTTCAACTAATGCTTTCCAAGGAAGTGTTAAAAACAACTTTAGTTCACACCATAGCTACATGTAAAAGGAAAAAAAAATAACTGAGAGCAAAGAAACCCGGGGTAACTGCTAGTTAGTAAGTGGGGCTATAAATTGTAAAAGTAGAAAAACATCGTTGGCTACTGTTGCTTGGTCTAATTTTAGATTCTTTGCCTGTTTTGGTAACTGTTCCGTGTGTGTTTGTTGTTTCTGGATTGGGGTGATTTTTAAGTTATGGTGTAGTATGTGTACTGATTATTAAGTTATTCTTAGATTTAAAAGACTTTGTGGTGGATGGAGATAACTGTCAAGGGCCTAGACAAATTTTTCAACCTCGTGTTCTCGAATAAGTTATATTCTAACAGTTACTGTCAGTGACAAAAACATATTTCTGTTTTTTTCAAGAACATGGTAATGATTGCCAACATGTATAAGATTGAAGAAAGGCTTTTTTTACTTGAAAATCGCTTGGTCAATCACAAACGTACGGACTTTTGACAAATATTATCGTTGATAGAATCTTCTGTTATAAATACTAAAATGATTGATAGACAATTATATATTTAGCAAATCTAATTTCCATTAGGCTTATCGTATTCCCAAAGAAAGTACAGTTACGCACACAAAGTTTATGCTTAATATATAATTGATATATTAAAATTGATGGCCCGCTCATCGCTATTAAACGGTCCCACACTATAAAAATCCGTACATAAAACTCCTCGTAACTTTAGTAGTCAATAAGAAATGATATTAAGGTCATTTCTGACCCTTAACGTAATTGAATTTCAATTTACGACATATCCTCACGTTTAAAAATAATACTGTATTTAATGAGTTTTTTATCATCATTTATTTTAACACTTTATATAATGCTTCGGGGAAGCTGCAAAGAATTTTAAGGCATAAAATATCAATTAACGTTTAGAAGGCTTGATTGAAGTACTGTGCCAATTTAATTGAATTTTCATTGTATGTGGCTTTAAGCACTACCGTTTGGTTTTACAATTCTGTAAATTGCGTTTAGTGGTCAATAAATCTTTAATATCCGAATCGTAAATACGGTACTAATACTCTAATATCACGGTTTAACCATAAAATAGAAGTAATTACTTAGATTTCTGACTTAGAAATAATATTGTTCGATTTGAGTAACGAATCAATAAGCTTATTAAAATGTCCTACAAATACTACTAAAATGACATTTACTTATTATACCCAACCCTATTTGGTTAGCCCTAGAACTTGATATTTTAATTATTCAAAACTTGTACAGGTAACTAAATTATTGTACATGTAAAATAAAAGTGCTCCATGATTGGTTGTTTGTCTATTGAAAACGTAGTTAACGTATGTCAAAAACATAAGGCAATAGATAGAGTAAGATGCATTACTTTCTGAAAATCACAGTGAATATCCCAAAAATTAAAAACCTCAAACGAGCAAACCCACGGAGCACAGCTAGTACTTTAATAAAACTTCTTCCTAGCGATAGCGTGACTATTGCCAGATGTGGCCAGTCTAGCTAGCCACTCAATCTTCTTTTATTTTCTAGTTTCTACTCTTTTAGCAAAGAGCATGTATATTCTACAAATGCAAGAACGAAAATCAAAACGATTTCACTGTTTCGTAAAAATAACGTCATTAAAAAATATTGCTCCCAAACGACCCACATTCAAACGATATTATTTACATTTTTATGAGTTTAATTTATCAAATTCAATATGAATTATGAATCGGATTTGTCGTGTATCGATTAAATTTGTAGGTATTTAATATCGATACGGGCTCATGGGAAATCATTCGTTATCATAATAAATGGAATATATTACCGGAAAAATATTTTATTATAAACGGTTTTGTTCGTGATTGTACTTTTGGTGCGTTTAATTGCTTTTGTTTTTATTAAATTTTTATTTTATGTTATCGTCTTATTTGCGTTTGATTTTTAACGTTTCTAGGTTTATTGTTCATTAAATAATTATCGTATATTAAATTCGGTTATTTACAGTAGGTAGGTATGAAGGTACATCGATGTAACCAAATGACGTGATCACTAGTTACCTAGATCAAATCATTACCCTGGGGGAGCCGGATAAAATATCATAAGAAAATAATAAGAAATAAAAAAAAACAGTACTCAGCTTTACAAAAACAAAGGAAAGCTCCCCGGAAATTTGGAGAGCTTTTTCGCAGATCAAGAATGTTTCCCGAAATTACTTAAAGTTACGAGTGGATATGTCTTTCCAAATGGAAACTCTTTGCATAAGAATCATGGTCCAAATACAGTTCTATAAGCACACACAAAGAAAAACTAAGCCATTGCCGGAAGGATTTGGATTTCCACACAAAAAAGTCGTTTATTGGAAAACTTTTTAGTAAGGAATAATAGTTGCCAGTGCTGTGTTGGGCTCTGAAAAGAGCGGGAAACAGCTTTTCAACTGAAAAAAAAAAAAAACTATCGGATGCAATATTTTTAATAATTTTTCAGCCACTACTTACCGCTTAGCATGAAGGCTCCTGCCGATAGGTGCGATGTAAGGCGACGTGCTTCCTAAAGGACTTCTATCGGCTGATATAATGATGATTCGTGAGTAAGACTTTTGTCGAACTTTGACTAACTAGGTATTGTGCATTTAAAAGGTACAGGCGAAAAACAAGCAATTTCATAAAAACCACTTTTTCTGTATTCACGTTCTAAGGCGTCGCTGTAAGGCGTCGTTCTGATACGTCTTCCTAAGGCGTCGCTGTAAGGCGTCGCTCTAATACGTCTTCCTAATGCGTCGCTTTAAGGCGACGTGCTTCCTAAAGGAGACGTTCGAAGACGTCGTTGTAAGGCGTCGTTCTAATACGTCTTCCTAAGGCGTCGTTCTAATACGTCTTCCTAAGGAGACGTTCTAAGCCGTCGTTGTAAGGCGTCGTTGTAAGGCGTCGTTCTAAGGCGTCGCTGTAAGGCGTCGTTCTAATACGTCTTCCTAAGGAGACGTTCTAAGGCGTCGTTCTAATACGTCTTCCTAAGGCGTCGCTGTAAGGCGTCGTTCTAATACGTCTTCCTAAGGCGTCGCTGTAAGGCGTCGTTCTAATACGTCTTCCTAAGGCGTCGCTGTAAGGCGACGTTCAAAGGCGTCGCTGTAAGGCGTCGTTCTGATACGTCTTCCTAAGGCGTCGCTGTAAGGCGTCGTTCTAATACGTCTTCCTAAGGCGTCGCTGTAAGGCGTCATTCTAATGCGTCGCTGTAAGGCGTCGATCTGATACGTCTTCCTAAGGAGACGTTCTAAGGCGTTGTTGTAAGGCGTCTTCCTAAGGCTAAGGCTTCATTGTAAGGCGTCTTTCTAAGGCGTCGTTGTACAGCAATCTTCTAATACGTCTTCCTAAGGAGACGTTCTAACGCGTCGCTGTAAGGCGTCGTTCTATTACGTCTTCCTAAAGCGTCGCTGTAAGGCGTCGTTATAATACGTCTTCCTCAGGCGTCGCTGTAAGGCGTCGTTCTGATACGTCTTCCTAAGGAGACGTTCTAAGGCGTCGCTGTAAGGCGTCGTTCTAAGGCGTCGTTCTAATGCGTCGTTCTAAAACGTCTTTCTAAGGAAACGTTCTAAGGCATCGCTGTAAGGCGTCGTTCTAAGGCGTCGCTGTAAGGCGTCGTTCTAATGCGTCGTTCTAAAACGTCTTCCTAAGGAAACGTTCTAAGGCGTCGCTGTAAGGCGTCGTTCTAATACGTCATCCTAAGGCGCCGCTGTAAGGCGTCGTTCTAATACGTCTTCCTAAGGCGTCGCTGTAAGGCGTCGTTATAATACGTCTTCCTCAGGCGTCGCTGTAAGGCGACGTTCTAAGGCGTCGCTGTAAGGCGTCGTTCTGATACGTCTTCCTAAGGAGACGTTCTAAGGCGTCGCTGTAAGGCGTCGTTCTAATGCGTCGTTCAAAACGTCTTCCTAAGGAAACGTTCTAAGGCGTCGCTGTAAGGCGTCGTTCTAATACGTCATCCTAAGGCGCCGCTGTAAGGCGTCGTTCTAATACGTCTTCCTAAGGCGTCGCTGTAAGGCGTCGTACTAATACGTCTTCCTATGGCGTCGCTGTAAGGCGTCGTTCTAATACGTCTTCCTAAGGAGTCGTTCTAAGGCGTCGCTGTAAGGTGTCGTTCTAATACGTCTTCCTAAGGCGTCGCTGTAAGGCGTCGTTCTAATACGTCTTCCTAAGGCGTCGCTGTAAGGCGTCGTTCTAATACGTCTTTCTAAGGAGACGATCTAAGGCGTCGCTGTAAGGCGTCGTTCTGATACGTCTTCCTAAGGCGTCGCTGTAAGGCGTCGTTCTGATACGTCTTCCTAAGGCGTCACTGTAAGGTGTCGTTCTAATACGTCTTCCTAAGGCGTCGCTGTAAGGCGTCGTTCTAATACGTCTTCCTAAGGAGACGATCTAAGGCGTCGCTGTAAGGCGTCGTTCTGATACGTCTTCCTAAGGCGTCGCTGTAAGGCGTCGTTCTGATACGTCTGCCTAAGGCGTCGCTGAGAGTCTAAGTTCGGAGAATGGACCCTACTACTTATACTTCTACTCGCTCCGCCCTGCACTATAGGTAGAAATCACCGCTAATTGGTGAGTTCTGACCACCAAGCGAGCATCGCCGAGCGAGTGTCGCGAGTACAATCTTTGATAGCTCATGTCGCTGCGATCAACGAGAGGTAAGAGCCGCTCGCCAGCAATGTGAACAGCCAGCTATCGACTATGAATGCATGTGTTAATTTTACTCACACGAGATCTGTCCTTTTCTTCAGCGAGCAAAAAATAATCGATAACTACTCGCTTCCTCACCGGCGGTAAGACAAGTACCTTTAGGCAGGACCGGTCGTTGTGGCGACACTTGGGGGAGGCCTATTTCCAGCAGTGGACTTCTATCGGCTGATGTAATGATGATTCGTGAGTAAGAATTTTGTCGAACTTTGACTAACTAGGTATTGTGCATTTAAAAGGTACAGGCGAAAAACAAGCAATGTCATAATAACCACTTTTTCAGTGTTTTCGTTCTAAGGCGTCGCTGTAAGGCGTTGTTCTAAGGCGTCACTGTAAGCCGTCGTTCTAAGGTGTCGCTTTAAGGCGTCGTTCTGATACGTCTTCCTAAGGAGTCGTTCTAAGGCGTCGCTGTAAGGCGTCGTTCTAATACATCTTCCTAAGGCGTCGCTGTAAGACGTCGTTCTAAGGCGTCGCTGTAAGGCGTCATTCTGATACGACTTCCTAAAGGAGACGTTCTAAGGCGTCGTTGTAAGGCGTCGTTCTAATAAGGCGTCGCTGTAAGACGTCGTTTTAATACGTCTTCCTAAGGCGTTGCTGTAAGGCGTCGTTGTAAGGCGTCGTCGAAAGGCATCGTCGAAAGGCGTCGTTGTAAGGCGTCGTTTTAAGGCGTCGCTGTAAGGGGTCGTTCTAATACGTCTTCCTAAGGAGACGATCTAAGGCGTCGTTCTAATACGTCTTCCTAAAGCGTCGCTGTAAGGCGTCGTTATAATACGTCTTCCTCAGGCGTCGCTGTAAGGTGTCGTACTGATACGTCTTCCTAAGGAGACATTCTAAGACGTCGCTCTAAGGCGTCGTTCTAAGGCGTCGCTGTAAGGCGTCGCTGTAAGGCGTCGTTCTAAGGCGTCGATGAAAGGCGTCGTTCTAATACGTCTTCCTAAGGAGACGTTCTAAGGCGTCACTGTAAGGCGTCGTTCTAATACGTCTTCCTAAGGCGTCGCTGTAAGGCATCGTACTAATACGTCTTCCTAAGGCGTCGCTGTAAGGCGACGTTGTAAAGCGTCGCTGTAAAGCGTCGTTCTGATACCTCTTCCTAAGGAGACGTTCTGAGGCATCGCTGTAAGGCGTCGTTCTAAGGCGTCGCTGTAATGCGATGCGACATCGATCCAACGACATTTTTTTTATAGACAATACTGATGCACATTAATATGAAAACTCGTGGAATTTTCTTATCGCGGTTTAAGTGGCGCTTAAAAGAATGCTGCTTGAATGTTCTGAGCTAAATAACGCAAATCTGCAAGGTTTCCCATTTTTCGGTTTCAGTTGCACATTAAATCCCAAAACTGTTTCACATAATGTAAATTTCATGCCCAGTGGTTATTTTGTTTAAAAAACGCATTGTATATAATTTCGTTATGAATAATCTAGTTGTTTAATAGTATTTAGTAATTCCATGGAGATTTTCACAAGAAAAGAGAGGCTAAGTCGGGCTGTGGATAATTATGATAAATCCATGAAAATATATCTATGTAATTTAAATGATATTGTACACCTGTATAGAGACTTACCTTTGCCACCTGCTCATGAGAGCATATTGCGTTAACCAATCAGTGGTCAGCAATCCGATTGCCGAGCAGCCAAGCGAGTTGATTAGTTGCATTATCCTGCCTAGATTGTTCACTGTTTCGCGCAAGTTTAGATTCTGTTGTAGTTGATCTATTGTACTACTCCGTTAAATCTTACTATCCCAACTAACGTAAAGGCTCCCCCAGATAGCAACGCAACAGTGATGCGACAATTCTTTTTAACCGACATCCAAAAAAGGAGGAGGTTCTCAATTCGGTGAGTATTTTTTTATTTTTTATATTTACATTTTTTTTTTATTACTCCGAGGTTTCTGATCCGATTTAAAAAAACAAAGAAACAAAACCAAAAACACCTACTTCCGAAATTAAAGTTATTTTATACTTTGTAGTGTTTTGTTTGAAAGTCGGTCATATTTTTTTGTAAAGTTTTTTTATAGATTGGTATATCTCTACTGAAAAAATATAGTTTTAATAAGTTTTTTTTTATTAAAACCGTTGTCGCATCGTTGTCTCATTGTCGCGTTGTATCTGTCTTCGTGAACCTTTCTGTATGAGCAAAAGTCTGTAATTTATTGTTTGTATTAGGATCACAGTAATTTCAAGGCCATCAAAAGGCCGTGATATCAGTGACACGTATAAGATGTTAGATAATGTTAGCGGACCCTCGCCATTTGTCTCTGCTAGCAATCTAGCTGTCCGACTAATCTTTTAAACATGACAGGAGCTATTTTAGGATAGCTGGATCAATGTAGGAGGGCCACTATGCAAGCGTTAGTTTCTGACTTGCCTTCGAGGTCAGGCATTATGTAACATACCGAGACTCCCTCGTACCTCGAAAAGCACGAGCTGATGGTCCCGTTTGCCATATGATTTTTGACTACCCAGCAAGCTTAACCTGTGGGTTGTCGAGGGCACACGCGTGTGCCATTAGGCGTCAACTGAAATTGACGCTTAATGGCATCCCACATGCCGTACTAAATCACGCAGTTTAAACGACTTTTTTTTAAAAAACGCTGTGTTTAATAAAACATGGCGGCCGCCAAATTTTTTACAGTAAAACTATTCAATTGTTGTTGCGTCGCGACGGCTATTGCAACCGGGTAACCGCAGGTTAAAATCTTTAACCAGTCGTGCAAGGTAACGAGTTTTACCCAGTCACCGGATTGTGGAGGTCGGGGAGCCACTCCATGGAAAATTCTATTAGCTGTATCCGGTTACATTGGAAGCTAACCAATGTAGTTGGGAAAAGCCTAAGCAGATTGACTGTCATCATGGTTCAAGCGCAATAAAGAGACAGAGCGATAGCGCCATCTCATTCTTGCGACGGAAGCATTATGGCATCAATACTTCATCGATTTTACGTCCATCGTTCTCACTCACTCGCTTCTCCAATCGACTTAAATTGAACGTTATTGTTTGTTATTGTTATTAACATTTATTACATAGAGGTGTTTTCCGTCGTGATGACTACTGATTGGGATGGAGTTTCCTCATCATCATCTTCTTGCATCCCATGTTACTTGGGGTCGGCGCAACACGTTTTTTTTTTCCATTCCGTCCTATCAGCCGTCACGCTATCACTAACTCCCATTCATTCATATAGCTCCTCACACAATCCATTCAGCTTTTCTTTGTCCTCACTCTACCTCTCCATCCAAATTAATATTTATAATTATTTCAGTTACATGTGTTTCATCCCTCCTCTTCACTTGACCATACCAAGACAAGCGGTTCCCTTTCCTGTGTCCATAACGTACATTTTATTTTTACCCGCTCCGCTACCTCTCATCTCGCCCCGCTGGTTTCGAACCCCCACAGCTAGTGAGAATACATTCAAGCGTGCTAACATCGTTGGACAAGTTTTACGGCGACCATTCCCAGTAGTCGTCTTCGGCCTACACCCCATATCCGTTTCCGGGCATTTGGCTAATCGTTTATTGTCAACGGAATCTTTTTTGTGATATATTGGTTTTGGTTCGAACGCGTTTTTGTGGCGAAAGTGGTGGTTCGAGTTGGTTTTTTTGTGGTGTATTATGAATTATATTTATTTCTTTATTTTTTTTTTGTTGCCCGCGGCGACTACACTTCACGTTAACATGAATTTTCCTACCCATTTATATACCTATCTATATAGATTTCTAATTACAAAATTACACAGCCCACACAAACATTAGGTATCAAGTACCACGCTAATCAGTTGTTCAAAAACCGTACACTCAGCGGTGCAGCCCACACTAGTTGAAAAGCTGTTTACCGCCGGCCAGCGCCCAACTCTGCAGGAATCCGCGAACTAATCCCCGCGCAACTTCCCAAATGCTCCCGTGTGTAACGAGGCGTTCCTATTTAACTAAAATCACTATTTGGTATTGATTTCTGAGTTCTGTAGTTTGGTTGTTATGCGGTTATGTGGGTATTGTGAACTGGTATTGTTATTACGCGAATTACTAACTGGACTATAGTTTCCAAGTCAGTTTTGGAGGTCAACGAAGAACTTTATCACATCATGGTTTAATCGTGACTTTGTAGCTAGGAAAACTGCATTAAAAATCTGCTATATTACTAACTAGTTGACCCGCGCAACTTCGTCTGCGTCACAATTTTCATGAATCTTCCGCTCCTTTTGGTCTTAGCGTGATGATATATAGCCTTCGTCGATAAATGGGCTATCTAACAATGAAATTTTTCAAATTGGACCTGTAGTTCCTGAGATTAGCGCGTTCAAGTAAACAAACAAACAAACTCTTCAGCTTTATATATTAGTACAGATGCTATGTGGGACTGCTTTAAGTGGTAGTTTAGTCATGCAATATGTTTTGACAAGATTTCACAAACAGTGAAAGGTATTTCATTTAGGAGTTCCTTCTCCAGATTAAAAAGGACTATAAATCCTTCTGCAGTCATTAGGTTCTTCAGGTTTCTTATCTTGAAATACAGGGAGGTTGAAAGAACTACTTTAGCATCGCATGATGCGACAATCCGACTATTTGACAATAATTTTTTATCGAAATAGTCCCACAGATTGTTTGAACGATATCTAGGAACACGTGATGTCTCATTATCACGTCACACCCGTCTGTAGGATCCTTCAATCAATTCCACAGTTGATCCTATCACCACCAGAGCGAGACAGAAATCATCACTTCAGCATTAAAAGGAGAGAAACAAAAAACAACGCTGTATTGTCAAATTCAACAAAGGATTTGGGGTAACAATACTGGCCTAGTAAGGCGTGACGTGACCAATCGTGACCCTTGGGTGTCAACAGCAATAGACATAAGCACGGGATGTTCAATGTCCTCAATTTTGTAATCTTCTTGTCGATCTGTTACTGAGTAAATTAGAGGCAAACGAAAGTAAATATTAATCCTAGTGCTAACGGAAAAGGGTTTCGATTTTTTTTCTATGGGTGCTGGTATAGCCCCAGCTGCCGCTGCCAATTTTTTTTTTGTTTTTGTTAAAAATTTTGGCGCAGAGTCTAACATGCATATGCATGCTAAAGTAACAAAAAAAGTTTGGAACATGGTGCCCCAAAGTGTCACGTTGCCGAGATGTTTCGAGGTAAAGTCACCATCTCGATGCTTGATAAGAAGTAGCTGTGGTATAATTTTAGAATATAACGCGGGCGAAGCCATTGACTAAAGCTTGTGCTAGAAAAGTGTTACTTATTGGGAATTTCATGTCTAAATATTTATGAAATAGAATCACTGTTTATTACACTGTGAATATTTATAGTCAAGAAAAATAAGTAGATGCCAAACAATCAATTTTCATCCATTAGAACGTTGTAGGTAAGAAAATCATCATCATTATAACAGCCAAACGACATCCACTGCTGGACATAGGCCTCCCCCAAAAGGGGGTGTTTGCTATAATCGTCACGCCTGGCAGGCGGTTTGGCGATCGCATGTGTAGTCTATCGCTGCTGCCCATTCTCTGGTGAGTCCCTTAGTCGCCTCTTACGGCACCCACGGGCAGTGGTGCGATGGTATTATTCTTTTACGGCACCATACGACACCGGCCGACACCATACGGTAACAAAATATAAACATTTACCATGAAACTAAAAAAAAATTAAAAGGTAGCATACCGCTAATACAAAGAATTCAAACAGCTAATTTACTAACATGAAGAGTTAATCTATTATTCAATTTCTTAAAACCCTGACTAAAATTCAAAGAATAATAAATAGGTCGATCACACCACACTAACTACAGTTAACCAATCAATACTCAAGCTCGCGTCAAACGAAAGATTAAGTCAAAAACTTAGCACGAAGTGTTTGCCAGCTTAGCTAGGGCACAGTGAAACAGCAAAAGAGAACGAATGTTTAAACTGAGTTTAACGACACTTTAATGTTGTACACCGAAGTTGAGGTTTGTGAAGCGGAATAGATTAGACCTTTTATGAGATCTAAACTCGTTCTGAAAAAGGGAAAGAGAGACAATGTGTTGTTTCATCTTTGTATACGAATTGTCGGTTTTATACTTAGCGCTACGTTTATCTGGGTTTTAATGATGCCCTTTTAAAGTTGAGAGTTTATGAAGTTAAACATTGATTACGCTCTCAAATGGTGTAATTGGTCTTTAAGCATGCAAGTCGATTTCTCTATAGAGATTGAGTCATCGCTATGAAAATTTAATAGACCCTAAAATAGCTCTTACCAGGCTTAATGCAAAAGGTTGAGATGGAGCTACTGTTAATAATTTGAATTACGATCGAATCATTATTAATATAGGATCTTTTACCACAGCGTAAAATGTAAATACATATTCTTAAAACGTTTTGTGCGGAAGGGTGGGATATCCACCATGTACCGATGGCGCATCGCCGCACGTCTTGTAGTCCTATAGTGGAGCGGTACAAAAAACTGCACCTAAAGGGCCAAAAACACGAGAAAAGTCCTCACAGAAGAGATTTATACTCACACCGGCATTTATTGATATAAAAAAAGACAAGTAAAAGCATTTATAACTAGTGTAGAAGTTTAATAACTCCTAGTTAGAATAAAAAGGATGTCGTAAAAATGAAATATGTCTGTAGGCCGACTGTTAATAAGAATGATGCTGTTATCTGATCTTGTGACAAAGCTGGGGTCGAGATGAATTGGAGTTCGTGTCGTGTGTCGACGAGATTTAACCTTGGATTATCTTTTGATATTGTGCGTCTGGGCTGACAGAAGAGGCAGATGTTGTAGTTGATGGTTTGTGATAGTGCTTCTTCTGATGATTTAAGGTCTCGCTTAGGTAGAGCGGTTTTGAAACTGAGACTGGGCAGTTTTAGCTGGGAGGAGCTCGTGGCTAGATAATAACAGCTGCACGGGTCGATCTTTAAGGTTAAGCAACGCTTGCCAAGGTTGGTCTGTGGATGGGTGACCATCTTAAAATACCGAGTTTTCTCCGTGCCTCGGAAAGCACGTTAAGCCGTTGGTCCCGGCCGTCATTTGTAGACCTTTGGCAGTCGTTACAGATAGTCAGAAGCCCGTTAATCAGACTCCAGTCTTGCCATGAAGTACCGTGTAACCCAGTTAATGGGTTGTGGAGGTCTGGTAGGCAGCCGCTCCGCGTAAAATACTAGTATTCAGCTAAATCCGGTTTGACTGGAAGCCGACCCCAATATAGTTGGGAAAAGGCTAGGCAGATGATATCTTTTGATATTGTGCGTCTGGGCTGACAGAAGAGGCAGATGTTGTAGTTGATGGTTTGAGATAGTTGTTCTTCTGATGATTTGAGGTGCTAGGTCTCGCACAGCTAATTTGTTTTCTGGTCATTTGACATTTTAGATCCTTATAGTATGATTCAATGAATGAATCCCTCAGGTAGAGCGGTTTTAAAACTGAGACCGGGTAGTTTTGGTCCGACACTGTTTTTGTTCAAATCTGTGAGCATGGGCAAATTTTTATCGATCAATATCTTACTGCTTACAAGGATCGGTACAGCATGTCTTCCTCATTTATCTCTTTCCACCAGTAAACTGACCCCATTCCCCATCTTTCCCAAATCACGCTACCGTTGTTAAGCCTTATTCAGTTAAAACTACTTTATGTTAACAGAAAGAGTAGGATCCCATTATTCTCTTTTAATTTTTTTATTATTTTCTTTTTTAATAGACTTGTAAATCATTAAACATGGGAATGCACAAAGCTATTCGAGGCGTGTTTGCGTTTCCGTAAAAGAATACCGATGTTAGCCGAGCCTTAGTAGGTCATAATAGGATTTGTTAAAGCTCATTATTTTGCAGAGAAACGTACTTGTTTGTTGAGCATTAGACGAGTATTACTGGTATCATTCGATACTTAGGTATAGGAACGGGAAGGGAATTTTGATGACGGTTCTCTCTCTTTGCTTAACTTGATTCCCTTATTTGGTTGGTTTCCCTCGTCATTCTTCGCCAGTATGTTCTGGATCATAGAATCTATAAAGGTGTGCAGAACAGGGTCCCTCATTTAGGTTTTCATTAAAAACGGGGGATCCGCCGTCTAAATCGTATCGGTATCGTGTCTGGTGGGCAACTGCCTGACGGTTGTTATTGGACTGTTGCGCGGTGCAGGTATAGATCATTCAAATTGTCTTTAGGTCGTTTTTTTCCGACGGACATCTAGGTTTGAAGGTTGGTAAGGTTTGGCATTGGCATTTGGAATCTACTGTAAAAGATTTTGTATTATTACTTACATCACTTTAAAAACGAGCAACAATATAAAAAACGGCCAAGTGCGAGTCGGATTCTCACACAGAGAGTTCCGTACCATAAAACAAAAAACATGTTTCTTGTTCACCCTCATTTTTTTATTTAATTTTTAGTGTTTGTTGTTATAGCGGCAATAATACACACATTGTGTAAATCTTTTTTTTTATCTGTTTACTTGAACGCGCTAATCTCAGGAACTCCTGATCCGATTTGAAAAATAATTTCAGTGTTAGATAGCCTATTTATCGAGGAAGGTTATAGACTATATATCATCACGCTAAGACCAGAAGTGGAGCAGTAATGAAAATTGAGACGCAGACGAAGTTGCGCGGGTCAACTAGTTTCTACATAATCTTACCTTCCGGTCTTAATTCGAATTTATTATTAGACCCAATTTTGGAATCCAGAAACAAATGTGGGTGGAAGGAAGGCACTCCGTCAAATCATTATAAAAAGCACTTGGAAAATCCTCGAGAAAATTTACAATTCCTGAATTCTCAGTCAGTTGGATAACCATTAATGTTAATACACGAAAGTCGGAATTTTGAAGTCCACTTGAAGTCCCTCAAGTTTTCGAGTATCGTAATTTAATTATTCTCTTCGTTTTCGATGTAATTATGCGTCTGATTTTCCAATGTGAAATGCTTTTACTACGGATTTTTATAATGATGTCCTATTTTGATTGTTTTTTGTTTCTTCTTGAAGTGAATTTTATTTTCTTTTTTTTTTAGCAATTCGTTCTTTGTTTAAAAATAGAAACTTGTTTTTATTACTTGGCAAGGGCTCAAGTATTTTAAGGCTTAGATAACCCATCCGGATTATTCAATTCAGGCGATTGTGTTGGAGTTATGTTTTCAACCATTAAAGTTTTGATGCACGGCTCCAACGGCCGCGGCGCCCTGAATAAATTCATCTACAGTTTTGCCACAATTAATTTTATGGTCATGTCTATTTTACTTACCTATACTCAATTAAACTGATTATTTCCTTAATTCAGCAGACTATCAATCTTACAATTTACGCTCTATTTAAAAGCTACAGCCCCGCTGACACTTAGACCTCTGCTCACCCCATATAAGGCAAAAGACTGCAAAGATAAACTATATGTTTGGTATACGTCAATTTGTTGCTTTCAATGCAAATCAAGTTCTATTCAAATCTTAATGCTTTAATACTCAACCATCATTTATGGAACCGACGACTAAATTATTTATGGTCTCTCGACTGTCTTCGATATTTAAAAAAAAATAGAATCCATAGCAGTTTTTTTCTTAAAAGTCTTCTATTCAAGATTTGATTTTGATTAAAACGTCGAGTTTAATTTATGAGGTCGATGGAAATCGTTCGAATTATGAAATCGTACATTTTTTTTTCTATGAAATGCGTGATAAACTGCTATTTGAAGTTTATCGTGATATTGACGTTTTGGTTGCTAATTATGATGCTAAAGTTATCGAAGTGACCTTGTTTTGTTTATTTAATGGTTGTTTTATTGACTGTTGACTCCTGTTATCTAGAATTCTAGAGAAACGTGTATGATTATTCTCTCCTTTTATTAGTGCAATTAATGACATTGAAAAACAATGTCTTCGTTTACACAAAATAAATGACTTACTTACTTACACAGAGAGGAGCTCGTGGCTAAATAATAACAGCCGCACGGGTCAATCTTTAAGGTTAAGCTACGCTTGCCAAGGTTGGTCTGTGGATGGGTGACCATCTTAATATACCGAGTTTCCTCCGTGCCTCGGAAAGCACGTTAAGCCGTTGGTCCCGGCTGTCATTTGTAGATCTTTGACAGTCGTTACGGATTGTCAGAAGCCAGTAAATCTGACTCCAGTCTTGCCAAGAAGTACCGTGTTACCCAGTTAATGGGTTGTGGAGGTCTGGTAGGCAGCCGCTCCACGTAAAACACTGGTATTCAGCTGAATCCGGTTTGACTGGAAGCCGACCCCAATATAGTTGGGAAAAGGCTAGGCAGATGATGATGATGACTTACTTACACAGATCAGTCAACCCAAAAGTCAACCTATGTCCTGATATTACTTAGGTATAATTATTATGAACGTTCTTTCACAGAAACTGGTGAAAAACTCAGATTAGCACAGAGTTCATCAAACACCAAATCTCAAAACAAAAGGATATCTGGTGACCTAATAACCTTAAGGCCAAAGGTGCCAACATACCAAAAATAAAAAATACCCGCTCTTCCACAGCCAACATGATCACTATAATAAACCATTATGAATAAGTTAAAACCTTCGTCCTTCATTTTTAGGGATATTTCCTTTGGGTTGTACGTTACTGCATAATAAATATGCTAAATGGATATATGAGGAGGTATTTCAGGGTTATTGTGTTCGGGTTATTTTTAGAAAATTGTATCGTTATAAATGAGTTATGAAAAGGTTGGAGTGTTGGTCTTAATCTAGTTTTAACGTGTTTTTTGAGGCTAGGTTTACTTTCAAAATTAACTGTGCTGAGAATAAAAATTTCGTAGTATTGATATAATTGATATTTAGAGCTAAAATGGTAAAAATATCTTTCATCTTACAATCTTGTACTGTGACATCTAAAATACGTCATGAGAGTGAGAGAGAGAGAAAGAGCTATACAGGACCAAGAGCACTATCCCTTTTTCACGACGGAATCTTGATGGCATAAATATAACCCAAATACTTAACATAATTCTAAATCGGTTATTACTTCACCTATTTTACTCTCATAACGCCTACGGAGATACAGGGAAGTCTAATCTTAGCCAAGATTACACGATCTAAATAAATCTGCTGTTTATCACCCACGCAAATTGGGATAAGTAAGATTTAAGGAAGGAAGGTTGCCATGATTAATTACATTATTTAAAGCTTATTGTATTTTTTAACGGTACGCAAAGTTTAATCGGCCCTAAACTAAGAACTGACGTGATAGAAGATGATGACAGGTTGCACTGTCAGTGTCAAATAAGTTGACATAAATATCTATAACTAGTTGACCCGCGCAACTTCGTCTGCGTCACAATTTTCATTACTGCTCCGCTCCTATTGGTCTTAGCGTGATGATATATAGCCTTCCTCGATAAATGGACTATCTAACACTGAAATATTTTTTCCAATCGAACAGTAGTTCCTGAGATTAGCGCGTTTAAGCAAACAAACTCTTTAGCTTTATATATTAGTATAGATACTGAACAATAGACAATCACCTCTAATTGACCCATTTTTTGCCGAGATGATATTGCGATTTGAATTCGAACGCTTTTAAAGTACGAGAATGAGCCTTGTGGTGAAAATGTTATTACTTACAGAAATTATCATTAAGTATTTATTGTGTTTATGATAATGTCCTTACAAGATCAAGATTGCGAATAGTAATTTTATATACTTTTATAAGAATATTTATTTTCAAAACGAAAAATCTACATGAATCCACACTCCAAACCTAGTGCTTTTAGTCTTAAGAACAGTATTCAATGCAAAATCAAATGTTAAGAACACTTCTGAAGCAAAATGGACTCTTCAACTTGTCTGATAGGCCCTCTCTCACGGCTAAGAGGATCGCATCACAGTCTGAACTTAACGAGTAGCCATAATGGAACTTAGCACCAAACTTTTTAATGAATAGTTTTTCGACGAAAAAGTCTACGGTACTCTTTGGTTGTCCTTTCGTCTTTGGCGATTTTCTTTGTGGCATTATTGGAAGTTTCGAAAATGGAATGACGGGAACTTGATTTTGAGTCGTGATTAAAAAAATGGTTTTTCATCTTGAAATGAATTCAAAATTCATATCAAGATGATTTTTTTTTTATTGAAAGTTAAGTTAAGCAAGTCAAGTTAATTTACACATAATATATGGTATTAAAAACGCTCAACTTCAAGTGAGTAAAGGAACAAAGTACCTTACAACTTATGCTAACTTCTCCATAAAATCTAGGTACACCATAAATTCCTTTTGCAAACTGCAATTTGATGTCTATGTTAAATTCAAATCACTAATACCAAAGTTTATTGCCCATCAAAATCAGCTTACAATCGAAAACTATCAATGAAAACTATTTATACTGAACAGTGCACTGAATGAAGCAATCACAAGAGCCATAATACATCCAATAACATCGTCCCGAGCTATTTCAATGCTTTTGCGGTTAACCGAAACGATTTTCTCTAATTCCGTTTTAATTTCAATAAAAACATGGTGCGCGCGTTTTTTTAACAAAATGGCGTCCACCTGTTACAACCAAATTATATGCTTGGGTCGCAACGAAAACAGATAAAAAAAAGTTGGGTTTGGACATAGAGTGTGCTAATGGCCAGACATAATATGATTCTGTTTTTAAAATGTCGCTGGTCATTTTGGGTCCGTGGTTTTTAATTTTTACTTTTAAATTTGTAGTACTTTATTTAGTAAAAATTGTAATTGTGCATTAAGTATTTTTTTGGTTGCTTACTGTGTATCTCAAAGCGTTAAAAATAAGAGTCTTTATTTTGGTAGACTATAATCTGCAATAATTTGATTACTCATCGCGCCAGCTAGTGTTATTAAAAAGCTGTATTCTTCAACAACTTGTTTGCACTTTTTACAAGGGAAACGTGGCCAGTGGTCCAATTTGTTTACATGTTTGCGTCCAAATTCGGTTTGGTCTTTTGGCCGCTTTTTCGCCAGTATGCAGGATCGCCGGATGCAAGGGTTTTTTGTCCCCGCTTTAAGTGCAACTCAAACATTGGGCGACTGTGTTTTCGCAGCCGCAAGTTTTTTTTACACCAATTTCGTTATTTGAGGATAATTCTGCTGTCACATTTTCGCCCATATGCTTGGGTAAACGTTCCTAATGATGGCCAATTTAGCGGTGGGAATTTCAGCAAATATGGTTTTATAAAATATCTTCAATTTTTTATTCGAATAAACAACGGTAGTGATAAATATTAGCCCGCCTAACTGATGTAATTGTTAATTAAACTTAAGCCGTTTTTTCCCAAGAAGTTTACCTTTTTTAAACAAATCGCCCATCTTTCGCAAATATCTAAGACCCTACTTAAAAACTTGTATTACCATTTCATAAAACATTCAAATTCGCCACAGATGATGTAAAAACCTAATAAAAACTGCGAAAACTAATCCCCAATGGGCAGAACGTCGGCTATCGTGGACAAAAACCAACTAACGTTTTTATGAGAGCCTCTAATGACAGAAATCGTGTAGCCATTCCATTTCGCCTCAATAGATGTTCTCTGTTGCTAAATTGAGGGTCTCCACGACCTTGTGACATTAAAAAAATGCTTAAGACTAAAGTAGATTACTTTCCCTTTCAAGTTTTAAGTGTCTGTTTCGAAACTTGAAGCTATTTGGATTTGTAATTAAAATTAGAAACTTTTTTCACGGTGTCCGTTTTAACTTTTCTTTTCAGCGAGCGTTTTCCTTTTGAGACTGTTGAAGTTGGGAGAGAATTGATTTGTTTTGCAATTTAATGAAAGAATTAAGCGCATTGTTTTGGTCGTACTGTGCTACTGTACCGGTAACCGGGATATTTTTCAACAAAACAAGAAACAATTAAGAAAACCATCAACCCTGACACACAGTGATCCGAATCGAGCGACAATCAATACGAAACTGGAGCTAAATGCTTCATTATCCCCGAACTAAATACCAAGAGAATAACGGAAAATAATGTTAGTCACGTTTTTTATCTCATTAATGGCTGAGAGCTATTTATCTTTCCATGTCGTCTGTGTAGCCACCATTAATACATGTCAAAACGGACTTTGCTGTCGTCGCTCTTAGGGGACTTTTGTATCTCGTTTTGTCCAGTAACAGTTCGATTTCGCCACACTATGTACTGTCTTTTTGTAAAGGTTTGCTTGTCTATGCTTTTGTGGCGATTTCGGGATTATAACGTTTCGTTTTCCGGGTTAAAATAGATGTTTCTAGTTTATAATTATTTGGAATAACTACTTAATTGTTTTGTTTTTTTATTGCAGGTATGTTTGCATGTTTGATTGGAGTTTCATCGTACGAGATGAGTGAGTATTTTGCAAATCGGTTTTAAATTGCGACCTGATTTTTTAAGTAGCTATCTCATTTATTAATCCGCCATTGATGTCAGTGAGAAACAGAGAGATTATGAATCATGCTTGTCAAATAGAAATGACCATTTAATTCTCAACCATAATGCAATTTACTTTATTGATAAAGATCTAAACAAGCGTTCAAGTTTTCTCATTTCCAATCTAAACATGACAACTAAATCTAATGGTTGCGTGGGCAATATTTAATACAAGAGACATATAAATAAAATTGCCCGGGACCGGTTGTACCGCCTAGGGGTAGTAATTAAGGCAATGAAGACTTTATACCGCTGGTACGTGGGTTTGGCGCCGAGTCGAGCTCATAACGGTCAGTTTTTATCTGTTTTTGTGATCTTATAAGCCCACTCTTATAACCGGATTAGAGTTGGTACCTGAGTTGCATAGATGGGCTTGCGCATTTGTTTTGGAGCGAATATTTTTATTGTTATTGTCTATGTCAAGGTTTGGCAAACTAGGGCTCTAGAAAAATAACTTTCTATTAGCGATAATGATTGTCAAAACCTCCATGTTAAGGGTTGACCAAGCAATATTTCGCTAGCACATGTCAATCGTATATATTTTGACGATCATTTCGCTGATAGAATCACACTCATTTAGGCATGTATTAGGGTTTAATATCGAGTCAAAAGGAGACTAAAGATATACGTACACATTTATCATCATCATCTGCCTAGCCTTTTTCCAACTATAGGGTCGGCTTCCAGTCAAACCGGATTCAGCTGAATACCAGTATTTTACGCGGAGCGGCTGCCTACCAGACTTCCACAACCCATAAACTGGGTAACACTGTACTTCATGGCAAGACTGAAGTCAGATTAACTGGCTTCTAACTATCCGTAACGTCTGCCAAAGATCTACAAATGACAGCTGGGACCAACAGCTTAACGTGCTTTCCGAGGCACGGAGGAAACTCGGTATGTTAAGATGGTCACCCATCCACATTTATAACAATAAATAATGGTACAATTGCTTTAGACGCTGCGAATTATTTTATTTGCGCTTGGTTAAGACTACCACTTTTGACGAAGAGGGCTGTTGTCCTAGTCTCGCACCGCGGCCACCAAGCTTTTGGCGGTATGTGACATTACCGGCATGACAGCTGTCAAAAGTTTTGCTAACCATAAACTCATCATCTGCCTAGCCTTTTCCCAACTATATTGTGGTCGGCTTCCAGTCAAACGATTCAGCTGAATACCAGTATTTTACGCGGAACGGCTGCCTACCAGACCTCCACAACCCATTAACTGGGTAGCACTGTACTTCATGGCAAGACTGGAGTCAGATTTACTGGCTTCTGACTATCCGTAACGACTGCCAAAGATCTACAAATGACAGCCGGGACCAACGGCTTAACGTGCTTTCCGTGACACGGAGGAAAGTCGGTATGTTAAGATGGTCACCCATCCACATTTATAACAATAAATAATGGTACAATTGCTTTAGACGCTGCGAATTATGTTATTTGCGCTTGGTAGGACTACCAATTTTGACGAAGAGGGCTGTTGTACTATATAGTCTCGCACCGCGGCCACCGAGGTTTTGACGGTATGTGACATTACCGGCATGACATCTGTCAAAAGTTTTGCTAACCATAGACTAAAAAAACCATCAAGATTCTGCGCTAGGTCGTGACATCTATCATTTTTCTTAAAGTACCCAAATAATTTTGTACTAATACCTATTCAGATAAAATAATTTATCTTAGATGCAAAACAGAGTTTGATATTAAAAAATGGTCTAAACTTTTATGAATATTCAATTTAATAACTAAAGATAGGCTCTTTGTAATCTACCTCTGAATCAATTAGTTTAAAGGTCTACCTTAGGCATGAATAAATTAATTTTAATATTGGTAACTTTCAGTTTATTTTCTTTAATGAAGGCTTACTGGGTTCCAGAGATGCGAAATTTGTTCCAAAGAGTCACCGCGGCTCTGGTACGCAAGATGCAGTAGGAGAAACACGGATAGGTTTTAGTCAGTAAGAGTCTGACACTCTCTTCTGCTCCGCCCAAAGCGGGAGGATTCATTTGATGATTTCCCATTCTTAAAAAAGGCTTACTGAGTTGGAATTTGAAACGTCTAGTGGTCACGACTGAGTGTGCGTTCTAGATTCGATTCTCAGGTCGGGTTATGCTTGACGGTGGCTTTCCAACAGGAACCATATCATTATAAACTACAAGTACCTACGTCTCAGTTATGAATTCAAAACCAGAAACCATTGGCCTAGGCTTTAAAATTATGAAAGGGTCTTCAAGTATTTTTTCAAAATAGAATAACAGAATGGTTACCAATACGATATAAAAACATGGGAGGTCTAAAAAAAACTAAACAAAAGAAAGCCCATTACTGCGCATCTCATTGACAAACACAATAGTTAAACAATAAACTATAAATAAAGCAATAATTAAAACATCTAAAAATCGTTTTTGAGATGAGTACATGCAAATTAACGGACAGGTACGCGAGTACACGGACGGGCGTGGGTTGGAATTTAAAATAAATTGTCATCTGCATGTCTTAGAGAGAGATAGATAGATAGGATGTATATCTATTTATGTGCGTCCTGTAATTTTTATTATAGTCTAGATAACCGATTCATTTTGGATACCTATATGGCCATTATTTAACGCCATCTACACAGTTTTTAGGGTTTCATACCTTAAAAGGAAAAAAAACGGAACCCTTATAAGATCCATCTGTCTGTCAAGACCTTTTATCACAGGAATGCGTAGATGTATCGAGTTGATATTACCCTAGACTCAGGTCTACGGTCCCTTGAAGCTGTGAAAAAATCAAAGTTCTAAGTTGACGTTAAAAAAGATACGGCCGTTTATGCCGCAAAAACGTAAATTTCGACACTCTCGAGTCCGACTCGCACTTGGCCGGTTTTTATTATTAAACTCCAAAATATCAAACTCACATGGTAAGTATACGTTACCTGATTCTGACATAAAACAATAAAACAACAGTGAAATAATTCCTTCTTCTGAAATGTAATACTACGGGGTCACATTATCTTCTTCGTATTACTTTTAAGGGTTCCGTACCCAAACGGTAACCATCGGAACCCTATTACGAAGCATACGCTGTCCGTCCGTCCGTCCGTCTGTCTGTCAGCGGGCTGCATCTCAAGAACCGTAATAGGTAGACAGCTGAAATTTTCACATATTGTGTATTTATAATGGCGCTATAACAACAAATAATAAAGAAAAATATGGTTTATGATACGGAACCCTTCGTGTGCGAGTCCGACTCGCACTTGGCTGGTTTTAATTACAATATTTTTAGATATTATTACATAAACCTAGAGAAGAGATTGGTACCTACCTTAGGTCGGATGAATACGGAAGACCACCATTGTATCATAGTTAAAGTGGCAAGCAGTGTAATCAGGCTATTCTACTTAAAGATGACGGAAATATTCGTTGCCCATAGTTATCAATAAATAGAAAGATCACGTCTCCTTATTGTCTTGAAAACAATGCACTAGACAGCCTTTAGAATCGTGTGAATGAAATCTGAGAAAAACCATAAGGAAGTACCTATCGCTGCCTTCCTATATCCAGGTACAGTCAGTAAAAGAGATAGGTATGCAGGCATCGCTGGCGAATTATTTTAGTTATTGTTCTGGCATGCAGCATAAATTCATAACATATGAAGTTATTTGAATTAATTTGACGATGTCAGTGATGTATACTGAGTGTACGAGAAACAAGGGGTTATTAGTAGACTTGCAAAGCTACCTATCTTATAAAAATATGTTGACTGTATCTATCTACCTTCTATCATACTAGTTATCTATACTTCTATACTAATATTATAAAAAGGAAAGATTTTTGCTCCGTAACTACTGGACCAATTTTAACCATTTTTTTTTTCACCTATAGAAAGCTTAATTACCAGGAAGTAAAATAGGCTACAATTTATTTTCGAAAAAATACAGATACCTACGAAAATTGCAATACTAAACCCGCGCGAACGAAGTCGCGGGCGAAGTGCTAGTACCTAATAAGTAGTAAGTAGTTTTTGGCCATTACAAACGTAACTTCGTTCATAACAAACAATTAATAAAAACCGACCAAGCTCTTTATACGAACTTACTTGCTTTTATTTTTATTTATTAAGGTAATCGAATTCTTTTTTTGTTCATATAGTCGATGAACTAAACGTCCTATAAAAATAACAGTGGCCCTACTATGATGTGTCAATGCGATAATGATTAAGCTGAGAATAAGGGATAGTGTTATGCGTCTTGTATAACTCTGTCTCTCTCCCACACCTTATACATGATCGTTTTAAGACGTCATAGTAGGCTAGCAGGACCATTAATTCAATTCTATAAATAACTATAGATAGGGTGATAAACAGTAAGTACTTGAGTTGTGCTGTCTGCAATCACTTTAATATAACGTGGCTTATCTTGATATCTCCCGATGTGTGGGGTGTCCGCCACTCATGGACACCATCTGCTAAATGATAACAGACTGTTACCCTAAGTTGCTTATCAATTTTCTGTTGTAGCTTAATCTAATAAAAATTGCTGCGGGAAAACTTTTTGGGCATGTTAAAACACAAACTGAAGAGCTCGTGGCTAAATAATAACAGCCGCACGGGTCGATCTTTAAGGTTAAGCAACGCTTGCCAAGGTTGGTCTGTGGATGGGTGACCATCTTAATATACCGAGTTTCCTCCGTGCCTCGGAAAGCACGTTAAGCCGTTGGTCCCGTCTGTCATTTGTAGATCTTTGGCAGTCGTTACGGATTGTCTGAAGCCAGTAAATCTGACTCCAGTCTTGCCAAGAAGTACCGTGTTACCCAGTTAATGGGTTGTGGAGGTCTGGTAGGCAGCCGCTCCACGTAAAACACTGGTATTCAGCTGAATCCGGTTTGACTGGAAGCCGACCCCAATATAGTTGGGAAAAGGCTAGGCAGATGATGACTGTAAAAACATTAACTATAAAAACCGCTAAAATATTATAATAATCTAAGTACTGTAATAAAAATCAACGTTTCAAACAAAAACAGGCAAACTACGCCACATAAATCATCCCAAGTAAAACACTTTAAAAGTTTTTCAACCACTGCAAGCTACGACGTGGAGGAGCGATAAAATATAGCATCATTAAACACAGAAATCGTCTATCTATGCACAATGGTTCGCCAGGTGTCACCGCCACCCTTGCTGAATCTATCATAGCGCTATCAAACCGCTTCCATTGGCTGTGTAAAAAATTAAGTATGTGCTCCTCTGGTAACGATGTGGTTCTGCATCTAATAAAATGTTTTTGTTTGACATTTTCTCGGAACTGTTAAAAATTGGCAGCGTGCTATGTTGAAGTCATATTTTTGGGCTTAAATTGAGTATCTCAATTTGAATACAAAAATACTCTTTATGTATTGTATGTTAATACCTTTTTCGCGAAAAGAATTCATGAATAGAGCAACAGTAAACAATGCTCAAATGTACAGATATTTAAGTTTTATTCGAGACAATAAGTCTCGTCTACATTTTTTATTTCAATGCAAATAGGAATGATGCGTCAACTGAATTCGTTAAAAAACTGTAAAATGTATTCAAAAATTTTCTTGCACAAAAATTTACCACATTTTTTTCCATTTAAAATTTAGTAGCCCATGAATTATGACGACCACCGCAGGGCAAAGCGTTCCCCTCTTTAAACCACCAATAAAAAAGCATAAAGTTTAAACCAGGAAAAAAGCTACACAGTGCCATGAAGGGAATTAAAGGTCCTTCCGTTGGCGGAACCCTAAAAAAACCCCTCCTGCGCTATTACAGATAAGAAGATGTAAATTACTCCTGGAGGGTGTTATAACGAATTTGCTGAAGCGCTCCTCTTGAACAAAATTGATGTTTTAGAAGCATGATCGAAGATCAGGCCACTCAGGTGGGAGCAAACGATTTGCTTATCAACGCTTAGTCCAACAAGAACCCAATAAACGCTACGAAATTGCTTAATTCTTTTGCTTGTGTACTCCTAAAGGCAAACATAGATAGATACTGGGGTTAAATAATAAGTATAGTATTTTTTTTATTTGTAATGTGTTTGCTCTTGACTCTAGTCTATGTCAGAGATGACAGAGACAAAGTCTACGATGGAGCGAGCCTACCCAGAAGGAGCCTGTTCACTCTAACTTTGAAGAGATTAGGATTGTAAGCTTTTGGAAACACAGACGCAGGCAGAGAGTTCCACTCCTTTGCTGTGCGCATTATAAAAGACGTTTGAAAACGCTTAGTGCGAATTGGTGGAATAGCCACAAGGTGCGTCTGGATGTCCGATGGTAGTAGGGGGCCGGTGGGATGAGGTCGTGGAGTTCTTGGGCACACTCTCCGAAGTACAATCTGTAGAAGACCGACAAGCATGCAACCTTACGGCGATGAGCCAAGCTATGTAGCTTGGCATCCACCAGTTTTACGTCGCCGATGAGTCTCTTAGCTCTGCGTTCCACCGAGTCAAGCGCGGCTAGCTGATACTTAGCTGAGCCATCCCAGAGGTGGCTACAATACTCCATGCAGGATCGGATTTGTGCTTTGTAAAGGGTTAAAAGCTGTCCAGGCCTAAAGTATCGCTTCACCCTATTTAGGATGCCCAGCTTTTTGGCTTTGTTCAAAAGTGGTGTGTACCGCATTCTGTCACTCATTAATAGCTTCCAAAATTCCACGAACAACAAAAAATATTGTTTTTTTTACACCACAGGTTTCAGAATAGATCTGTGAAACTGCTTTGGAATGTTTAGCTAAATTAAAACTATCAACTAGTGAAATAGACAGATTACTAGTAAGGTATGTAAACAAACAGGTCAATAACCCGTTCACAGACACTGATAGACGGTTCCTTTTTACACATATCACCATTTTATAACACTGATAATCAAAATACACGATATCGAATCACTTTACTAGACAAACAAGAGATCTACTAAAACCCTGACCAAGCATAAGTGGCACAGAATAGACAGTGACAGAAGGCTAACTCTAAACAATTAGCGAAAACAGGCGCGTACGAGTAGCAATATCAAACAGATAGTGCGCTTGCACTCGCTGTACGTGAAGCGTGTCTGTGTGCGTGCATTTTGTGAGGATTGCATGTAGTTGGAATGGGAATTTAGATATGGATGTGTGGAGGTATCAGTAATTAGAGGAAGTTTGAAAGTAGCGTCAGTGAAAAAAAAGCTGCTTGTTAAAGGCATGTGACTAAAAAAGAGTCGCGACTACAAATGTTGATGACGAATGAAACCCAAAAAAAATGGATGGATTTTATGAATAACTTTGTGGTAGAAAAGGAATGTGTGACGATTAACAACAAAAACAAACAAGAAGAAGAAAGGAATACAAGAAGTTCACATCAAGAGCTGATGCGGAATCGTGTCGCGCCGACCCCATATAAAACGGCATAAGGGCAGGCATAATCAGCCTATAATATTCCCACTGCTGGGACACAGGCCTCCTCTTGGTGAGAGGGAGTGGGCCGTAATCCACCACGCGGGCCCAGTGCAGGTTGGTAGATGTCACATGTCTTCGAATTTTTGGTTCTAGTCTAGGACATGCCGGTTCCCTCACAATGTTTTCCTTCACCGTTTTGAGAGCAGTGGTTACGAAATAATTTGTACAAAGTAAAGCGCCTGGTTTCGAACCTACGACCTACTACTCGTAAGTCGCAGTCATTACCACCGGACCAGCACTGTTCTTCGGCATAAGGGCAGGTAGATGATGATAAAGCTTCTGTAATACCTATCCATTCCGTGGCGTGAACTAAGCTAGATAGCAGATATACAAGCCCCACACTTCGATATATCAACAATGGGCGCTTTGTTCGTTTATCGATTCAACACAGTGGGACACATTGCGCTGGGGTGGACAAAATTGCCGGTCGTGAAGGATGGGATTATTTTATATAGATGTGTTGTATGTCATGTTGGGTTTTATGGGTTTTGATTTCGGGACGGTCGGGAAGTAATGGGAAGGACTTTGATTACTTTTTTTTTGGTGTTTTGTGGAGAGAGGTCATTGCACAGTTGTTGGACATTAGGGATAGTAATAAATAAGAATAATAAAGTGTTTGGTGTGTACATACTGCATATACTTACATAATGATTTCACGAAAATTATATTAATAAAATAATTATATTAACATTGGTTGGATATTAAATAGATTTGATCCTATGCTATTTCACATCAACGTCTTTTCTTAAACAAAAAAATATTTTAGAAGCATTAGGCGCGAAAAACACAGTATTCTAGTTCGAGCATGTAACATTATACACAAAAACTATTAAACTGTTTTTAATGGTTCTTTCACTCACACAAATGGATTTCCACAAGTTTCAATAAAAACTTCAGCACGTGAACAATAGCCAATCCATTTTGATATTCTATTAACAAAAAAAAAAAAACATAAATTGCGAATATTTTTTTGTATTCGAAACACAATTTTAGCATCAAATAGCTTAAAGCTCAGAAATCTGTACGAAAACACTCTGTAATTATTACCTATCAATCTTCATTGATACGTTTACCTAACTATTAAAGTGAATTATTAAGTTATTATGTACTGAAATAGTTAATAACACACCGAATACCAGCCTATATATACCTACTAATTTGTATAAATTACCAGACTCTCTTTTTTGGCTCGAGCGTCTCTGATATCATTATTGACTCAGGTTTCTATAATTCAATTGCACAGTGGTCTCAGTCATTATGCATGTGTGGACAAAATAATATTTTGTACCTGTAAATGACCCCCGTATGGTGTCGGTCGGTGCGGTATGGTGCCGTAAAAGAATAATGCCACCCCATCACTTCCCGTGGGTGTCGTACTTGAGGGTATCACCAGAGAATGGGCAGCAGCGTTCTCTGTAAAACTCAACATGTTGCACTGCGATCGCCAATTCGCCTGCCAAGCGTGGCGATTATGGCAAACCTCCCATCTTGGGGGAGGCCTATGTCTGACGTCTTTCTGCTGATATGATGATGATATGATGAAAGGACCCCCAAATTAGGGAGTCAAACTTGCCGCACGGCAGACACCTACCTAAGGCACCCTAACTAATTTACTTTGGCTACTCTGAGCGAAATTTATTTGGAAACTTCTACACGTTACAGTGAATGATTAAACAAGAACAAGTTGCGTTAATAAAACTGCTTGTTCTGAATTGTTTCGAGTTCGCTAAAGAAAGTTTCTTAAGAATTTCAGCTTAGTAGATAAAATAAACGTTACACGCAAACGTTTACCGTTAATGTGCGCCGAGTTTTAATTACGTTTGAAAAATGTCACTTTGAGAGGAAATGGCTGGGTTCTGATAAAGTAACAAAGGAAACTGCAGTGGTTCGGGATACCTGATTATTTAACAATGGGTCTATAGAGCTAATTGTGTTCAAGGCGATTTTAATGAGCAAGAGAGGTTAGCAGATTCTAGAACAACTTATTTTCAGTTAACTTCTTTTTTTTTGAAAAGTTTTTACACAATAATCACGTCAATAGACGAGAAGTGGGACTGTAAACGTCTCAATATATGTGGCGGTGCTACCGGCGGACAGTGAGTGCGAACCGCCGATAGGACGAACAAAAAGATTCCTCTGCATTGTGGACGCCACACAAAGGCTCGCGGCGAGAAAGAACTTGTAATTACTATTTTCCTACGGGCGCCTTTTCAGGGGGTTTATATTTCAGAAAAATGGAATATACGTGAGGAACTGAGGAGCAGGACTTCTTTGTTGAACCATCTCATATCTTCGGCATACATCACAGTCACAGCGACACAAATTAGATACCCAACGAAAGGCCTTTATCTCCTTGTTACATTCCCATTTGTGACCCAAATAACTCTTTGTTGAAATCCCAACAATATTTAACGCTGAATTTGCTACAATATAAAGCGGAAATTCAGAAAATAGATGTGACATAAACTGCCTAATTAAGCTGACTTAACGACCTGCCTGACAAATAACTTTAATATGTTGTCAACTCATAACGTTTTGTTAAACAAATAATTCTTGATTTCCAGATATGTTAATCGTTATTTATTTGCGGATAAAACTAGATTGGTATGATAAAGACATACAATTATGGTAACCCAAAGATGTGAAGCAATCGAAATATCCTCGGAAGATGCTATTATTACAGAAATTGCTAAGTATAAGCTATTAGCATCGAACATAATGGTCATTGGCTGGTGTAATCTCATAAAAGGATCTACCACAAACGTGGCCGGCGAGCCCCTCAATATTTACTGGAATAAAGTGTTCTTCAAAGAGCAAATGACAGGAATGAGCCGATCTCGGGAGCGAGTGAGAGGCAACTCAGGCTATTTACCTCGATGGCACATCAGTAATTACTGTACAGCGTATACGAGAGTTAAAATATCCCGTCGCTTTACTTGGAATTTTGTCCGCACAACTTCAGCGTAAGTGCCACTAGGCGACGAGCGATTATCAACTGTATTCTCTTTAATGAACCGCGTCCGTGCACCGCCGCTGTTAAGAAACTTTTCATAGTTTCATAGTTACACTAACTAGTTTGAAGAGATAATTAAATACGGAGCATTGAAACGAAGCCTTTTGAGATTTCCATCGACCTTTTGTTTCTATGAATGAGTGAGGTCAACAGACATTGTGTTGGGCCTACTGACGGACAAAAAAACGTTGCCAGGGTACTTATTACCAATAAAATTTTGAGAGAGAGCTCCTAAGTGGCATTAAGTGTCAGTCAACTGGTGTTTAGGCCGTTTTGCGTTTGGAGGTGTGCGACTGGCCCGAGGCGGACTGGTTTGAACCGAAGCCGGTTGGACAAAGTGTAGCGAGTTAGTAAGTCGGTATGGATACTCCTTTGTGGGCGCATTCCGATGGATACGGGCCCCGCCGGACTGAAATGCGGATAATGAAGAACGCTTATTGTGATTTGTGTGGCATTCGAGTTGGGAACTAGATATGCAGTTGATCCTGTTTAGTATCATGAGATCGGTAGATTTATGCGTTCATACACGTCTTTAGCATCACTGATGCGAATAAATATTACTTTGAAGCCTTTAAATTGCAGTTTGTTTCGCAAAAAAACGTTACTTGCAGGAAAAACATTGCGAAAGTAAAACGTGGATGTTTTTTGGTGTCTTTTAAGATGGTGGTGTGGCTTGAATCTCAAGTTATTCCGCTTTTAAAAGCCCCGAACACGCGAGGTTACGGCCAAATTCGGCAGTTTTATGACCGCCAGATAGGGTTATTTATACCGGGAGTCTTATTTAATAACGTTATCGGAATCGGTGTGTCGTTAAATCCATTAATGCTTGTCTTACCTGTATATTTCGGATGTTTTAAAAGATATATACTTTGGATTTTGTTTTTAAGTTCTTTAATGGTTTAATACAACGTTGTAGTATGCGTTAAAAGAATCTTGTTTTAAAGGGAATTAATCACTTAATACAAACCTTTTTTGAACAAAACCGTTAAAACACACTTTGAGGAAGAAAAACCCTTGTTACTTAAAGAATATGTATCTCTTTTTAAATTGTACCGTTACACTTCTTTTACACCGAGTTTGTTTCGGTGTTTCTTCTCGGGGCATTTCATTTAGCTGGGAAAGCCTCAAGTCGAGTAAAATTATCAAAAAAGATATATATTTATACTTTTAACACATTAATAAAAACAAATCATTTCGCACGGCTTCCAAAACTCAAAAACCCATCAAACCATTCGCTATTCATCGTTATATAATTCCTTTTCTAACTACTGGACAAGCTAAGCATTCGACACATTCACAACCAAAGTCAGTGGCCACAATAACACATGACATCTCATGTCTAAAGGGAATCACTTAAGGTGGAAGCACCAGCGAATTTCGCGGGCTACCCTGGCGCATCCACCTTAAGAAAAACCTCTCTTCTTTAAACAAAGCCGTTATAAAACTGCGAAAAAAATGCTTACAACTTAAATCAATCTTTTTTTTTACTATTAATAGGCACGCGTTTGACCACTATTTCACCTGATGGTAAGTGATAATGCGGTCGAAGATGGAGCACGCTTGCCTAGAAGTAACCTACTCACTCGTGACTTAAAGACTCCCAGGTTGTAGCTATCAGAAAACACAGACTTTCAGGGAATTCCACTCCTTAGCTGTACGCAAGACGTTTTGGGAACACAATCATTATGTGTTCTTAAAATGTCTATTCAGCTGTATAACTGCATCCAAAGCTCAAAATCCTATCAAACCATTAATTTTTCAACGTTATATCATTTCTTTCTTTCTCACCTCTAGACAAGCTAAGCATTCGACACATTCACAAGTCTGTCAGTGGCCACATAACACATAATATCTCATATCCTGTTATTCCTCGTCAGACTTCCTCGTATGTCGTAATACAATTTACTGTAATCACATTAGTTTGTAATGACATCAACATGCTGATCCATTTAGGCATGGTTTTGTTTTGTACGTAGTATTTCTGGACGAGAGATTTTGAGGTTTGTGAGGTTTTATTTAGGCTCTAGTTGAGCCGCACAACTTCGTCTGCGTCAGATTTTTCACCAGGTAATGCTCCGCTCCTATAAGTCGTAGCGTGATGTTATCTAGCCTTCCTCGATAAATAGGCTATCCAACACTAAAACAATTTTGCAATTCGAATCGGAAGTTCCTGAGATAAGCGCGTTCAACCAAACTCTTCATTCAGCTCCTCGTCGTGTGTTGTGTCCATAGCTGCTTTTTTATTTTTGTGTGTGGTTAGTTTTTATATTGTTGTGAGCTTGTTTTTAGAGTGTGTGTGTAATATGGACATTAGTCTGAATTAAATGCTTATTATAATATTGGTATAGATTTAAAATTCTAAATTCATGTTTTTGTTAAGAAGCTACTTCAATAGCAGAACGATTTTCCTGTATCTTATAGTTAGGTTTTTCTCCGAAAAGTTTCGAGAATCCCAAATTCTAGACTCTTGAAATAGTTGCCATAAAACTGGAACACCTAAAACGAACTTACTTCCACGTTCTTGTTAATTTTAGGAATCGTATTCTACTGAAACTAACCTCGAAAAAACTTAAACATTGTTCCAAAAACGCGTCTCTGTAACCAGACAATTTTAAACAACATCTATCGCGTACAAGATCTTAGAAAAGGAATTTGATATGCAACTTTACGTCAAGTTTATCATAAATCTATGAAAATATCCTTACAAAAACTTATCTTGCATCTAAATACTGCAAATTATCTCGAAAAAGCAGGCCAAATCTTCCGAAATATGGTTGAACGACCTCCTTAACATACTCGCCGCGTAACTGCAAAAAAATTCACCCAGTGTTCGGCCATGCCATCCCATTGCGTGGTGTTTAAACCCTGTACACGTTGCCACGCAGAACAATTGTGATTTTGTTTAAAATTCATGAGACGCAATATTATTTTGTCCATATAATTATAATTTTTGTGGAATGGCCCACTGTTTATGGTCGATTTGGGGCGTGGGGTACAGTTGCTATGTAGATGTTATCTTTTTCAAAAGATTCTACGTTGACCTTCATAGGATTACGATAGTCTGCGTATTTCTTTTGTTTTATGACGATATTGATTTATGAATCAAGTGGTTTAATGTGTCATTTAAATTGTGACAAGAGGACACATTCTTTTTTTTTATTTGTGATTGGGTTTGCTCTTGACTCTAGTCTAGGTCAGAGATGACAGAGACAAAGTCTACGATGGAGCGAGCCTACCCAGAAGGAGCCTGTTCACTCTAACTTTGAAGAGATTAGAGTTGTAAGCGTTTGGAAACACAGACGCAGGCAGAGAGTTCCACTTTTTTGCTGTGCACATTATAAAAGACAAGGTAGGGATAGTAACTTGCAGTGCGTCTGGATGTCCGAGACGCTGACGATGGGATGAGGTCGTGGAGTTCTTGGGCACACTCGCCGAAGTACAATCTGTAGAAGACCTACAAGCAGGCAACCTTACGGCGATGAGCCAAGCTGTGTAGCTTGGCACCCACCAGATTAACGTCACCAATGAGCCTCTTAGCTCTACGTTCCACCGAGTCAAGCGCGGTAAGTTGGAATTTAGCTGAGGCAAGCGTGTTCCATCTTCGACCACATCATCGCTTACCATCAGGTGAGATATTGGTCAAACGCGTGCCTATCAATAGAAAAAAAAAACCCAAAGGTGGCTGCAATACTCCATGCAGGATTGGACTTGTGTTTTGTATAGAAAAGTTGCTGTCCTTTCTCCAGTCTCACTTTAAACCTTCAAATCTAATCTCTAATCAATTCATTTCCATCACCAGACCCGCTAACACAAATTCTCCTATTACCATTTTAAACTAGGTATAAGTTGTTCACCCAAATAGGAACGAGGGGCACATAAATAAAACGAGGAGTTCAGTTTAACTGCACTATTATAGTCGAATATATTTTGTTTTAACACAGTGCCATTAAAATTATGAGCAGCGTAAACTATAAATAATTTAGTTAACAGCTAATGCCGAATAATGGTCTGTGACAACTGCATATTAGTTTTAATGTGAATATAAATTGTAGTATTGTGTTTCTGTGTTGTTTGAGAAGGTTGTCAGTTATAGTTTAGTTAATAAACTGTGATTTTGGAAATTAATACTTTAATATCCGTCGAGGAGCTCGTGGCTGAAGAACATTAGCCACAAAGATCTATCTTTAAGGTTAAGCAACGCTTGCCTAGGTTGGTCTGTGGATGGGTGACCATCTTAACATACCGAGCTTCCTCCGTGTCTCGGAAAGCACGTTAAGCCGTTGGTCCCGGCTGTCGTTTGTAGATCTTTGGCAGTCTTTACGGATTGTCAGAAGCCAGTAAATCTGACACCAGTCTTGCCAACTGCCGTATTACCCAGTTAATGGGTTGTGGAGGTCTGGTAGGCAGCCGCTCCACGTAAAACACTGGTATTCAGCTGAATCTGGTTTGATTGGGAGCCGACCCCAATATAGTTGGGAAAAGGTCGTGCAGATGATAAATAGCCGCTAAGAAAGGAAATAATTTCGCAAAGAACCATTGTTTCTAGGTTAAAATTACCTATGCTTCTGAACGGGTGTTCGTTGTAAATAACAAACGAATATCATCTGTACATTTGGCTATGATACTCTCCCATTCTTTTTCATATGTGAATCTGTGAAACTTTAGAATTACAGTAGCGTTTGACAAGTTCTTAATTTAAAATTTTCAGTTTAATAATCGGGGTACAGTAGCAAAAGGCAGTGGTATTGTAAACTAACAAGGATATCTCGGTCTGTTGGGGAAAGCGTGAGCCGTTTAGCCATTTTGCCATTGGCGGATCTAGTGGGTGGGGCCTGGATCCGCCAATGGCAAAATGACTGTGACAGGTGGACATAAAGATACACGAGATCCTAAAAGGTTCACGTTTTTCATTCGGACGAATAACCCTAAAAACTAAAATAACTTCCCCTAAACCAAAATGACCCATCATTCTTATTTTATGCAGTAGGTACTTACTGTCGTCAAAAACAATACTTGTATGTAACAACTCAAAAACACGAAGAGAAATATTCTTTACCCAATGTCGCACTCACTATAAGGCACATAGTGCGTTATATTTTATCGTTACCGATTCGCGCTGCGTTTTATTGCGGATACTTAACTTGCTAATATTACGCTGTTTATTGTCCATTGTTCTTTTAGATCGTAGGACGGAATAGGCAGAGAGGTTCTAAGTCAGCTATGTATGGCTTTTGAAGATTTTGCATCGAGAGGTGTAAAATAGTAGTGAAGATAATAGTTGCCGTGGTTGTTCTTGTTCTTCTCTAGCTACGTTTTGGAACGTGTAACAATCTTCGTCTTTATGACTGGTCGGTCATTGGCAGTTTAAAAATTGCTAAATATTTTTTTTAAAAGAAAGTAAGATTTTAAAAAGGCAATAAAATTAAGGTAAGGGATATATGTAAATAGTAGGTATTTTAACCTGAAATTCTTTTGTCAATCGTGATGTTTTCGGCAAATACACCTTTTACTAATAAGGGCTTATGTGGCCCAAGTTAGGATTAAGTTATTTCTTGGCAAAAATGGCACAGAAGCAACGTGAAAAACTATCTCTCAGTTGATACCAAATAGATAACGTGCCAGTGTTTCGGAATTGTTTAAAGAAGTCACCGCAGCCCTGGAACGCAAAGGGCATTTGTAGTAACATGTGTGGGTTTTAGTCAGTAAAAGTCTGATACTGCTTTCCGCTCCGTCCAGAGCAGGAGGAGTCAATTGATGATTTCTCGTACAAAAAAAGAATAGCAAGCGTGTGTGGATGATTGTACAGCGTCAAAACTCTGCAGAGTAGGCCGTCTACGATGTTAAATTAGCATCATCATCATATCAGCCTAAAGACGTCAACTGCTGGACGCTATGCCTCTCCTAATTGTCGCCACAACAACTGGTCGTGTGCGTCTTGCATCTATAGGCTACCCGCGACCCTCACCAGGTCGTCGGTGCACCTTGAGGGAGGCCTTCCAACGCTTCGTCTTCCCCACTCCATAAGTTTTCGGCCCCATCGACCATCTGTTTTGGGAGCAATGTGCTTTGCCCACTGCCACTTCAGTTTGGCGATCCTTCGGGCTGTGGCGGTAAGTATGGTACGGTCTAAGAGTATGGTATATAATTATGTGTAAACCCAATATGAGCCCAGTGTGGCCCAGTGTCCAAAAAGGAAACAGATCGTGGAAAAAAATATCAAGCAAGCAAAAAGTAAATGGCATAGGTATTACTAAAGTTTAAAGAAAAAAGAGCAACCTGTTGTTTTTATTTTATTTCGGAATTGAAGACACAATATATTTGCTGTTTATCTGGTAATGGTCGATTAGGGGATAATTTAGTGTTCCGATAATTTGCCTTTCATTGCTTCAGAGTGGGTAGAAATTTATTATTTGTGTATTTTTTACTGGCTACATTGTTGATTCGCTTTTTACTCAAAATACTAAGAAACACGGACTGAAGGTTTTTTTTTTTTTACTATAGATAGGCACGCGTTTGACCACTATCTCACCTGATGGTAAGTGATGATGTGGTCGAAGATGGAGCACGCTTGCCTAGAAATAACCTATTCACTCTTGACTTAAAGACTCCCAGGTTGTAGCTATCAGGAAACACAGACTCCGGCAGGGAATTCCACTCCTTAGCTGTACGCATTATGAATTATGAGCATTACATTATGAGGTTTTACGAATTGATGAATATTATCATTGCGTTACTGTAAATAAAAACCGGACAAGTGCGAGTTGGGCTAGCACTTGAAGGGTTCCGTACCTTCGTATTTTTAAAGCGGCAATAGAAAATATACACTTTGTGAAAATTCCAACTGTCCACCTGTTACGGTTCTTGAGACATAGCCCGCTGACAGAAGACGGACGGACGGATGGACTGACGGACAGTGGAGGCTTAGAAATAGGGTTCCGTAGGTCACCCTTCGAGTACGGAACCCCAAAAAACATTTTACAAAAAATAAACTTATGTTTCAAACTCCCAGTCCGCAACAGATAATTGCTATAACATGAATTGTAAGTAAAAAAAATAACCGCGAAAAAAAAAACACTACTTGTTTTATTCCCACGTATCTAAACTCCATCAGACAAGTATCTAATACAACTGACATCGCCATGAACCACACAAACATACTAACACATTGTTTTCAACAACTGTATTTTATTACTGCTTCCTTTTATTGAGCACGCCGTAATACAAATCGACATGGGTATTAAAATTGTAAGAAACGATCACAGTTACACACCCCTCTCTTTCACTCTTACGCCATAAAAAAGAGATTGCAATACTTTATAGCTGAGTGATCGAGAGACAAGATCGGTGCAGCCAAAAACATTTATTACACGCCATCAATTTTTAAAAACCCGTGTAACTTGACACCAACGTACAAATGAATGTGTTCAAGACAACCAACTGCGTGTACGACCGCACAGTGGACCGAATAGCGATGTAACATGGCCATAACATTTTTTTTTAAACAACCACAGATTTATTCATTCGTTATAGTTTTTTATGTTAAACATAAAACGCAAAACGATCGTTAAATATATTACGAGGTATTAATTGAGAATCTTTAATTTTTGTACTAAAAACGTAAAACGGCGATGAACGTCGTAGTTTTTTGCCATTTTACCCCTTCCTTGGCTGTTACCGCGAAGAATTTAATGAGAAACTGTAATAAACTGATATTATAATAGTTCTCTTTTATAAAAATGGTGGCGGGAAAATAAAATGGGTCGTAAGACGGTAACATTAAATGTGCTTTTAAAACGAACATAATAGTTTGAGTAATGAAGAACAAAATTCAGATAACTGCGTGATATTAAAAGAAGATTGGCCTGCATTGTATTGTATATATTTATCTATTACGTATTTATTTATATAAATCGTACACCTAAGACTACCTACAGTACTCTTTCCATTCTCTTTACAATACATCCAAAGGTTGTCTTGAAAAGATCGCTTTGAGCGATAAGGCCGCCCACTGTCACCCTATGTTATGTTTTCTTCATCTATCTTTTCTGTAACTTATATGGTGTACATAATAAAGAGTATTCTATTCTACATTCAAAAAATCTATACTTTAATAATATTCAAAAGCTGCAGAGTTTGTAAAAAATAATGTTGGATAGCCCATTTATCGAGAAAGGCTATATGAAATCACGCTACGAGAAATAGCAGCGGAGCATTAGTGAAATATGTGATGCAGAAGAAGTTGCGCGGGTCAGCTAGTTAAATATACAGGAGGTCGATTCCCATATTAACAAGAAACCTTAAACATTTTCAGCCATTTAACAACAAGTCGCGATCATAAACATTCCGAGTAACCGTCACAATAACATAGAACCCTTGCCTATTCAAAATTTCCCACCGTTACCGTTGCTTTAACATTCTAACACTTCGATGGCACTAAGGCCGCAACTTGGTCAGTCGTAAAGTTGAACATAAAACCTTAATGGTGCAATTACAGGGTTAATTAGCAAACCCGAGGCGTTTGTCAGCCAGAGTTTTACGGCTTACGTGACAGAATTCGATCGAAGCCGTGTCAGAACATGTTGGTCACGTGGTGTATTTATTTTTGGGGCGAAGGAACAGAATTAATTACGAAGGGATTAGGAAGATATTTTTCCGGAAAAACTGATAGAAAATAGACACAAACAGCTGTAGAGGGCAACGGACTTTGTTGTTGTTTTGGGTGTGTCTGTCTTAATAAAAGTGTTTATGAGAACTGAATCAATTGGTTTTTTACCAATAACTTAATCCCAACTTAGCTGTCAGAGTACAGATTAAAACAATAAAGTTACAAATTCGAAGCCGGTTGCCGTAACTTGAGTAACTTTCAAAATCATTTCTTAATTCAGTCTAACTTAGATATTCTTGAACTCTAATTACCATATAAAGCAGACAGAATGGTTTTAATTGACAAAGTTAACAACAAAACATTTAAAGTAATCATTAAGCTCTGTCAAACTTAACTTAGAGCTAACTTAGCACACGCGCAAACTTAAACTTCAATCATATTTAATCACAGTACTAACTTTAGGGAATGATTTCACGATATTACACGAAATATAGTGTTCTTGCCACCACGTTTATTATTTTCTTAAAAAGTGGGAATCTTAAGACTTTTAATTAAGTAAAGAGGGGAGATGTGAGCAGTCATTTCTACTCGTTACGAGAGGGACGTGAACTCATGTGGAGGACTAGAAAACGCCATTTTTTCTTGTTTCAGTCGTTAACATGGAGTTTTAAACGTGTTACCTCGAGTTGGTGACTTAAGTTTTCGGGAAAATATTTTTGTCGTGGGAAAAGTTATTTGTTACACTGTGCGTTGTGCGATTTATTTGTTATTGTTTAGTGTTTGAAATTGTTTTATTTTGTAATTGTATTTTAAGATTAATTTCGTTTTAAGTTTTGTATGTACAATGATCTGATAGCGACATAATTTTGGATAAAAACCTACGTTCTTGTGTATCTTATTTCAATCTTAAAATGGCATAGCCAGCAAGATATTATGTAAATGAACTTTCAATGTTTATAATTTTGTAACAAGAATTAATCATATACTAAAAAAAAAAGGCTAAAAAGGCCAATTTATGAAAATCATATTAGAATTATAATATTAATCACATTATAATCTATAAAATTAAATTTTAACGGGTAGCGTGATTTGCTTTCTGATTCTACTAAAGTGGCCTTTTTAGGGTTCCGTACCAGAAGGGTAACCAACGGAACCCTATTAGGGGAGCGAGGGGCTAGTTGTAACAGGGGTAAGTAGTAACAGGCCCTTTTCACTAGGATCTTAAACGCTATTAACGTATTTCTTTGACTCGATTTAACCTATAAACCGCGCCGCATCTTGTTGCCATAGCCAATGTCCCGCCGACCGGCGCAGTGAGCGGAAGTGTGCACGTGCTTCATTTCTGCCAGGTAATATAAAATTGTACTGTCGTAAAATTTCGGTTTGCGTATTTAATATCGACTAATTTCAAATTTTCTATATCTTATTTCCATTCAAATTTATCTATCTCTGATAGTGTGTAACAGTTTTTATGATTGCTAAATTGTTTAAATAGTTATCTTGATAAATGTTGAAAATCATACCATAGGGTTAGTTGTAACAAAATCCCGGGGCTTGTTGTAACGTGTTACAACATGCCCCAAGTTATGATGTAGATACCTACTTTTTTTATATATTCTTACATAAGTATAATACTTTGTTAGATAGCTATTAAGAAGAGATAATTACGAGCATACCTTAAATAATTTAATTACTTACTGTGATTTAAAAGTGCCATGATGATTATAAGTAGTGTTTAACTAAATAAAACTGTTAATTACTTAATTTTTAAGTGTTGATTAATAAAAAAATGTATTTGAGTTGATTTTTGATAAGAATTACGTGATACTTACTTTAGAAAGATGTCAATTTTTAAAAAAAAAACAAAGAATAAATGATTAGAGGTATTATTGTCGTTTTTTTTTGTCGTTACTACTTGCCCCGGTAGATGTTACAACTTGCCCCAAGCACGAGGTAAGTTGTAACACCGCACTTCTTCTAGAAAATAATTGATTGTAAAATAATGACCAATAGTTATGGTATTATTTTTACTTGATTTGGTAGAGGAAGAGTTACAGTATTCATCCATCTTTATTTAGTAGAAATTTAATCAATAGATTTCAAGATATATTAGTTTTAATGAAAACTGTTACAACAAGCCCCTCGCTCCCCTACTAAGCCTCCGCTGTCCGTCCGTCCGTCCGTCTGTCTGTCAGCGGGCTGTATCTCAAGAACCGTAATAGGTAGAGAGCTGAAATAACAACAAATAAGGTTTACATAAAAAAATAAGGTTTATGGTAAGTAACCCTTCGTGTCCGAGTCCAACTCGCACTTGGCCAGAGAACCGCATTCACGCGGTTCTCTTCACTTTATATCTTGATACTTACTTAGTAACATAATATTATGATTTTCCAATAAGTTTTTCATCGCAGCAAAGTAACTTAATATCCGTCAATTTAATAGATAATTGGAAATAAAGAGCGCAGTGAAGAAGACTTTGCCTTTGATGTCCAAAATTCTTGACAGTTCAATCGGAAACACGTGTCACTGAGGTTTTTGGTTTTCGTTTCAAATGTTTTTTTTTACTATTTATAGAAATACATAGCACTTGTCTCAACGCCGGCGATCAGCAAGTAGCGAGTGAACGAGTTGGCGAACAGCGAGTAGCGAGTAAAAAGTTTCGATGGTTTTGACACTCGGCTTTAAGCGAGTGCTTTTGTGCGGCGGGCGATTACTCGCAATACTCGCTCCGGCCCGCCCTGTAGGTAGAAATTACCGCTGCTTGGCGAGATTAGACCGCCAAGCGAGCATCGCCGAGCGAGAGTCGCTGCGATCAACTAGTGGTAAGAACCGCTCGCCGACGACAGTGTGAACAGCCAGCTATCGGCTATGAATGTACGAGGCGCTTTTACTCACACGAGATCTTTATCTTTTGTCCCTTTCCTCAGCGAACAAATAGTTAGTATAACTAACACCTCTTGGCAAGACTGGTGTCAATGTTTTCTGGCTTCTGACTACCCGTAGCGACTTCCAAAGATGAGACAAATGACAGCCGGGACCAATAGCTTGATGTGCTTTCCGAGAGACTAGATAGGAATACTAAGATGTTCCCTAATAGCACGATACAGATAATATTAAGAGATTCTAATAGTATCGCTTTAGTAGATAACTTCATCCAATCCGGAACCGAAAAATATCGGTCCGGTAGCTGTGGTACCTACTACCTGTAGTTGGTGGACTAGATCCGAACAGCGACGTTCAAATTTAGAACATTTCCAATTCGGATAGAACTCGAAACTCAAATTCGGATCAGATGCAGTGAGACGGTCTGAAGTTATTAGTGAACCAGACGGCAGGGTCGTATCGGGACTAAATGCCTAGGGTTCGCCCACATACACCCTGTATTATGCGTATTCACGGATGATTTTAAGTACAAGATGTAGTTTAGACAATGACCTGGAGCTGGGAAGGCACCTATTTAAATTAAAAAAAAAAAAAAGATTTTTTAATGAACTTTTTTGGGTTATTGACTCGTGTAACTCAGTTATCACTCAGCCAGGGAAACTGTTTTGCAAAACGTGGTGTTTAAAATTTGATAACCGTAGTTTGACCGGGTTATATAAATAAATACCAAATATGTATTTATTTTTGTTTTTAGATCTGGGTATAATTTTAACTGGTATCAAAATGTTTTCTGCGTATCCAAACCAGTATGATGCGGGAACTCGTTAGGTGTGGACTGTAGTGAAACGTAAAGTCCGAAGCCAATCGGTCAAACTCGTGAGTAAACCAATATTTTTAAAATAATAGCTGACGCCCGCGACTTCGTTCGCGTAGATGTCGGTCATCGCGATACAAAGTTCTCTCTAATATTCTCCCCCCCCCCTCTTAATTTAGATATTCCCATAAGTCTTTTCTCAGCGGATGCTTGAGTTAATGAGCCTACTTATATTTCAAATTCCAGTTTTCTAGACTGTGCAGTTTATGTTGTGCGTTGATTGTCAGTCAGGAGTCCAGGACAAACGTTTTCCCTGTATTTTTTTTTGTGATTCACTTCGTTGGTGGATCCAATGCAGTTAAATCGTTTCTCCGGGACTCGACGAGGTTCACTGGCTCCGCTTTTTTGGTGGTCGCCAATGTTGATTCTGGCCTTCAAGAGATTCTGTGGCTTGAATTAGTGTCGCCATTTTCTCCTAAAAGGTTTACTAAAGTTAGTGATAATCCAACGTATTTTTAATTGATAGCCAAAGCTGTGAAATTTTAATCCTGGGTGTTTAAGATGTCTAGGGTTGCGGATTTGTTCGAACGAGTCACCGAGCCCTGGACCACAAAGGGCACTAGGAGGAACACGGATGGGTTTTAGTCAGTAAGAGTCTGACACTCCCTTCTATTCCACCCAGAGCGGGAGGAGTCATTTCATGATTTCCTAAAATATGGTTTGCAAGATTTCTACTTTTGTAACAAACAGTTTTTAAAGAAAACAAAAACCTTGTGTTACTCAGCTTAGCTTCTAAAACAAACCCACGATCGCGCAGGGCGCGGAGTAGATTAGCCTCGGCGATAAAACTTAGCACAATTTACTGCAATCGATTCGCCTCGCGTTAGCAACGCTGTGGGGCACTGGGCTTATGAAGTTGTAATGTTGCAAGAGAGTTGCCCTATATAATTGTACTGTGGTAATTTTGAATCCGTCAGTAACGATGTTTGGTGGATTTTAAGTCGAAAATGTTGGAGGAAAACTTTGTGAAGAAACCTTTTGACTTTGCACAATAAGTTCGAAAGATCTGCGACATTTAAAAATCGGTACTGGTGGATTAGTCATCTCTCTCTCTCTCTCTCTCTTTCTCTCACACAAGGCACTAAGATGAGTTCTGTGTGTGGGACATTCTAAGCGGCATCTATGCGGCGGGCACCTATGAACTATATAAAGACTTGTCGTTACAAATCCTGCATCGCGCTATCAAAGCTATCCACAATTTGAACAGATTCAACCGTCCGACAACCGCCATGGGGCAGTTGCCCACCAGACACAACAAACCGCCTAGTAGAAGGATCCTCCCCTTTTCAATAGAGGTTGAGAATTTTTCGACCCATTTTCATAGACCTTACATTACCGGATGATATTGCATATCAGAGAAATAAGAAGAGAACAAATAGCCTAGTAATAAAAATGATGCGGTATTGTTTTCATAGTCTATATTTCTTTTGCAATACTTAGTTTTTTATTGAATTACACGGATGTGAACATTGCGAATCAAGCTCTAAGTAATCATTAAGATACGATCTCTCAGAAGTTAATTTAACTTTTAATTAACTTCTTGAATCGTATTGTCTGATAAATTCGCGTAAATAATTGACACGAAACAAAATGTTTTCGTGTTTTACAACAATAAATTATGTAACATTATTGCTAGATATTTTTGAATATTCAATTACTGATATTACGTGTTTTGGTTATTGAAAATAATAAGGTCTTATCTGCAATTTTTGCAAACTGCACATTGCAAAACTTAAACTACATTTTCTCTCTGCTTCTTTTTTGACAATACAATTTATTTCAACTATATAGGTATACCTACATTATATTATTAACCTATAAATAATATCTAGCCCATACCAACCGTTAGGCCCAGCTTTAGTTCTACGTCCAAAATTGGAGCATCTTGAGATAACAGCCTACTATTGTATGCGTTGCATCGACGTAGGCCTTTGGCCATCGTATTAATTACACCTATCTCGAAGCCATGTACAGCCAATTGGAGCCAATTAGACGTAGAACTACCACCAGTTAAGGAGCACAGCAGTTGGTAGGATTACTGATGGGTGAAGGAGCTTCTTGATTTCGCCGGGTTATGGATGGGAGGACTCAATTTCGAGGTGTGGGATTAAATTGATGAAGTGGTGAACGAGGGTTCATATCTGGAGCGATGGCTGAGCTTGATAGTGATGGTGTGTTGTCGTTGTTGGTTTGAATTGTTCGGAATTTTAATGCGTTGGGATTGGTTGGACCTTTCTTAATAGAGCACTTTATTTAAAGCATCTTGCAAGAATGTAATCGCATCGACTCATCAATTTCCAGGAAGGGTAATAAGCAATTGTGTGAAACATGTAAAGCTGTTTGAGAGTCGTCAAAAGAGGCACAAATTCGTTGCCATATAATGTGGGAGTCCGAAACTAATTACTATATGATGCCAATTCTGAAAATCCACAATCCAGCTGACCAGAACGTGGTTAAAAACCAATCATGTGGTCTCAACAAAAACACCGCAATACCGACCACACTTTATACTGCCAACAATTGAATTCAAAGTCCAGTACGAGAAATCCCACGAGATTTATAACTGATAGCTACCACAAAATAGGAAGACAGAAGGTTAAGTCTATTCAAAGAGCAAAAACAGGGGCACACACACATAGAAGCATACGTACGGCGATCTTCCACAGGTGACAGTTACGAGTGCGCTTGCACTCGCTGTACGTGAGGCGTGTCTATGTGTGCGTACGTTTTCGCTCGTTGTATGGACTTAGCCTTCTGTATATCTATATTCTACTAGCTGCTCTTCTAGTGAAGTTACGATGACAACCTGCTAACGTGTTCGGACGGGGTCGTCCTGTGACATTAGTTTATAGTACAGGTAGAACAATGCGTCTATTTATTATTGTCCAACCGCACTGTGCGATGAACGGTGGACAAAAAATGTGATTTAGATTTCGAACAAGTCCGAGTGGAATTAGATTGGTGGGCTTGGAATGAAATTTTTGTTTGAAAACTTAGATAGATAGAATTGTCTCTTCGAATTTTAAAGTGAAAATGTTCAGTTGGTGTCAAATAAATGTCAAAACTGTTTTTCAGGCGGGGTTTGGTTGAAACTTAATTAACTCAGCCAAATATTAGTCCGATTTGAGGCTGCTATGACACAAAAAATAGAAGAAATTTATTAGTTTTTGGTGAAAGTCACTGTCACAAAATCTGAGTAAACATTAACTTTAAATAACTCATTTCAGCCCTCCGTTTAAAATTGGGTTTCCAAATATCGAGATTCAAAGTTAAATCACTTTCTCAACAATAGCCAATTACAAAATTGATTCTAAAACCAAAGTAACGATTTAATTTATATTCAAAACTCCATCCGGAAACATTTAGTGTTTTTGTTAAAGCAATTCTTCATTATAATTACTTGTAAAATATTTATGGGCTATTGTAAGAATTTTTTACCGTCCCGAGGCTGGTTTGAAGAAAATAATTGTGTTATTTATGTGTTGTAATTTTGTCCAGAGCACTTGGAGATTTATTCCGCTGTGCAGTGAACGTATGATTTGTTGCTGTGTGTTCGAAGGCTGTTTAAGTTAACTGTTTGACGGAATCGTGGTGTTCTGTTGAAAGTGATTTAGCGTTTAATTGTCTGTATCTTACTAATAGATTTTAGTTCGAATAATTTAGTTTTTGGTTAGAAAGGCTGTTAGAATTGAATGGTTTTACTTGAATCAGACTGGTTCGTTGATGGTAGTCGTAAGCGGGATTGCTCTGGCTGAGCGTGAGGTTCGGGTTTGATTCCCAGGTCAGTCAAATTGATATGTCGTTTTTCTACAAGAATTTTCTAAGAAGCTTTCTTTAACTAAAGAAATAAAAGCCTACTTCTGTTAATCCTGGCTACTAACTACTTTGGTCCCATTTTAATTTGGTGATGTACTAATGAAGATCTTCGGAGGTAGGCAACGGAACTCTTCAATCAATGATAGCAAATGGATCGGGATTTCTAACATCGCATGTCTGTTGATTGTTTACACCAGTTCATGACATAACATCACGCTGGTACGCTGTGTGTACCACTAAAAAGTGAATCAATAATAAAACTTTTTACAAAAAAAAATACAACCGACTTCCAAAAACAAAACAATACAAAGTAAAAAATAACTTTACTTTCGGAAGTCGGTGTCAAAAAATACCAAAAACTCCGACTTCCGAAATTAAAGTTATTTTTTACTTTGTTGTGTTTTGTTTTTTAAGGATGGGATGTCATCAAATGACTCCTTCGGTTCTGGATGGAGCGGAAGAGAGTGTCAGACTCTTACTAACTAAAACCCATCCGTGTTCCTCCTAGTGCCCTTTGCGTTACAGGGCCGCGGGGACTCTTTCGAACAAATTCCGGTACCCTGTTCCCATTATGCCCCTCTAGCTACATGTTCCAGTTCAAATGATATGTTAATTGGTAAAGATTTCCTTTCGAAATATTTGACCATTTATCCAGAAAGGCAGTTTGAATTGAATATCTTTAAATACCATAGTTTTTATAATATTTATTGCTTCCTTTATCAGTTCTAGTCATGGTCGATGGTTCTGCTTACTTTCGATTCCACGTTGCTCTAGTTTTTGTTGCGTGGTTGTAAATATTTAAATAATGCTTTTATCATGCTCCGTGGGCAGATTGGTTCAGCTTTGATGTTTTACCGATAGTTTTTGGTGACCAGTGATACCGTTCGATAATGGTACCGTTAAGTCTTCGATATTGGCCCTTTATAATAAGTATCCGACTGCGCCAGAAGGAGGGTTGTTTTTTTTTTAATTATGTTTTTGCTCAAAACTATGGCTAACTGTCAACAAGAATAACACAAAACGTTTTGGGGATTCTTTAATTGTGCGTACAGCTACGGAGTGGAATTCCTTGTGTTTCTTGATAGCTACAACCTGGGAGTCTTTAAGTCAAGAGTGAATAGGTTACTTCTTGGCAAGCATCGGCCACATCATCGCTTTCCTATGTAACGTTCAAACAGACAGAAGTTTGGCAATACTGTGTGTATGGCTAGTTATTCAAGCCTAGTTCTGGTACGGAACCCTTAAACAAAAACATTAGCATCAATTAGAAATTACGTAAAATCGCGTGTCCCGTCATTAATTTTTTGCTCTTTAACCACAAACGCGATCGTGCACATACAGGGTGTAAGCTCATTTGTTTAATAAACGTCAAAGAATACCTATTAGCAGTAATCTTCTCTTCCACCTGGCGTTAATCCCGGCTATTGCCAGGGTCCGCCTTCCTACTTAGCTTCCTCCACTTTGCCCGGTCTTCAACATCCTTCTCAGTCAGGCCATTGGCTCTCATGTCAGACTTGACGACGTCCAGCCAGCGCTTGCGAGGGCGACCACGGGGCCTAGCCCCAAGAACAGCCATATTCATGCATCTCCGACCAACGTACTCCATAGGGCGGCGCATGATGTGGCCATACCATCGCAGACGACACTCTTGCAGTTTTTCCCCCACGTCACGGACACCAAGACTACCTCGGATGTAAGAGTTGCGCATGCGATCGGATCGCGTTACGCCACTCATCCACCTCAGCATCTTCATCTCCGTGACGCGAAGCTCCTGGGTGTGTCTGCTTAGTGCTGGCCAACACTCGCCCCCGTACAGTAGGACAGGCCGAATGATGCATTTATATATCTGCCCCTTGAGCTTCGGAGGCATTTTGCGGTCGCATACAACGCCCGTCACCTCGCGCCACTTCGCCCAAGCCGCGCCAATACGTGCTTGGACATCGTCGTCCACGTTGCCAGACTCGTGCAGCACGGATCCAAGGTACCTGAACGTATCGGACTTTCTGATCAGGTCCGAACCTATTCGGATGGTGTTTGTATCCGTGCTGCCACAGGACATGTACTCAGTCTTCGCCACATTTAGTCTCAGACCACCGTTTTCAAGCGTGTCCTTCCAAATGTTGACTTTGCGCTCAAGATGGGCTTTGTTCTGATTAACGAGGGCGATGTCATCGGCATACATCATTAGCCATGGAGGCTGATCTTGGATGTTTGCCGTAACTACATCGAGCACTACGTTAAACAAGAACGGGCTAAGAGCCGAGCCTTGGTGAACGCCAACAGATATTGGGAAGCCATTCGATTCGCCAACAGCGGTCTGGACAGAGGACACGGAATCGCGGTACATGTCTCTGATAATGTCAATATAGGCCTCGGGAACGCCCTTGAAGCGCAGTGCCCACCAGATGGACTGCCGAGGTATACAGTCGAAGGCCTTCTGCAGGTCTAAAAAGGCCATATGCAAAGCTCTCCTTCTCTCTCTGTAAGCCTCAGCCAGATTCCGTAAGGCGAACACTGCGTCCATGGTGCTGTTACCCGCCCGGAAGCCATATTGACACTCAGAGACAGCACACTCGCTACGGAGCCGTGTGTCAATGATGCGCTCGAAGAGCTTCATGGTGTGGCACATGATCTTGATACCGCGGTAGCTACCACAATCCTGTACGCTACCTTTGCCTTTGTAAACAGGGATAATCAGGCTAAATCGCCACTGGTTCGGCATTTCCTTGGTGATCAGGATGCGGTTAAAAAGATCCGTCAGAAGGTCCACACCATGTGGGCCCATCGCCTTCCACACTTCAATTGGCACATTGTCAGGCCCGACCGCTTTCCGGTTCTTCATGTGGCGAAGAGCAATGCGGGTTTCGTCGGGGGAAATAGGGGAAATAAGCCCAAGGTTAGGAGGCGGTTCCGGAGGAAGGTTATGGGGATGCTGTTTGTTAGACAGCTCCGCGAAGTATGTACACCATCTCTCCTTAACAGAGGGGGCATCGTAGAGCAGCTTACCCTGGGCGTCCCTTACACAAAGACATTTGCTAATGTCCCGTGTAGCTTTCTCCCGGCCACGCGCCAGCTTAAAAATAAGCTTTTGCCCCTCCGCAGTTTCCAGTTTGTCGTATAAGGGCGCCAGACTTTTGCTGCGGGCTCTGGCTACAGCTTTTTTACAAGCGCGCTTAGCCGCTCCATATGCCTCCCTGTCATCCGGAGAGTTGGACCCTTGCCACTGTTTAAATAAAACCTTCTTCTTCCGAGTCGCCTCCTGCACCCCGTCATCCCACCACCACGTCTCCTTTCCTATGGTGCGGCCACCACGAGAAGTGCCAAGGACGCGCTTACCCGCACCGGTGATTGCTGAATGGATCCTACTCCAGATCTCTTGAGCGGACTCATGCGGAGCACTGATCTTGAGATGCTCGACCTCCGCGATGAAGTCCGACTGCCTAGGACCATCAAGCAACCACCACTTAGTGCGGGGTTTGCGTTTCTCGGTCACTCTCTTCTTCGGTACAACCGCAAAGTCCAGGACAAGGAGGCGGTGTTGAGCCGTTAGGCTTTCGCCTGGGATGACTTTGCAGTTGGTAACCTTGCCAATGTGGCACCGTCGCACCAGCAGGTAATCTATTTGGGTTGAGTAGGCACCACCACGGTACGTAATAAGATGCTGGGGCTTCTTCTGAAAGAATGTGTTCGCGATGGCTAGGTCAGACACAGCGCATGTGCTAAGTATATTGACTCCCTCTGCGTTTAGCTGGCCATAACCAAAACCACCGTGAACACGTCCATACTCTCCAGCAAACTGACCTACGTGACCGTTGAGATCCCCCCCAACCAAAACACCTTCGGAATTCGGGATAGCGCGTAATACGTCCTCGAACTCATCCCAGAAGGCCTCCTTTTCAGACTCACAGCAACCAGTCTGAGGAGCATAGGCGCTGATTAGGTTCGTTACCGACCCTTCGAACAGCACCCTAACTCGCATCAACCGGTCGCTGCATCGGTCTACTTCAAGGAGTCCATCCTGAAGGTCCTTAGACAGCACCACGGCCACTCCGCTCCTACCCGTTGGTGATCCGGTGTACACTAGCCGGTACCCCTGCCCGATGTCACGTGACTTATTTCCCTTCCAGCGCGTCTCCTGAAGGAAGGCGCACTGGACCCGACGCTTCGCAAGTACGTCTGCGAGTTCTTGGCAACGTCCGGTTAGGGAGCCAATGTTCCAGGTGGCAAAGCGGAACTTCTTCTTGGGTACTATCCTCTTTAGCCGTGCCCGTACTTGACACGGTAGCCCTAGCCCACTTATCGCAGGTTTAGGGCGATGTGCCTGCGCGTCGTTATGCGGCGACGCCCTAGACCGAGTACCCTTACCTAACTTGTTTCTCTCCATACATATATGACTGAAGTTGGTTTTACGTGGGGCGACCAGCCGTCTGACCCCCACAACCCTACAAGAGGGAAACCAGGTTCGCCAGAGCCTCGTCCGTTGGACAGCAGGGTGCACCGCTAGCAGGTGAGGTTGGCTTGGGTCTTTAAGATGGCAACGGACCCCATACACCCACCACACCTATTAGCAGTAATAAATAAAGGAATTTCCTGTACATTCGAAGCAAACCACGCGACGAGAACACGCCATTATTATTAATTGTGTTCTTATTTCAAATCTGTTAGATTAATATCGAGATTGGAATAAAATATCGTTTGAAATGAAAACGCAAAATGTCAAACGTCCTGTATACTAACGTAGTTATGTGCTACGGATATGTTTATACAAGTAGGTATATAATTTGTATCGACACATTTCGGTATATTATATTTCACATTTGGGTTACATTATCGAAGTTTTCATACGGATCCCTAACTTTTTTGAAAATATTCTATAGCCTATGTTCATCAGGGATAATGTAGGATTCTAACGGTGTAAGAATTTTTCAAATCGGTGTAATAGTTTCGGAGCCTATTCGTTTCAAACGAACATACAAACAAAAAAATCTTTTATCTTTATAATATTAGTGTAGATATAGATGATATAGCTAGAAAGGGGGTGATCAGTGACATGGACACTAATAGAGAAGTGTGAAACGAGAAGACATGTTACACCACTCAAGATTGCTATTCCTCCAATTCGCACTAAGCGCACAGCAAATGAGTGGAACTCTCTGCTTGCGTCTGTGTTTCCGAACACATTCATCCCTTCAAAACCCTTCAAAGTTAGAGTAAACAGGCTCCTTCTGGGTAAGCTCAATCCATCATCGACTTTGTCTTTGTCATCTCTGTCTGAACTCGACTTAAGTCAAAAGCAAACACACCTCAAATAAAAATTTAAAAAGTGGCTCAAATTGATGATGATGGCTTCCTGTTTTACCGAGTTCAATTTCGTTGCAATCGTTCTACGAAATATCAATTGAAACCGTTCACATACAAGTAATTACTGTTATTGTTTTACTGTTAAGTAATATGAAAATGGCAGTTAATAATAAATCGTTGTTCGGTCAGTAATTATAATTATTTTAACCACTGATACAGGGTGTGTCGTATCTGTGATGTTAAAGGCGTTTTCATACTTGTGTAACTGAATTTTTGTGGCTCGGAAATATGATTTTATTTTTTATTAATTGTTTCTTTTTAGGGTTCTGTACCCAAAGGGTAACCAACGGAACCCTATTACCAAGCCTCCGCTTTCCGTCCGTCCGTCCATCTGTCAGAGGGCTGTATCTCAAGAACCGTAATAGGTAGACAGTTCAAATTTTCACAGATTGTGTATTTTTGTTGCCGCTATAAAACAGATAATAAAAAATAAGGTTTATGGTACGGCACCCTTCGTGTGCGAGTCCGACTCGCACTTAGCCGGTTTATTTCTGTATGCGTTTCTTTTAGTTCGTTAAGAAGACGAGTATTTAACATTGGTTTTATTTTTATTTTTTTGGCCTGTTTTTTATTATTTTCATAAAGAAAAGTTTTTTTTTTAAGAATTTCCTACACTTTTCTAAAATGGTTTCCTCATTTGTAGGCTTTTGTTAACGTTCTTTTATTTGATCCATATATTTGTCCAAATGATGAACGTAGGTTTATTAAAACAAGCAGCCAAACATTGTTTTTTTTTTTATTAAAAATAAGCTCTGCTATGCACTCGGCTTTACCTAATAATTTCACTTCTAGTCAGCTAATTAACCGCCCTACCGGAAGTACTTTGTCGCACTTACTATTATTTTAAACAGGGGTAGTTTACAAAGGGCGGCGCCGGTTGATCCTTTTTTTTAACTACATAATATTATTAATGTGAAAGTCTTGTGCGTTTGTGTATGTCACCGGAAAATGCAAACGTCGTAAAATTGTAAAAATCGTGTGAAATTGTAAAATATTTTTTCTTTATAAGGCACGAAAAAGATTACTTGGAAGGATTTGGGGGATGCCATTACCCAGCAGTGGAAAAGTACAGGCTAGAAAAAAAAAAGCCACGGACGTATTGGAAACTATTGAATTTTGGTGGGATTTATTGTCGAAATTTTAATTGTATCGAGAAAATATAATAAGGATTCATTAAAATCTTTCGAAGTTTGCAATTTTCCGGTGAAATATATAGGTAAATTACACCTCAACAGATTTGGATGTTTGGCACATGGCGAGACCATGGGCTGGGAGCTTGGATTAGGTCATAGGATACATTTTTATCCGGAATTCTGTGGGATAATTTTTTACTTAAATGTAGCCGAAGTCACAGGCAAAACCTACATACGAATTTTCATAATTTAAATGCAGATTTTCGGGTAGGTAGGTATTATACTTTAAGAGAGTTTTTTTTTTGTAAATGCTATAGCAATTTTTGAATAAATCTGTTGTCGACATAGAACTACAGAACATCATAAAGAAGTCTTTATGATGTTCTTTAGTTCTATCTATACTAATATATAAAGCTGAAGAGTTTGTTTGTTTGTTTACTTAAACGCGCTAATCTCAGGAACTACTGGTCCGATTTGAAAAATTCTTTCAGTGATAGCCCATTTATCGAGAAAGGCTATAGGCTATATATCATCACGCTAAGATCAATAGGAGCGGAGCAGTAATGAAAATTGTGACGCAGACGAAGTTGCGCGGGTCAACTAGTGTAGATATAATCTCCTTTTTTCTGTGGTCAGATAAAATGCAAAGCCTTTTCGTTTCTAAAGACATTTTCTTCTCTTGAACAGAGAAAGCAATTTATTAGCTTATCTTTTATTCCAAATACAGGTTTAGATATTCATGAATAATCGCGTTGATACTTTTGAATATTTAATTCAGATTTACAAGGGGTTTGTATAATATATTGAATATAAAGTTTACCTATGAGTTTGCAATTCAAATACTTAGTAGATAGTTGTGTTTAGTAGTTTGGATTTTAAATATTTTTTAAATAAGTTGGACATTTTGATACAAAACCTATACAATGAATAAGGCAAGTTTGAAAGTTAGTATTCTTATTCTTAATTCTGTATTGCACACCAAAAAATAGTGATGATGAAGCTCGCCTTGCAACCAACAAACCCTTGAGTAACAGAGAGCGATCACAAATCTCATCATCATCTGCCTAGCCTTTTTACAACTATATTTAGGTCGGGTTCCAGTCAAGCCGGATTTAGCTGAATACCAGCATTTTACGAGGAGCGGCTGCCTACCAGACCTCCACAACCCATTAACCCGGTAACACGGTGCTTCAAGGCAAGACTGGAGTCAGATTTACTGGCTTCCGACTATCCTTAACGACTGCCAAAGATCTAAAAATGACAGCCGGGACCAACGGCTTAACGTAGTTTCCGAAGCACGGAGGAAACTCGGTATGTTAAAATGGTCACCCATCCACAGATCAACCTTGGCAAGCGTTGCTTAAACTTGAAGATTGACCCGTGCCGCTGTTATTATCTAGCCACGAGCTCCTCCTGCACCCTCTTCAGAGTGATCATAAATTTATCGTTGCTTAAAAAATCATTCACTCTAGGGCGGTTTTCTTCCATGCCAGGGATCGGTTTTTAATTGCTTCTTTATCTTTTCTTTCTTCATTCACTGATAGTAAAGACATGCTTACATGTTGCCGTGTGAGAAGCAACTAAAAATAAATAATGAATAGGAACTGGTCATACGTCAACCTGTGATTTCATCCGTATCTAAATTGGTATTATGAATGGTGGTATAAGTGAGAAGCGATAGCGGGTAGCGGATTTGTTGATCAGGAACGTTATTTTTTTTTAGAATTTGGCAACCTAACCCGGCTCGTACATGGTACACAAACCTTTCTTGTTTATCACAGTTTCTGTTGGTAAAAACCATATCAAAATCAGTTGCGTGGTTTAGAAGAAATAAGCGGAGATACAGATACAAGCAGAAACTTCATTATGCTATCGCCTTTGTTACTGTTATTTGTTGATCTAAATTACTATGTTGATAAACTACTATGAGAGTGATTTCATTAGTTACTGTACCTATCATAAAAATGCCATTACCTACTGTGAGGCATCTCTAGAAGAAATATGTAACTTATAAATTGACCGAAGAAATATATAAAGCCTTTGTAAATTAGCATTGATTTCGAAAACAACATAGGTATGGATTTTCCTTTAACAATTTCAAGCGAAATTGTTACCGTTTAAAAAGATTAAAAAGCAAAGCGTTTTTTCCTGGAACTGTACAGTACAGTAAATCTCTTTGACCGCTCTGTATAGTAAGATAATTTGGCCGGACATGCATACCGTATGTCCAACGAGAAATGGGCAAAAAGTACCGCCGAATGAGTCCCATAACATAATGCTAGACGAAATCGCGCAGAAAATGGTGGGACGAGCTTTACTCCTCCAAAAAGACTGGTTGTACTAGTAAACACTTCAGTGTTATCTCTGGTAAGGCAACCATGTGATGTTTCTGGTATCACTGATATCCATAGATGACTATAGGTTGATACCATGCTTGCCGTGCTGTAACGCTAAAATCTTGTCGCTTGTACCGTGTCCTAATTGAGTCCGCAATGAACAGGGAGTCACCAACATAAATATAATGACATTGGGTAATAAGCTTAAAATAGTGGTTGCATTATGTTATAAATTACAGACGCAGGAGTATTTTTATCACCCAGGGTTGCGTTGTAGAATTTGTTTGAAAGAGTCACCACGGCCCTGGAACGCAAAGGACATTAGGAGGAACACGGATGGGTATTAGTCAGTGAGTCTGACCCTCCCTTCTGCTCCGCCCAGAGCGGAAGAGGTCATTTGATGATTTCTCATCTTAAAAAAAGGACTATTATTTATATAGCTACAACCTGGGAGTCTTTAAGTCAAGAGTGAATAGGTTAATTCTAGGCAAGTGTGCTACATCTTCGACCATATCATCGCTTACTAACAGGTGAGATAGTGGTCATCCGCGTGCCTATCAATAGTAAAAAAATATAAATATATGTATCTTTTGATAAATTAAATTAAAAATATTCAGTTTTAATTTCTTTGCACAATGGTCATGGACTTGGTCATACGAAAAGGTTTTTCAAAGTCAGATTCTCATTATTCCTGACGCAGATTAAGTGTAAACGTGCTGACCCATTTTACTCTACTATTTTCAGCAAAGAAAGGGTAAATATTTATGCAGACTTTTACTTAAATAGCTGACAAGGCTAATTTACGCTCAGCCAACTCAAAGCACTTTTCAAAGTGACATAATTTTTCACAATTTTCTTTTTAACCTACTTTTTATGCAGAATAAAAATACACTAGACTGTTTTATTTATATTTTTAAAACCTAACCTGTAACGCGAAAGTAATTTCATAATACGCTTATAACAATGTGCATTCAGCGTAAAGTGCGTGCAACGTTGAACGACATCAAAGTGAACGAATGGACGAGCTGTGAACGAGTGACCGGGTGAATGATTCCGCACGCTCCGTTGAAAGTGACCGGGGTAAGTGCGGTCATTCGAACTTACGATGTTTAAACATTCGATTAGTCGTTTCTGAGTTTATCCTGATGAACTAAAAGATGAATGATAACAGGATATCCTTGTGTATGACAGGATTTGCTTCCTTGTAAATAAAAGTCGCAATTAAATTTTGCTTCAGTATTCTGTTTAGGTTATTTAAATGCGTAATGTAATTGGCTGCTTGTAAGTGTCTGTCATTCGTGTTGGTGATTTATTGCTGTTAACTGTTAGTATGATTTTTTCCGAACGATTTTTAACATGACTGATGAGATGAGTTCTCTCGAGAGAAGTTTAACGTACTTAAAGCTTTAATCAGCCAAAGTAAAGTGCATGTAGGTATAGGACTTGCTATAGTGTTTACAATATGACCAACCAGTCAGTATTCTAACCTTCTCCTGTCAGTTAGTATTTATAGCTCGGTAACTGTAGACGCCCAAGCATTGATATTATGATAACCAATTCCTTAACATTTTCATCGCAACAAAATGTTAAAACCAGCCTAAATCAACCCGCAACAAATTAAAATTCCCTCTAATGCTAATTTTAAAATAAACCACGTAACAGGTCAGTGTCCACGGGCCAAGTAATCCGTGAGCGAATGAGTGAGTGAACGAGTGAACGGCTGATTTATTTGCTTCAACCGATCCCTGCGGAATGGTAGCCAATGAGGGTAGAACAAAGCTTTGAATGAGTACTTATTTGGAATGCTTAAATAGACGTAAAGGGAAGCAGTGGATAGTGTTAATTTTTTTTATGAAATGGTTTTTTGAAGTTGATTTTTTAGCGTTTGGTTTTTAGCTGAAGGTTATTTTATTGGGAGGCGCTCAGTGAACTAATTTTATTTTTTGGGTGTATCCGCACTGGATCGTACCTATTATATTTTAGCTAAAAAACACTAACGATTCCAGGGCAAGAATAAACCTGGAATATGTATGTTAGGCCAATGTCCAGCAGTGGACGTCTTTCGTCTGATATGGTGACGATTTTGATGACGATGATGTCAATGTTTTTCAAGACCTGTGGTTTTGTACAGCTAAAATGTACCGACGTAGAAAATGTAGATAAAAACCTGGGAGAAGCTTTTTAAGTATTTAAGATAACATTTGATGAGTAAGCTCTCACGCAACAACGGGAAAGGACCACACATCTCGACATAATTGACATTAACAACTATCATTGTCCGAGTCAAAAAAAAACATTCGACCGTTGACCAATTATCTGCCGCCTACTATAAAAAAAGTTTACAACCTCTGATAAAAATAACGGTGTCAATCTCAAACTTGCTCGTTAGAAAAAAAAAGTCGAGCGCTCGCATTAAGGCCCCATACAGACAGCCGTCGCCGACCCACCTAACGTTTCTCCATGTTCCTCATCTGCGCAACCACGACCACTCCAACAAGAGCGTCCGACTAGGAAGTAAGAAGAAGACAGACAGGTCTGACTGTCTCCAAAAAAATACGCTTTTAATATGGAGAATCCTTGTCGCGTTGTGCCTGTCAACGGGAACCTTCATAATGGAGTTTGTACCAAAAGTACGGTGCACAAAAAAGGTATATTTACTCCGGGAACTCCGTCTCAATAGGTATTACACTCGAAATGCTCCATACAAAAGATTCTTTTCTCTTCCATGTTAAGTAGAGGAGGTTTTTAGATATGTACCGTCAGCAGCAAAGTTTAGATTGCGTTGCTTTATATTTGTTTTATGGAATGTTTGTTACTTTTGTTTTGCTAATGATGTTTTTCTTTGCAGGTAAGGAGTGTCCGTTATTGAACTAAAGGAAGAGCAAGATTTATCTGAGGTCAACGCTTTGAACTGTAAGTTATTGATGATTTATTTATAAGGCTTGATGCTCGTAATTTGTTCTATTCATTAACGTGCATTAAATGTCGTTCTATTATAAGACCTATTGAACAGTGATAATTAATCCTATATACACAAGCTTAAGACTCATCACAAGCTCTATTCCATTGGTGAAACGGGCATAGAATTTACAACGTGCCTAATTTAAGATTCGTCTTAACCCCCACAGTTAATTGGCGCGTCAACACTATCTACAATTATTATCAATTGAACATTTACAACAATTCATATTTTAAATCAGTAGGTGATATGAGAGCCGACCTCTTTCGTCAGGAACTCTTAAGAAATATTGAAACTCTTGGTGCATTATGAATTTAAAATGAAATAATTTCTATCTCGAATGTTAAGACAGAGAAGATGTTATCGGCGTTTTTTTTTTCATACAAACCTTGCCCTGACAATTACGACCACAACAAAAAAGGAATAATTCAAAATATGTATGTATGTATGTATGTAAATCGGGCTGGTTTCCGCAACTCCACGACTAAGCGCGTATTTTGCGTGTAGGTGGGACAAATGCGTCATTCGATCCACCCCAGCTCCCCAAGGAAGGCCAGCAACGCCTTGGTGTTACTAACTATCTCGCAGAGGGTACCTGGGTTTCCGAAGTACTTTGCCCTGTAATCCGCAACCACCGGGCAGCTTAGAAGCAGGTGTGCTGCTGTCTCATTCTCCTCCATGCAGGCTCTGCATAGCGGGCTGTCAGTGACTCCTATAGCATAGAGGTGTTTATTAAAAGACCCATGGCCAGTTGTTACGGCTGTGACTGAACGCAACTGTTGTTTAGTCAGTCTTAGGGCTTGTTTTGTGAAACGGCCATTTATAGAGGGAAGTGCCTCCTTGGCCTGCCTACACTCACTATGGTCAGCCCATAGCTTGTGATGTTTATCTCCGGTGCGTTTCCTTACCAGATTGCGTAAGTACCCGAAAGGCAGCGGCACGATGGGCTCAGGTCCCATTGCTGACAAACTAGACCCCCTTCGGGCGAGTTCATCCGCAGCGTCGTTGCCTCGAGATTCACTGTGTCCCTTGATCCATTGAATGGTTACTTTGTTGTGTCTACCAACCTGGTTTAGACGTTGGTGACACTCGAGAATCAACCCAGAGCTCACTGTGTGGCTGTTCAGAGCTTGCAGGACAGCCATGCTGTCCGAGAGTATGCGTATTGAGTGGTCCTTAACTTCCCTGGTTAGGATGGCTGATGCCGCCAGAGAAATGCCCATGCATTCAGCCTGGAACACTGTGTTGTGGACCCCCAATGGTGTGGCTATGTGGATATTGAGATCCTCTGAGAAGATTCCCGCACCAGTACCTGTACCTGTTTTTGATCCATCTGTGAAGATCCGCAGCTCGGCGGGGCAGAGCCCCTCGCACCGATGATCCTCATGCAATTGGATTTTGTATTTTTTATCGAAGATAAATTGCTTGGGCACCCGGTCATTGATTGCCTTTGTTATGGGGAGTTCATTGTTGAGCTCCTCGAGCAGAGCGGTGTGTCGTGTGTCTCTCTTACTCCAGAGACCTAATGTTTTAAGGCGTACTGCTGCCATCGTCGCTTCCTGTTGTATAAACAAGTGTAGCGGAGGGAGCCCCAGCATGGCTTCCAGCGCCGCAGTTGGAGTAGTCCTCATGCAGCCCGTCGTTGCCATGCAGGCCAGCCTTTGCATGTGTTGTAACTTGTTTACGGCTGTAGCTAGCTTTGAGCGTGGCCACCACACCACGGCCCCGTAGGTTACCATGGGCCGAATTACTGCGCTGTACAGCCATAGTATTATTTTGGGAGATAGGCCCCACTTCTTCCCTATCATTTTCCTGCATTGCCAGAAGGTAATGCAGGCCCTGTTTAGTTTGTAGTCTAGGTGATTACTCCAGCTTAACTTACTGTCTAGGATGACGCCTAGATACTTTACCTCGTTAGACAGCTGGAGCTCTGTATTGAAGAGCATAGGTAGCCGGTAGTGGCCTAGTGCTCGCTTTTGAGTGAACATGACTAATTCAGTTTTCGTGGGGTTTACCGACAGATCATATTCGTCGCACCATCTTTCCACGATGCGTAGTGCTTGTTGAGTAAGGTTGCAGATCGTTCCCGTCACTTTCCCTGACACTAGGATTGCGAGGTCGTCAGCATAACCTATTGTGTAGTAACGATGTGCGTTGAGTTTGGTGATCAGGTCATCAATTACCAGATTCCACAGAAGAGGGGAGAGTACACCCCCCTGCGGGCAGCCTCTGGCTATCAGAGCCAACTGCTGCTCTTCCTCAAGGCGAACCACTCGTTTGCTTAACATATTAGTTATCCAGTCATTTAGTACCTGTTCCACGCCGTGTTTGGAGAGAGCGGCACTAATGCTGGAAAAGTTTGTCTTGTCGAAGGCTCCTTCGATGTCTATGAATGTGCCCAGGCAGGACCCTTTCTGGTGAATCGCTTCCTCAATCTGGTTCACCACCAGATGAAGAGCGGACTCTGTCGACTTACCCGAGCTGTATGCGTGTTGGTTACCATGCAGTGGTATTGTTTTTAAAACGCCATCACGTAGTTCCCTTTCACACAGTCTTTCCATTGTCTTTAGTAAAAACGAGGTCAGACTAATAGGTCGATAGGATTTAGCGTTTGTGTAGTCACTTTTACCTGGCTTCGGAATGAATATGACTTTCACTTCCCTCCATCCTTTAGGAACGTATCTAAAGGCCAGGCACGCTCGCATTAAGAGCACCAGTTTTGTTGCAACAGCGGTACCTCCCCACTGTAGTAAGGCAGGAAACACGCCGTCGGGACCTGGTGCCTTGAAAGGTTGGAAGCTTTTGATGGCCCACTGAAGTTTTTCCAGCGTAATCATCTTTTCTGCATAAAGCCAGTCATCATCTGATGGTGTTTGGATAACGTCAAGCCATTCATTTACCTGCGCGAATACGCTGCCTGGGAAGTGAGTTTCTACTAGGAGACGTTGCGCTTCTTCAGGTGTCGTGGTCAACGTGTTATCGGGTTTCCGGAGTGTGGCGATCTCAGGTTTGTTCTGTTGCGCCAGTATTTTCCTTACCCTGTTTGCTTGTTGGCATGATTCAATGTTACCACAGAATTTACGCCACCCTGTAGTTCTTCTGAATCTGATGCATCTCTTGTAGCTCGATTTGGCCGCGTAATAAGCGTCCCAGTCCTCATCACTACATGTGTTCATGGCTCTGTTAAGAGCCTTTCTTACCTTACCGCGTTTGCGCTCCAGGTCTGCACCCCACCAAGGTTGTTTACCCGGTGTGTCGCGCGGAATCGTTTCTGGGCAGGCGATTCGGTAGCTGTTTATCAGCGATTCGGTGAGTAGTGTTACTTGCGCATCGATCTGTGCCGTGTCCGCAAGCAACTCCGAATCGCATGATGGTACAAGCCTTGAGGTAAGGTTGCGTGTGTACACCGATATATCCGTGTTGCGAGGATTACGCGTAGGTTGTTTGGGTGGTATACAGACCTGGATGTCGAAGCGGATCCACCTGTGGTCTGAGCAGGAAGCCTCATTCGAGACTTGCCACCCAGTGATTAGTTCCGCTGCTCCCTCCGTAGCCAGAGTCAGGTCTATGATAGTACGACTGCGTCTGGTCACGAAGGTTGGTTCCGAACCCGTGTTTAGTAGGGATAGGTTAGTAGTGAACAGATAATCAACTAATGTCTTACCCCTTGCGTTTTGCGTCTCCATCCCCCACAGTGGATGGTGTGCGTTTGCGTCGGTCCCAATGACAATCTCATCCCTGCTGTTTTCACAGTGCGTGATGAGGCGGACCAGGTCGTGTGGGGGCGGTTCCTCCGCCTCAGGCATATATACCGAGGCGAAGACGATAGCCAACTTAGTGGCTCCCCGCTGTATGTTCAGCCTAGCAGCAGAGACATCTCTGCAACAGAAGTCGTTTAATAGCTGTGTTTTAAGGTTACCTGTGACATAGATGCACGATCTAGGGTGATCATGGTCCGCAGTAACAAGGAGCTTACCACCAAGATTGGAGAGTCCTCGTATGTGGCCACCCCTAATCCACGGCTCTTGGATCAGGGCAATGGCCGTGTGTTGAACCTCCAGCCACTTGCGGAGTTGAGCCGTCGCGGTCTGGCTGTGGTGGAGGTTAGCCTGCACGACTTTACAGGCCGACAAAAGGGACGCCATCACCGGCAAGACCCTCCTCGTCGCCCTCAAGTCGCAGCCCGGCAAACAGGTCGCCCTCGTCGAACCCGTCCCCTCCCGGGTCTGAAGCCGGGGACAACATTACGTCGTCCGGCTCCCCCCCCGACGAAGGGACGGCACCCACGGTGGCGGCAGGGTCGGCTGAGTCTGCTGCTACAGCAGGTTCGGCCGCAGTTGCTTCCGGGTTGTTTGGCGGAGAATCGGTGTCCTCTGCGTCTTCCAGCGGCTGTTTCGTGATCGGGTCCCAACCCCGAGGGACGTCGACGAACCTGCCGTTCGGACCCTGGAACTTGACGTACACCGCTCCCAAACCAATTGAGAGACGGCGCTCGGCGCTCATCAGGGTCGGAACCTGGTCCTCGGGGATACCCAGCACCACGAACCAGCAAGCCTTCTGCTTCTCGGCGTGCAGCACTACCCACCTCCTTACGTCGATCCAGCGATTCTGGTACCAGAGGGCTCGTCCAATAAAGGTCGAGTCCTCGTAGACTCCCTGGTCGTCGGGGATGGCGATGCCGCAGCGCACCCGCTTCTGGATCTCCGCCTGGCTCTTGACGACTAGCGAGGTGCCAGCCGGGAGAGCCAGGCTGGAGACTGTTTTTTTCAGCCAGGCTAAGGTGAAGTTGTTACCGCACCACAGCTTGAGGACTCCACCGGTGAACAGCGGCTTCGCGTTGAAGGTTGGTCCCGGTGTATCCTGCATAGCAGAGCAGGCCTCACTGATGATCCGCTTGTGGATAGCAGCCAAGACCTGGTCCGATACTCCCTGGCTTATGATGCCCCTCCGGTCGCAGGTTATTGCGACGTTTAGGGACGCACTGGCAGCTTGGGCGTAGCTTCTGTTAGCGATCCTCTGGGATTGGTCAAGCCGCGGCCGCTTGTGCTCTCCACGGGGCGAAATCGTCTCGTTGAGAGCCCGCTTGACCGCAGCCTGGTCACTTCCATCGGATCGCTGCGTTGTGGTTGCCTCCTCGGCCGGACCTCCTGCGGATTTAGATTGCAGTGTGCTAGGCGTTGGTCGGCTAGTGCCGGCCTCAGCCTGCGACCGCTTCCCCTCAGAGAAGTTCAGCTTACCTTGCTTGGTCGGTTTAACCGAGCTGGTGGCAGCAACCTGCTTGTTTTGGGGGGCTTTGCGTCCCCGCCTGCGTTCGTTACGCCGCTCCTTGCGCGTCAGTCTTTCCCTCCTCTTACCCTGGCTTGTAGGAGCTGTAGGACCCGAGGGGCCCGAACAAGAGCAATGGGCTTGTGGAATAGATTTTTTACCCTTGCCCTTGCCTTTACCTTTACCCTTACGAGTAGGCACCTGCCAGGCGCTGGTAAAAACGTCCTCGGTGTTGCTGATCGCCTCCGTGTGACCGGAGGCGGCCGCGACTTGGGAAGCGGCTTGAGGAGCCACAGGAGGAGCGGGAGGGTGTTTGGGAAGGCTACTTCCGGCAGAGGTGTTAGCCGTCTCCGTTTTCGCCTTTGTGTTTAAAGGATCGGTACTGGTCCCATGCAGCGCCGTTCTCCTTTGTTTGGAGTGGGACTTTTTGGTCTTAGCTGCGGTTTTCGCCACAGCCGGACCAGCGCCCGCGCTGGCGCCCACGGCGTGAGCCGCAGGGCATCCAGGGGCGAGCAAGGCACCAGAGGTACCTTGCTTAGGAGCTTTGCCAGCTTTCGCCGACTCCACTCCTGCGGTATTTTCAGTTGGCTTCAATACGTCCATACTAAAAATTTATTTAACTTCATCTTCCTGGCTCCCACCCACCATGGAGCCCGCACCTGGGAACGTCGCACTACTGTGAGTGCGAACGTTAGGACTACCAGGAAGATATAGGTGCGCAAGGCTGGTTTACAGCGCGACATCGGGTGCTCGATCGGGTTGGCAACTAATCAACCCTCACTTACACCGTCAGCATGGCCTTTACCTACCGCTTCGGCCGCCCAAGGACGACCTTAGCGGACCCCACGCACCTCGCCTGTGGCCCTCTGACGGGACACTTTGGCCATTTCCCTACCCTTGGCTAGAAGATAGGGCCACCGTTTTGCTTGAAATCCAGACCAAAGGGGGCGTGTTGCCTCACGGACACATTACCGCCAGTGCCGATCGGCTCAACCCCCCAGGACTCCTTCATCCCCGCTTACGGCGCTCGACTGCGCAGGTCCTAGCGCAGGTGACAAATTTCTCCTACCCGCCGTCAGCTGAGTTTAGTGACGGCCGAGCCCGCAACCACTTCGTCACAGAAGGGTCACAGTTAGGAGGGGAGTTGGGAGGGGTTATAGAGGGGAAAAGGGGTTTAGTGGGATATGGGATGGGACTGAGTGGAAAGCCCTCCACTCTGCGGGTCGCCCGGTGGTTTCAGTTACGTCTATTTCGTAAGGAACTAGACCAAAAACGGGGTGGCAACCTCGAGAAGGTATATCCACCGGACTTGCCTTGAGGATCTACACGACCGTTGCGCTCCCCCTCAAGACCACGCCACCTACCCGCCTCTGAAGGAGACAGCAAGGTAGGCCTGCATCTATACTACCAAGCAAAGCAAAGCAAAGCGTGTCGTTGTGCAACCGTAAAAGCATACATACAGACCCCCCCCATCCAGATTCGTCTTAACCCCCACAGTTAATTGGCGCGTCAACACTATCTACAATTATTATCAATTGAACATTTACAACAATTCATATTTTAAATCAGTAGGTGATATGAGAGCCGACCTCTTTCGTCAGGAACTCTTAAGAAATATTGAAACTCTTGGTGCATTATGAATTTAAAATGAAATAATTTCTATCTCGAATGTTAAGACAGAGAAGATGTTATCGGCGTTTTTTTTTTCATACAAACCTTGCCCTGACAATTACGACCACAACAAAAAAGGAATAATTCAAAATATGCGCGTAAATAAATTTCGGCAATTCATTTTTTAGATATAGATAAGTAACTACAAAAAAAAAAAAATGTTTTTTATTTAATGGTACCGCGCCAAACACGATCCCCAGCATCACACTTCATCAGCAAAACCAAGCAACCCAATTGATTCTGCTAACCGTACACCCATTCGTCTCGCCAAGGGCTTGCTGCTGAACAAAGGTAGCAGAAACCAATTTGTTACGTGATAATATGCCCCTTCTCCCTTTCGATACGAAATGAGCCCAGCCTCCTCTTTGACAATAAAACGAACTTTTACTCGCCATGTTTTGATAATATGCGCTTTTGTTTCATGTGTGTTGGTGAGGTTGTAGGTAAAGAAAAATAAAGGTAAAGATAAAAGATGATGAAGGCGATGACCAGGGGCCCTAATACGACGTGCTAATGCCATCATGATTAAGCTGTGAAAAAGGGATAGTGTTATGCGTCTTGTATAACTCCGTCTCCCTCCCAACCTGAATGATCTAAAATGAGCTGAGAACGCAATAAACACTTAAAACAGCTGAATTCAATACGTACTAATATTAGAAATCTGTCCGTCTGTTTGTTACTTCTTAGAATAGGATATGATAGACACCTACTTTTTAATTTTCAACTTTGAGCAACGCGGCCGAATCCGCTGATAGAATATAGTTCTACAGTAAAACATTGACAACATTAGCCGTCCCATCAAGCCGATGTTGTTGTTCATTCAAACACGATGATCCATGTCTTGGAAGGGAGAATATTGGCCGTCAAAATTGTACATAGTGAACTATGTAGACAGCCACACCTGTGTTCTACAGGACGAAACCAAAGCATCTCTTACGCATGCAATGCAAACTAGGCCGTACCAATGTTTAGTAGGAAAGAGGGTCATGGAAAAGTATACTTAAAAGAAGTCTTCCGAAGAACCTTTTTCTTATTTTATCGTAATCTCAACTCAGCACATAACAGAAACATCAAAACCGGAGTCCTATCCGAATTCCAATAAAACGCTAAATCCGTCTTACGGCCAATATTACCAATATATACCGTTCTACCAATATTTGTCAAAGGCAAAATCACCTCGGCAAGGCATGTAGGGCGGGGCTGAGTTGAAAGACGCGTACTGGCGTACTCTGGCGTACCCGGCGTACCACAAGACGTAAAGGTGTATTTTCAATACGCCACCGTCTCTAGTAAGACGTCAGATTATGCGTGAACTTTGCATAAAATACTTTGATTTTGGTTAAGATGTTCTTTGTCAAAGGTTTTATTAGCATTCTGTGTAGATTGATCAGTTGTGGGACCTGAACTGTGGAATACAAAGGGTATTTTGGTACATTGGGTGAAATGTGTGTGTGGGAAGTTAGCTCAGAGAAGTTGGAGTGACAAAACTTCGTCGATGTTCAAGTAGTCTGCAACATGCCTGTCGGGAAAGTGTGTTATTTGGTGTCCCATCAGGAATTTCTATGTAGTAGCCGGGAGTCTGGATTTAAACTCGTGGAAATAGCCTCGCCATCCATGGGATCTATTATTCTTTCTAGATATACACTTACCTAGGTAATAGGCCCTGCCGGCGTTGCGGAATTTGTTCGAAAGAGCGACCGCGCCCCTGGAACGCAAAGAGCATTAAAGAGAAACACGGATGGGTTTTAGTCAGTAAGACTCAGATACTCCCTTCTGCTTCAACCAGAGCGGGAAGAGTCATTTGATGATTTCCCATTCTTTAAAAAAAAAAAAACTAGGTAATAATTATACCTACACCGAAATGTACAGGCGCGATGTTTTGTAACGAAGCCAAAAGGAAATACAATGTTTTAGCTAACCTAATGTTTCTGCGCCATTTGTACCTACACTTTTTTGGCAGCCAACATACTGGACAATACGATAACAGCCACAAATCGTAGTGATTTATACGACAATACAAATTACCATAAAAATGAAGCACTTACTGTTAAAAAGGGTCACAAAATTACACACTTTCAATAGCGTTTATAAAATAAAATATGAATAAACGGTCTACGGTAGAAATAAGTTAAATTAATATGACGAGGGGTTGTCAATAAGTACCCTTTGCGTTCGGAATTTATTTTGAAATTTTCTCGCCTGTCCCAGGCCTATAATCTCCTATGTTATGATCGTTGATATTAGTAGACTGGAAGCGACAATCATAATAATATGATTGAATTTTGATGTTATCGTATTTTTTCAAATTAGTAGGGATTGTTTATTATTTATTTGCTACCAGCACTTCGCCCGCGACTGTTCGCGCTGGGTATCGTATTGCAATTTTCGTAGGGATCTCAATTTTTCGAAAATAAATTACAGCCTATGTTACTTCCTGATAATTTAGCTTTATATTGGAAAACAATTTTTTTAAAATCGGTGCAGTGGTTTAGTTTTTCGTTACAAAAATACAAATCTTTCCTCAAATATTAGTGTAGATTTACTTTATTGCACACATAATGAGCAGAGAAAAAACAGGCATAATATGCTTGTAGCATTATTGATACTACATAAATTGACCAGTACCACAGACCAGACCACCCAGGTAGACCGCCTATGTTGGTAACTTCAGCTTGCCTCATAACAATTTTGATGGAAGAATTACTCTTATAAAACCTTGCCTTGAATAGCACCCCATTTTTGTAAGTAGTAAGTAAAGAATTTCGCTAAAGGTAATATTGTCGAATCAAAGCTGCTGATAGTTAATCTAAGGAACTTAGCTATCGAGCGTTTGGTTTTGGCTTTCTGACAATACCTTACCACCTTACGACATACAATAAAGACTATATAGAGGGAAGTTAGTGCAGAGTGGTTTTATACTTTCCATGAAAAGGAAACATGTACAGTAAAAGATACTGAATCAAAACCATGTAAAAGTTTTGTGAATGGCAATGTTTCATACAGGAAGCACGCTCCGTTAAGATATTTTATGATGACTATCTAAAATGATGTTTTATTTACACCATAATAATATGATAAGAAACGTAATTATATATTTTAAGAATAGACTGCGCGTTCGAAAGCTTTTGTAACGTCTTTATATGGTTACAGCAATTTGCGAGATTATTTTGTTCAGTGTCGTGTTCAATATGATTATGAATTTATGAACAAAAGATATTATAGTCTTTGAAAATACCTTATACATAATATGTATATTATATTATAATAGATCATTCATAATAAAAGTTAATATATGCTTCTTAGTATCATGCACATTATTTACCTTAGTTGGACACCGAGGAAACGATACGTTATTGGCGTTTGTTTGATACTGTGTCGCATCGTTATTTATTACTTACTTAAGGTTATAAAATTAATACTAGCTTTTGCCCACGCATATCCCGTTTTTTCCCGTTCCCGTAGGAATTTCGGAAATCCTCTTTTAGTGGTGCCCTAGGAACTCCCCAAGGAACCTACATGGTAAACTTTTGCTTTATACGACCAGTAGTTTCGGCTGTGCATTGTCTGTCAGTAAACCTCTCAGTAACGGAAGAATAAGGATTCACTCTATAAATCGTATCCTGTAGAAACACGATTGTAGTTTCCTCGATGGAAAAAAATACAAAATAAACCCTCAGTACAGCGTAAATGCTTGACGAAACGTAATCAGTTTTTGAATAATAACAAAACTACAAGTTTTCTATAACGAATACATTTCACATTTTCAAAATGTCTATATGTTTTAATGATACGAAAGAAATACCTGAATTCGCGCGCGTTCCGTCCATTCTGGCTAGAGCCGCCTTGCTTCCCCTCCTATCCGCGTTAGTCCTGCTTCGGCCGAATTGAAAATATTTATTTCAGACCAAGCACACAGTAATTACACAGGTCCATATTATGTTAGTAGGTAGATACTTATAGCGATGTTAGTAAAATTTTAAATAATTATAAATTGTTCGGTGATATAAACATAGATAGATATTAATATTTTTTTTTTAATTGTAATATATACCAAACGTTTGGTTAAAGTTAAAATAGTTTGCGAGAGAAGAAAGTACTTAACACACTGACAAAAACCACGCGCAGTCACTTCCAGTAAACGTTAATATCATCTAGTTAGTATCGGGAAATATATTAAATTCGTCGTGAGTACCCGAGCACCCTTCCGTGTTGTAACGATGTCTGTCCGGTCCGTCCGGCCGTGTCCGGGCCCTGTCCGGACTTTACCTAAACTTGTTTGGATTACGTGTCCAATTTAGACGTATTTATACTTATTTTTTATATTTGTTTTGGATGGTAATGGGCAATGGCGGCTTATGGCGAATTTGGACCGTTGTTGACGTAATTTTCGCGTTGATGTTTTTGGGATTATATTTTTGTTTTGTGTTAAGGTTACCGTAGGCAGCTGCGACAATGCGACAAACATTTATGTATAAAGAAATTTGCCTCTACAACAAGCTTATTTCTAGGAATGACTTTATTAAAAATCATTAAACTTTTCTTTTAATCAGAATTCTGCAAAGCTCTCTAAAGCAACCATATTTTTGCGTATGGATTGAGTTACTGTGCCAGAAGATAACTTACTGGTACCCTCATATTTTTCTACCAGCTGCCACGCGCAACTTCTGCTGCGTCACAATTTTCAATAATGCTCCGCTCCTATTGGTCGTACCGTGATGTTATATAGCCTATAGCCTTCCTCGATAAATGGGCTATCCAACACCAAAATATTTTTTCAATTCGAGCCAGAAGTTTCTGAGATTAGCGCGTTCAACCAACTAAACAAACAAACAAATTCTTCAGCTTTATAATATTGTTTTTTTTTTATTTGTAATGGGTTTGCTCTTGACTCTAGTCTATGTCAAAGATGACAGAGACAAAGTCTACGATGGAGCGAGCTTACCCAGAACGGTATAGATTTTAACACAAGAAACCAGTTATTAAGGTGGATGCTCCAGGGTAGCCCGCGAAATTCAAATATTTTTATGTTTTTTGCAATTTGCCGGTCAGTGTGAAGCTGTATGTGGACCAAATGCGATCCGCGACCGTAACGCGTATTTATCTAAAGAATTATAACCATTTTAATCATCAATATAGCCCTCTAAGTTCATGTAGTTCGAAAGAATGATTATTTCTGAAATATTCAATTTCGCGGGCTACCCTGGAGCATTCACCTTAAAGAAGTGTGTTGTCAAATTAAAGCTATAATTATCAAAGAAACAATTCTCTCTTAATTGTCGGTGTGGATTTAACCTTTTTTAGGTGACTTAATAGAAAATTGTTTTAGTTTGCTTAATTTTCCGAAGTATTAATTGCTTTCTGAGTGTGATTAATTTTTATACAAGGTTTTGTCAGCCACTTCACCCGCGTGAATCATACTCCTGAAATACAAAATAGTCTATGTGCTATTCCAAACTATCATCTATGTCTGTGCCAAATTTCATCCGGATCCATTCAGACTTTCTGGCGTTTGGATTGAGTAACAGACATCCATCCATATTTTCGCAATTATAATTTAAGTAACATTTCGATATTCTCTGATGCAAGGTGCTGATGACGTAGAGGGTATTTTTTTAAATATTTATTTTAATAAACACTATGATCATCGACTTACTTTTTCATATTTTTCTCCTTAATATTGTAGTCGGCTCAAAGTGTGACCAGACGCGACTCTCCACTCTCACTCGAGCCCATGTAAAAAATTGATCAGGTTTCGTTCGTCACTACAAAACAGATACTACATCAATTTTCACGTCAATTTAGCATGCGAAAAAACTCCTTGTCATAAATTGCGATCGAAAATGGGTTACATAATTATAATTCTTGCTACCACCAAAACTTCGGGCCATTCAACTCGCTCCACCAAAAGCTATGGGCATTAAAGCTGCTTAAATGTGCATAACTTATTACGGCATTCATGTGCAAATACGACCCATTTTCACAACGATAAAATATATATTTATCGATTCAACTCTACCTACCCTCAAAATGATTCAGTAGAGACACACTTCAATTTGCATAAGCAACGTTTTAATATTCATCTTCGTACTTAAGTCTAACCTATTATACAGTCGACGACGTGAAATTTTGGCGAAATTATTTCTAAAAAACATTGTAGGTCCAACTTAAAAAGGTAAAAGTGTTGCCAAGTTACCACTTTACGACAACACCTCTTAATGAAAATGAAAGTCTCGTGGAGTTTATTTTCATTCTACCCTCGGATTAACCACATAGCGAACGTAGAACAGGGAATCGTAGTAAAGTAAATACTAGTCACGTTTGTGCAAATATTGTGCCGTTTTTGCTGGTCCCTACGGATGGTCTATTGTTTGGCCAAAGAACTTGGTGTCTTTTGGTTAAATACTACGTATTTTTGTATTGCGTTGTCTTTGTTTTAGTTAGTCGTACAGTACCCCTTTAGTCTATTTTACCCTTGTGGGATGAAGTGTCTAGTTTATCGTACGTATTTGCTCAGCTCGACGCTAACTCAGATGTTGGTTTTAATAATTATACGAGTACTGCTCAAGTTTGTGTCTGTAATTATTCTAATATTTCTATCCCTGGAGTGTAGTTATAGAAGACGGGGAGGTTTTATCCGATGGTTAGACAACCGCCACTTGTACTGATAAAATCATAATTAGAGAACCGTACTCGAAGGGTTGTTAACCAACGGAACCCTATTACTAAGTCTTCTTTGTCTGTCTGAACCGTAATAGGTAGACTGCTGAAATTTTCTATTGTCGCTAAAACAACAAGAAAGAACAAGAGACGAGATTGTTTCAATTCGCACTTAGCCGGTTTTTATGATTGCAAAAACGCAAAATTCAGTTGCAATTACGTCATAATAAATATTAGTGCTGTATGTAAATGGTAGATATGAGTAATGACTCTCCTGTGACCATTGCGCGCTTTGACTAATGTTGAAACAACCTACATTGTCCTGACTTTGTTTAATGTTCTCTATTGATATTTGCTGTTATTTCCATGTTACTCGGATTAGTTTCTAGCTCTCTATATATAGAAACATTTCCAATAGATTTATGCTAATGTATCAATGTAATAGAAACAGGATTATAATAATACATTTAGGTCTACCACTCCGATCAACTGAAGCTCAAACCTAAGGGACCTCAGACAGTATTAATACCCTCTGAGATCCAGGATTCAGAGTCCAATTCTAATTTAATCCAAGGATAATAGTAATCGAAATATATTTTCGTAATAACTCGCTTTTTCTCTAATTGGAATATTACTAAGAATCCCGGGAAGTCCTACTAACTCGCAGATATTTAATATCGCTCTGCATTTCATTTCGAAAATGAATTTTCGTATTGTGATTCCATCCAAGTTCTAAAATTTAATCAAAACAATTGAATTTATTGTTTTCTTTATTATTAATAATAATGGAATTTTTGTCAACGTTCAATTTCCTGCGAGCTTTTGTTTTAATTTTGTCATGGTCTTTTGTTGAAGGATATTAGTTTTCGAAATTCATTGGATTGTCTGTTTGTTAGTACCTGTTTACCTAAAATCTTTGTTTAGTTTAGTATAATGGCAAGAAATACTCGATCTATGTAAAGCTTCCAAGACTCACTTCTCTCTTCTTTCTTCTCTTTATCTCTGATAATAACGCCGCTTACAATTTTCATATTTGATTATTCTTTTCTTCCAAGACTTACTTCAGTATACTGTTTCGAAAAACTCTGAGCACAGAATTCAGAAATATGTTCACTGCGTTTCTTACGTTTCATCACTACCTTTTACACCAAAACTTAGCCCAATAACTCAGCGAAAAACCACGAAATATCTCTTTTTCACAAACCCAGCCTCACCTACCTAAGTACCTACCTTGAGATCCCCAACTTTAATCAAAGCGGAACAATATCTAGGCAATGCTTTATTTCTTTCGACAATTTTAAGATGGCGTCCCCAAAATAGGATGGGTTTGGGGGCCGTAAAGTAAAATAAGCTCGATTTACAGTCAGGTATGGTCTGTATAGGAGAGATACAAGGAAGTGGTTTGTAGGGAATCTGCATGACTGATTTAGATATTATCTTTGTTGGTAAGCCCCCTTTTGAAGGATATTTATTTGACTTGTGAGGGGAGAGACCGGGATTGGTATCGATGTGCTTTGCGGGTTTAAAAAGAGCCTTGTAATGAATACATTGTTTCTACGATTATTAATTTATCAAAAACCCGGAGTCAAAATTGGAAAAGTACCTAGATGACTGCTAGCGCTGCGGACTTTGTTCGGAAGAGGTACCGTAGCCCTGGAACGCAAAGGGCTCTAGGAGGAACACGGATGGGTTTTAGTCAGTAAGAGTCTGACACTCCCTCCTGCTTCACCCAGAGCGGGAGGAGTCATTTGATGATTTCCCATCATTAAAAAAAAAACCTAGATGAGAGAGCAGTGTAAACCCAAGACCGTAAGCAGATTGTGCGAAAAGCTAAGGAGTTGAAGTCAAGAGAATAAGTAGATTACTTCTATGTAAGCATGCTTTATTGTCGATCACATCATCGTTTTCCATCAGGAGATTGTGGTCAAACGAGCACATCAATAAAAAAGTAGGCTTGCCCCAGAAGGCTAATGGGATTTTTCCTTCATTAGCTACATCAGATCTGCCTATATCTTCAGGGCAAACAGCCGTAATATTACGTTACGAATATTGATCGAATTTTAAGTAGATAAGTATCTAAAAATATCCAGTTTTTCCTATTGTTATTTTTGGGTTCCTTCCACTTAAATATTCCACGTGTTTATATAAATAATATCTATTTAAAACAAGGACAACTCTAACAAGGGTCTGCCAATGATTCCGAGATAGGATGCCGTGAAAAGTTAAATTGTTTCGCAACCCGACCGCAAAAAACGAGGGTAACAGAAATAATATGCCGAAAATATCTAGTTGGGAGACACAGGCACAGTTCCGGGAGTATCTTTACGTTTTACGGGGTAGGCAGGACTCTTAGTTTAAAATAAATAGGTCAGGTGACTGTAATACATTATTGAACTAGGTAACTACTTCTGATGTCGTTTCTCTGTATCAACTTTATTATTAACCCCATTATAATCTTCATTATTTCATTGTTTGCTGTAGGTTCCGTTGTTCCGTTGTGGAATTTGTTCGAAAGAGTCACCCTGGAACGCAAAGAGCATAGGAGGAACACGGATGGGTTTATGTCAGTATGATTCTGACACTCACTTCCGCTCCGCCCAGAGCGGGAGGAGTCATTTGATGATTTCCCATCCTTAAAATAGGTTCTTATTCCGATCAGTCTTTAACATAGACATACAAATCTTATGCTACAATCCAAGTTACGATCTACTTGTGTGCCAAGTTTTATCAAAATCCGTTCAGTATCAATCACAACATGAGGAAGTCTAATTCCTCATTTACAATATTCGTTAGTTTCTTTTTTTTTTAAACGTTGCCCCACACTAGGAATTTCCCCTGTATCGTGGGTGCGTTTACATACATATAATATCACATACACAAACAGCTAGTTACTAATTGAATTTCCCATAAATTTATTCCCCAGGAAATCAAAATAAATAAGTAGGTACGTCAGCGATCTCAAAACCACATGTCGCAGTAAACGCTGAATTCGGACAATTCTGAACAGCACCGATTCTGAGTACTGCTTCCCTTTCCAACATTATCTGCAATCAGTGTCACACACGTGTCCCGCACGTGTTTACATTATTAGCCACAAGTGCTGACCAGACAACAGAGACCCCTGAGCTTTGATAACATAATGTTTTTATCTTTTGTTAATTGAACATACGTAGGGATGCACGGATCTATTAGGCTGGTTCTTCGGAACCCTATGCTTTTAGGTGTCATATGCCAATGTCACACTTATGTGGTATTGTGTGATATTATGATCCTTATGAGTTTTCCTACCTCCAGGGGATTAAGCAGAAGTTTGGTACTAAAAGGTTTTATCTCCGTGGATACTTACTACAAAATAATTGGATAAAAGAAAAAAACTTGATAGTGCATAACTAACCATAAAATGAGGGGAATCAGACAGTAACGAGTAATCGTGATGTCGTGAGTTCAGAACCGGGTGCGTATCAGGTTTTTTCTAGCACATTATTGAATACATCACTTCTCCAAAGGGTGAAGTACAAAACATTGGTAAAAAACACTCGACAACAACATAAAGCAGTCTTTGTTACATAAACAGGAAAGATTTGTTTGATGGCCTAGAAAGATACGAAGTTTTTACGAACCCCTTACAAAGGAATTTAGGAGCTCCCGTAAAAAACGACTCATTCAATCGCTAAAAGAAAAAAAAAACCTCAATTTGAATCTAGAACTACTTGTGATGTTACTGGCACAAAACAAAAAAAAAAACCGCCAAACTACATACATGGTGTTTGAATTTCGAACCAGGTCTCCAAAATCAAAAATGCGATTTCACATCTACCCTTTTTTGTCTTCAAAAACAGTCAAAGCTTTGAAGCTGTTGAAGCCTATCACCAGTTAGGAGTCGGCTACAGTAGCCCATGGGCGTGTCCGATGTGGAAATTGCATTTTACTACCCTTTGTCGAGGGGTTTTTTGTTTACTCACTCAGGTGTTGATTCGACTCACAACTCGCCTGTATTTGGCGCGTGTGAGGGTAATCCTAGTTGATTAATTTACTGTTGATTGTCGTCACTAATTAAGCCACTGATTCTATCTAAATGGGTAGAATCAATAGGTTTGTTCGTCGCTTAGCAGTCGAAAAGCGGCGGGGAATTCTTTTCCAATCTCGGCAATAATGTAAACGGAATGTTTAGTTTATTTGTGAGTTTGATTTGTGTATACTTCCTTTTCAGTCTCGACCAGTCAACTAGACAGCAGTTTTATCTTTCAAAAAATAGAAAAACAACAAATCCATCGTCAAAGTCAAAGGTATAGCCGATAAACCAAAAACGCGCAAAGCCCACGATCCGTGCGGAAAGACCAAACAGAAAACAAATACATATCGATATCAAAGAAACGCATCCTCTGCAAGATAAAACAAAAACAAATTCGTCTGCTCTATACAGTTCAGTATGCAATGGAGCGTGGAACGTGGACGCCAATTATTGGCCGCTGGATTTACGTCGCGTCACTTTTCTGGCCGGTGATTGACTGACGGCGGCCATCTTTTTTTTTTTTCGTTTTGTTACACAACTAGCACTCCGCCCTGTATACAGGAAAACTAGCTATTATTAAATTCTTAACTTGTTCGAGTTGTCTTTCTAGAATGATATGAAACGATTTGTTACCTTATGTGTGTCGTAAAGTCATTAAAGGATCAAGTAGTTTGGTCCTTTGATCCTCAAACGCTACAAGTTAATTTCGCTACATTTGTGTCCCTACAAAATGGACCCTATCATCAAAAGAAAAAGGGACACTATTTAACATAACGAAGTCTTTTCATCTCAATCGATTTATCTGTCCTTGATAGTGATTGACAAAAAGGCCTTCTCTAATAGGGTTTTCTAACCCTGAAATAATACGTATACAGTCGACGTTGCTTGTGTTAAGGCGTGAATATATTGGATGCCAGTATTCAGCAGACACGTCTCAATCCTCGACGGTAAGACGGAAATCATTTACGCCAATATCACCCTCTCCCCCTCCGATCTTGGGTGATTTAAAGAGGGGAGAAGTACTTCAGTAAATATCGATTTTCTTAGGTAAATATTTACGTCGTTTATTCTCCTTTTTTGTCGTCGTTATGAAATTGTTATTGAGGCATAAAAGTTGAGTTAGGATGAGGCGTTTAAATGCCTATATAAAGTTGAAATTGTGGATGAAGACATTTTGTTATAGGACTTTAAAAATGCTTTTGCTTTTGATTATAAAAGTTATGTTTGATATTATAATAAACACACACTACATCTACTACGCTTTGGAGTCTTGCAGTGTGTGGTAGACCCATTTTTAAATGACAAGGTGCATTCACCACCTCATCAAAATAAAAACTCTCTTAACAAGAAAAAATTCTAACATTTTTTTTGCTTTTTTTTATGACGGACATTTACACTAAAAGATATTTTGCAAGAAGAAAAAAACTTCTCAAAGGCATGAAAACGGAAATAGACGCACAAAGCGGCGATGTAACGAGTGGGCTAGCTCTCATTACTGCTGTTACAAAGATGTACAATTTTGCACGGAAATGACTCGGACGGTTACAGGGAGTTTCACCCCTCGAAACTTAGTCCCTTGAAGGGCAGGCAGAACTCAATTTGTTCCAAAGATTGCGATAGTGTCAGCGGCTCTGAGATTTTAATACGTTTTCGTCTAAATAAAACGTTGTGTGTAACATTTCAGGGCATTTTATGACTGCGTATGAAGGCATTAATTTAAGTATCCAATATATTTTATACCTAGACATAAAAACTGCTAGGATTGCTTTTGGCAGTTCAGTACCTAGGGAGATCTAATTTTAGTCTGTGGAGTTATATTACCTACAAGGACCAAGTTCCAGGTGTTTTTATTTAGCTGACGCTGCGTTGGAGCTGGTTGAGTATAAATATAACTAGAATAATTTGGGGAAGCCTTTGCCCGAGACTGGGATAGTGGCTAAAGTTTGATATTAACATTTTCTTCATTACTATACAACATCTCGCGTTTGACCACTATCTACGAAATCGATAATGAGCAAGCTTGTCTAGAAGTAACCTATTCACTCTTGACTCAAGTAATACCCCTTTTATCATACACAGAACCTACACATAAGTTTTAACACATACACTGACACATAAACCAGCTCTAAACATAGGTAGTGCCGGGTGTTTAAATATCTTATGATCTTAGTGAACGTATCCGAACGAGCTTGCCAGACGTGACCCGGTGCGCACCTGTCAGCCATTCTCGCCATTCGCCTTCGGATGCCGATGTTGTAAGTAGGCATTAATTTATTTTTGATACTAATAACATCTGTTGGTAAAGGATACGCTTTTGACGTTTCGAAATGTGATAGTCATGAAATGGACGATAGGTGGCATTTTTTGTCGAGTTTTGGAACTGCTATCCGGCTCGAAGAACCAGAAAATTTTGTGAGTAAAATTACACACGTTGTAATCTAACGAAAACCAATTGGAATAAATATAATATTAGAAGAAACCTATAACTAAGTTTTAAAATACTTTAGAGATGGTATTTGGCTTGTTGTATTAATTTCTTTGCCATAAAGATTTGGATAATCAAACCGGAATCGCATCTGTCAGAAACTACACCTCATCTTTCTAAAACGTATTTTCTCCTAAACGACTTTAACCTATCCAAATCACAATAGATCCAGGGTTTCTACTTGAATAGAGACAATGAAATGTCACCCAAAGACATTGTTACCGAGGGTCGATGCAAATTGGGGCACAGTTCTCATATTGACTCGTTTTTATTGGGCACTCGTTTAAGAGCAAAGGAAACCAAATATAGACAGTGTAATTGACCGAAAATTATATATTTTCGTACTCCTGTTTTTGGTGATTAGAAAAAAATGATAATAAGATAATTTAATATCTTGGCAAGTTTATGAAATCATAAGGTACATGAGAAATGGGAATAAACTTCTTATTAGTTGAGACAGTCAGTAGGTAGACTCGTAATTAAATTGCGGCTATAGTCGTGAAATGAAGAAAATATATCGATGAGCCTATTGATATTTAAGGTGCACGAAAATGGAAACGGTCCAATATCATCAGTAGGCAACTAATATATCACTCTTTCTCGCTTCTATCAATAAGATTATTTTTGGTAGCAAGGCCGATATAATATCTACTTTTTCGAGAAGAAACATAACATCAATTCCGAACTAGAGTCCAGGTAGCCACCTTCGCAATACCTCGAAAACTTTTCTAATGGAATCCGAAATCGAACCCAAAAGTTTATCGAAAAAATTTGACGAACAAAAAGTACTCGAATGTATCATAAAAATTGTATATCTTATTATGGCAACATATTATATACATTTGTACATCTGTACAGCAGAAGTGTGATAGGTTTTTCATGTCAGCATTTATTTTTGTTTATATTGAGAAAGTATGATTTTGATGTTCGTGAAAATGTGCGTGGTTATTTATTTAAGTTTTGTTACGAGTTAGACTTTTCGCTTAAGAGTAATATTTTTCCAAAGTTCGTTTTCTTTTTAAAAAACTTGGATTAAGTTAGTAAGTCTTATTATCGTTACATTTTGTCTCTACATACGTGTAGGTTTTCTTTTGAGCCGTGTTCATAGAGGGTTGACTCTTCAATTTTAATTGAAAACCCCACTGAATTTCATTCTAGTCTTCAAAATTTTCACACTAGCACAAAAACTTGAACGTTTTACACAGTAAATGTTCAGTGAGTAACCTGATCCCTCAGAATTCGACTCAACTACATAGTAAAACATGAGTTTGAGCATATGTTGAGCTTACTCAGCGTCTCCGAGATGTGACTCGTCCTAGATTTTAATGCAGGGGTGGCAAAAGTATTTTATTTTTTGCTTTTTTGTGATCTGTCTCGTCTTTTGATTGGTCTCGCGTAGCGCAGTAGATTGGATGCGAAAATGTAGCTATATTAAAATGGAGTCTAGTTTTATAGATACCATAGATTGAGTAGACGTCTATTAGTAATAATTAATTAACGTCGTATGACGAAAATGGCGTCTTTTTCGTAGTTTATTTTTATTTCAGATGGTTTTACTCTTAGTCTAGGTCAGAGATGACAGACAAAGACGACGATGGAGCGAGCTTACCCAAAAGGAGCCTGTTCACTCTAACTTTGAAGAGATTAGGACAATAGCAATCTAAATTGTGTCTGCGCAGAATTTCCCAATAGTGTTCTTAGTATCAAACTAATTAAAATCGTTCTGTATATTCTAATGTCCTCTCTTCATTGATATTAAAATAAAAAAGATAGGAAAAATAACTTGGTCTAAACTAACTCTATGCTAGGTCTTTCTTGAAAGATCAATATACTGGAAGGATTTGGATTTGGCCTATGCCCAGGTGTGGAACTATTCCTATTGGCTTAATAAAAATGGCGTAATGTGGTCAGTTTCTTACGTCAAAGACCCCAACATTCTTATTGCATCCCATTAAGGATACTGTGTCAACGTACAAATATTCCCAATATGATGTTATTCCTCAAAATTTGAGCCTAAGGAGATAGCAGTAAATACGAAATTTGAGCACATGTCGTGCGCTGGGTGAGCACGTCTCAGGATTCGAGCCGCTCGCCTAGTTTGATACTTAGGGTTGCCAGAGAAGGACTTGAACAAATAAAATGACCAGTAGACTCATATTAAGATCATAATATTGGACCACAAGACGAACATCGATGCGCCACCGGTACATGGTGGACATACCCACACGCACAAAACGTTTTGGAAACACATTCATAGTGCGTACAGCTAAGGAGTGGAATTCCAGCTAAGGAGTGGTGTCTATGTTTTAAATAAAAAATTATCTACGCACTTCTGAAGTCCTCACGGACCAAAATTTACTGTTATTGTAGTAGAATACCAGTATAATCTGCAATCATGTCAATTCACATCCTTTCTTAAGTTTTCAGAGCCAAGTTGGATAAAATACAAGCAAAATTTTAGACTGCAAGGTTTATGTATTTATTTGTAGCCATTATTATTATCTGTTACTGAATGAATAAAGCAACAAAACCCCCAAAACACGTTTCATCACTCTTACACTGAACACATTTGTTATTCCTGTGGCCATGACGGATACAATATTTATTTTCGTGCGTGAATTTACTACATACATTTTTCTGTTAACGTTCGCCATAGAATGATTCAATTTTCTGCAATTTTTTAGATATATTTTGTAGCAGGATTACCGGAAATATGTTAACTGTTTTTTTTTTTTTTTTGTAAAAAAACTTGTGTTTTGAAACTGCAATTCGGATTTGAAAATGTATTTCGTTTTCATAGGTACCAGATTTTAATCGAACGACGCAATGCAAAATTTGGATTATTTTCAGGTTTTAAATATTTCAATAAACACAAATCACTACGGACAGGCAAACCTAAAATTGATAAGGTGTCTGAATAACATCAAATACCACGTCCAAATCCATAAAAACTGCAAAAAGGTTTTGACAGCAAAAAAAAAACAAAGGCGACGTTTTTGTTTAGAGCCAGCCCTACTGTCATCTTATCTCGACGACAGGTACGCTTGACGGGACAGCGTCAATAGACAGGGGTCTATAGAAGCCTATAGCTTTGCTTGTCTGTGTGAGTCAATCCTACTTTGTGAAAGTGCATAGGCTGTAAGGTATTGGAGAATCTAATGAGAAGTGATCATGGAAATTGATCGGGAATTGAAACTGAAATGCATTTTCTAGCAAGGATATGGCAGTCAACGTAACGTGTGGCCCAACAGTCACTAGACCCAGCTTATCAAAGTCCACAGCTGGGCCTCTCCCAAGCTGAGCTACAACATTCGGCCAAACTTTAATGGATCCTAAAAAGCAGGAAAACAATGATTTGTTACAAAAAGTCAAAGCATTGCAGCTTTTCAGTCTTGAATATTTTTTTTATAAATATAACTGTATATGTAATTTAACTCAAAAACCACTACAATAATCTTAAATGACTCTTTATCAAGCAAAATATGCTTACTATCAGCTCTACACAACAGTTCCGATGCAAACCAATTTACCCCACATAATCAATTTCTCCACCAAACATATTTGACAAAATATACCATAAAGAAATACCCCTAAACACATGATATATTGAAAATCATACCCTTTATAAGGGGAAAGCTTTAACGTTCCACAGAATTTCGTACCCTTTATGATAGCGAATTTATTTCTTCAACTAAAATCGATTTCGTTCGTGGTATAATACATTATTCAGACCAGATTTTCGAAGCCCGTGAACGACAGTGACGACCCGACTTTATTGTGCTACTTAGACTACCTACCTACTTAGACTTCGCATAGACTGGTTGGAAAGACGATATAGTTGCGATACTTTTTGGTCGCAATTTTGTGGTATTACTTGATATCTAGATTTTAAGCCAATAATGGGGCAAGTTGATTCAGGAAAAGATGATTAAAATTTTTCGATAGGGTTCTGTCCAAAATCTGTCAAAGAGGTATATTTTTTGTTCAGGAATAACATGGCTTTAGAAAATGTAACTCTTAAGAGGAAAGATTTAGGTATTAGTAAGTTCAGCAACAAACTGCTGTAAGGCGATATTTTTTTGCTCTTTGTATTCCAACTTATACCGCGACTAGTGAATTAACATACATATCATTTTTGCGTAATTTGTTAATTTCTGCACACCCCATAACATGCCACAATCAATTAACATAAACACATACACATCCGTCTCAGGATGTAAATGTACATAATGTATACGTATGTATTGTGCTTTGCCGGATACCGACAAGCTCAGGTGATTAAGTTCCGTTCTGCCAACGTTGAGATAAATGACAAATACCTAATCAGTCGACTGTTATGCTTGATGTAACATTGTGAGGTGGGCAGAATTTGAGGCTGTAAAGAAGTGCAAGATATTAAGTACAAAAAGGAATGCATATTTGACTACTACCAGCCGTCTTAAGCAATTAGGTACTCACTTAGGTATTGCAATTAAATCCAGGGAAATTAAACCATCAACATTATCCAATATGATACCGCAATTTCATACTACGATCAGCAAAGCATTTTACTATAAGTACCAATTACAAAGTGTTCAGCAAGAGTCATCAACAAACCGTACTGGGTTTGTTGATGAGTCCAATAAATTAAAAGTAATCTCAAAAACAAACATAAAAATCTCATCGTAAATACAGACGAGACATTTCACTATCATTTACCCATACACAAATGGGATAAATTGAAACAACAAGAGAAAGAGATACTCAGATCTCCAGTAAAATTGCTCCTAGATCATAATGAATAAGAATAAAAAAAAGCTTTACAAAAAACCTACCGAAGCATGGCCCCCACTCCAGATTAAACGTACATTCAGCAATATTTTTCACAAAGGATACCTTAATCCCTAACAAGTGGGGGTAAGCCTTTATGCCCCGATTTTCATAACCGCTCGCTCCTGGAAATTGAAATTGCAGCCGTATGAAATAAAGGTAAGATCGGTTTTGTAGAAAGGTGTATTCGGAATTTTAATACTGAGCTTATCTTTTCAGAATTTCTGAAGAACCTATGCTAATGGCTGCAATAAGCGTTACCTACTTATTACGCTTTAAAACATTAACTACTCCAAAAACCTAACCATACTGCTTTCCCACACCGCCATATTCAAATAGAATTTAGAACCGAAACACTGTTATTCTAAACAAGCCCATTTAAATCACATCCAATCGTTAATCACTACAACAAACCTACCCATTTCCGTGTTCAAACTTCAAATACCAAAATCAAATATTTGCTTCTAAAAAAGGGGTAAAACAAAGACTAGCCATCTGGGACTGCCAATGATTTCGATACCGCTCGCTATATTTCGCGTGCGATAAGACTGGGTGTGTTGACAATAGGCCGCATAAGCTTTCATTCCGATATTAATATTGCCGAGTTGAAAACTCGCCGATGGGTTGCCAGCCATCATTTTTTTTTATTGAAAACTTTTTCTGTCGTCAATGGTGTCTGGTCAGTGAACCTTCATTACAATGTTACGGGGAAATTAAAATATGTTGTCTGTTATTTTCTATCGATCTGTTGTTACTGATTTAGCAAGGGAGAAATGGTTATATGATCGTAAATTAATTTAGTATTTTATTATGAAAAAGATGATCCGTAAATACTTGGAAACTACAATGTATAATATCTTTAAGTATATAACATGAATTAAGAGGAGCTCGTGGCTATCTTTAAGGCTAAGCGACGCTTGCCAAGGTTGGTCTGTGGATGGGTGACCATCTTAACATACCGAGTTTCTTCTGTGCTTCGGAAAACACGTTAAGCCGTTGGTCCCGGCTGTCATTTGTAGATCTTTGGCAGTCGTTACGAATAGTCAGAAGCCAGTTAATCTGACTCCAGTCTTGCCATGAAGTACCGTGTTACCCAGTTAATGGGTTGTGGAGGTCCGGTAGGCAGCCGCTCCGCGTAAAATACTGGTATTCAGCTAAATCCGGTTTTACTGGAAGCCGACCCCAATATAGTTGGGAAAAGGCCCAATATAACATGAATTAAGTACCAGACAACTTTAAATGAAAAGGCTATCGATTTCTTGTTCTGAGCTCAATCTACATTCATTAACAGTTTTATTAACAGTACAAAACGCGAATATAAAATCAGAAATTATAACTTCCAACCTCATAAAATTTTAGCCTGGAATAATTATGAAGTGCCTTAGAAATATTCGAGCTCCTTTAGCAAAAATCTATAAAGGCCAAGCCGAGGGAGAGAAGACTTATTTCTGGACTTAAAAACAATGGGCAATTAAGTTTGGCTCTCTCCAGGACATTTTAAGAGTAAAGTTAATCTATTGTGACTGGTAATTAGTGAGCTTTAAGTAGTTAAAACGATATTTTTATGGGTCAGTTCGTAAGCTTAGCTTTTATGTCTGTGAATACGCACACGCCTACTTATTTCCTGTGCTAAAGTTAACGTGTTCAACTTCATTACAAGTTACATAAATGTCGCTACATAATAACTTATATTTGCACATAAAAGATTACCAGTATTCTGGTGTTTTTGTACATGATTCTTGCTAAATATTAAAATGCTTTTTGTTAAATATTATTATTTTTAATCTGAAATCATAATAATTTACATTTAACGAGACAACCCTGTCAGAGGTCAACACACTGTTAACCTTGTTTAGTAAAAAGTAATTAGCGTTTTTAAAACATTATCTTAAGACACAATGAAAAATAAATATAACACAAAATAATTTGCCTTTTCACTAAGTGTCGGGGGTCGAAAGTGATTACGCCTGAACACCATAATTTAGGATGGAAGTTAGAAAAGATTCCGTCCAAAGAATTAAGGACAAAAGACCTTTTTCGGGCGGTTTACATAATAAAACAATGGGCACCAACGGAACCCCGGTCGAAGCTAGGGCTGTCAGGACCAAAAAGGATTGAGGACCAGGTTTACAAAAAAAGCTACAGAATTTAAATTAAAACAAAACAACCGGTTTACATCAGTTTTTTTTAAAGCAGAGACAACAAACATAAGAACTTATTAATTTGGTCCTTTGAGCCATTAGGACCCAGGTAGCACATTTTTACGACCGCGGATACGCATATTTTGTATCGGAAGATGATCTCAGCCAAATGTGGCTCGCATATATAATTATTATCGCAGATTAAATTAAGGTTTGTGAGTGTGACTCACAGTGGAAATGAGCGAAACAATAAATTTATTTTACGACCACTTTTTGTTGAATTCTCTGATTTAATTCCGGCGATTGTTGTCGTGATAATAATTTCTTGTTGACGTAATTCTAAGTCTGTATTTTACCCTCGGAAGGGTAATCTTTTATTTAGGGCAACACTTCTAAAACTGTGATTTATCTTAATTTTAAGTGTAGCTAAGCATTGTGTTACCAGCCCTAGCATGTATACCGAATAATAATGCGTTATTTGACATTAATTATGTGAATTATTCGCTTTAAAGCAACTCCAACCGCGAAATTTTAATAATGAATTAAAACATCCTTTCAGAATGTAAATTTTTAATTAGTATTACGGTGGTATCCCTTCGGTGTTTCGTTCAGACGCTTATTGTATTATGTTTGTTTGAATGTTCAGTTTTGTTCAACTAGGGGGAGTTATCGGACACTGTTAACTGTATTATCTAGATTTATATCTGCATTTTAACCATGTAAAGTGACGGCCACTTCAAAAGTGCATATGTCGTTTAAAAATATAAGTTTATCCACTTATATTTTTAGTGGTTTTAATATTATCGGGTTTTTAAAAGGGTTCGTCGGTTCGTTAACCCTGAGTTACCATGGCGTGAAATCATGATAGCAGAATTGAAAGCCCAAAATATATTTAACTTCTCTGTAAGCAACGAGCTAGAGCAACTTTTAAAACTAAAAGCCGCTCTCGCCTGTCAGAAACAGAAGCATAACGGTGTAAAATTGTTCTGTAAGCAGCAAGTTTATTCAGTTCAAAAAACCCCTTAACTGCAATAAATACCGCTAAGTGTCACTTCAAAACAACCAGTCCCCCAAAACGGTACCGATCCCCCATTAAATAACTCTTTGATCATCTGCACTCCCAATATTAAGAATTTAATAATCGGGCATCTAAACAACAGCATAATGTGTCAACAAACACAATCCTCAAACAAGTTAAAAGGAAATTTTATTCTCCCCTTTTCCCCCAATTGGTCCTTTGTCTGACAGAATCGATCCCCCGTCACTTAATAATATTTCTATAAGAAAATCAGAATCACCCTTTTCGAATTTCTATTCGCAGCACCATTTTAAGCTCATTGTCCTCTAAAGTACAGTCAGGCACGATAATTTAAATTAAATTTTAATATCGTCTTCCGATTTTTATTTAAACTTCGAAAGTATTTAAACGTCTTGTAAATAAATTAAATTGAACATTTATGGTAATCTAATTAGTCTATTAAGGTCTTATTGGTGAAATAATCTGGATCAAATCGATTTTTGATAATTTAATATTAACCATATACAAATAGGTAGTTAATTTATATTATAACGGTTGGTAGAATGCTAATGCTGGTTGTCGAATGCCTTATACTCTTGTAATGTTCATGTTTGAATAAATTTTCTTGTCTTTTGATATTTTAAGTCTGCATACATTATCCTGAGCTTGTTTTGTTCGTAAATTATGCGTGTTTCGCTTTATTTTTCAGCAAAGACATAAAATATAGTAATTCGTAATGAAGATTGAAACAAAACATGCATTTGTGTTTGTCGTAACTTTGTGTGTACACAAATTTATTCAAATTACATAGTCGGCTTTGAAAATAAAATTAATGGTTCTGTTCTCATGAATTTTAGTTGTTAAAACTTAATTGCTCTCTACAAAACAAATGTTTCAAAGCTGAAACAAACTCATGAGAGTGACATTTCTTTCTCAATTGGAAGACTAATGAAATTGGCGGGACAGTTACGAAATCATTAGGAAGGTACTATTGCGAATGGAAATAGAAGCATAAAAAGGAAAAAAGGCGAGCAATTTTCACAAACTCAATAAAACTCTAGTCAAAATTTCAACCGTCAATAAAGTCGTCCCCTACACAATTATTAGTATAATAATGAAACATTATGACAGAGTCAAAGTTCCCAGATAAGGGGAGAAACACACCAAGCATAAATATATTATTCGAACACTTTAAACTGTCCTCCCGATGGGCAACTTCCTTAAATATTGCAGATTTATGCTAAACGTTAACGTGGACTCTGGGTTTTTTATGACCGCATAAAAACTTAATTCGAATTAACTCCCGGTGTAAGAAGAGTTTTACTTTTACCCTTCTGGGGGAGTCTTGAAAATGTTTTCGAGTTTTATATCATTAATGTAAATCTTTAAAACCTAATTAGAATCTTAAAACTGCAAAAAAAAACCTGAAGCAAAAGGGACAATTTATTCTCAAGATGGATGGTTTTTCAACGGGTATCAAGATTGAAACGAAATAAAACGTTCCCCATTTCAATTAGGTACATTAATCTTCGGTCATTTTTCAATCCTATTTCGTTCACAAATCATAGACTGAATGAATAGTCATACCAGTCCGGTCATATCTCATAAAAATTAAATCATTCACTCATTGTCTTCAGTGCAATTGAAATCTTAAAATATTATTTTAAGATTAACGCGAAACGCTCATTGTTAAATAGATTTTCTTGAAATAATATTTTAGTTTATAGGAGTGAAAGTAATAGTCAAGCGATTTAGCAATTCTTAAAAAAAGTTTTCTTTTGATAATACATTTGAGACATTAATGAAAAAGTAATTTAAAGAAAATAAAAGATGATTTAAGATTATTGAATATCTAAGAAGCTAAATTCATAGAAAGACTATAATAATTCTTATAGTAGTTTGAAGTAGGTACGTACTTAGTTTTTTATTTTACTAAACCGACTCAAGATTATTTTACAAACATCTCTTAGAACTTTGAAGCAAAGATTTGTCTTGAAAAACCTAAAACGTAGTCCATAAACCAGCATCTAACATACCTTTAAATTTTCGCATTGCATTCAAACAGACCACTAAGTGGCAAAACATATAATGTTTTATTAGAAGAAGTTTATATATCCACTAGTTGACCTGCGCAACTTCATCGGCGTCACAATTTTCATTACTAATCCTCTCCTATTAGTCGAAGCGTGATAATATATAGCCTATAACCTTCCTCGATAAATAGGCTATCTAACATTGAAATAATTTTTCAAATCGGACCAGTAGTTTTTGAGAATAGCGCGTTCAAGTAAACAAACAAACAAACTCTTCAGCTTTATATATTAGTATAAGATTTGTGTTAACAATTCACTGCATTCGAATAGTCACATATCACTGAAATGCTCAGATGTCTAAAACCCTCACAAACTTTGAGGTCACAGACTAAAAAGATCAAAGGACCAAGAAACTACTTGACTAAACTCTGTCCCGCAAAACCAATAGTCTACAGTTAAGACCCCGTCTCTATTTAAATGTCTTGATTGAAATCCGAAGATTGAACACCCAGACGAAGTTACCATTCCAAATTGGACTTAATTTTCTACCCGTTAAAGTTGAAAGTTGCTGTTAAAAGTTAAGATTTTCGTCTACCCTCGTCCAATGAATAATTCAAGTAACTCCTAATAACTAGTACAGTGGTGGGGATGTATGGATTTTGTACTTTTCGACTTTTTTTTGGATTAGATGAAAGGAATGATCGATGATGTTGGAATGGCTTTTATTTGATGTGGTTGACTGTACTTGTGTTCAGTGGAAATACATTTCACTTTTTCTTAACTGCTCCGAATGTTGGGTAATGTTTTTCCAGAGCATCTGTATGGCATTCAGCCTCGTTTAGGCTACAGGAAATACAGGCTGGACAGATTAAGCAAAATAATGAGATAACATTACAGATTCGGCTATAAAAAAAATGTAGAAAAATATACAAGATGGCGGTTGCCGTTATATGATATCAGTTATTTTTGTCTTAATTTTCTTTCTTTTTGCATAAGAAAATTAAGACATTATTAGAGAAATTATTCGGTACAAATGCTTTGTTAGTTGTTGTAATCTCCCTTGGCTATGTTCTGATAACATACAGCATCATATTTCATGTTTGCAGAACACATTAGCTCCTTCTGAGTAAGACCTAAGTCGGGTACTGGACTACGTTTATCTGGGTAGTCTGATGAAATTACTGCGAAAACCCTAATTGATACCCTGCTCGATTTACTAATTAAATGTCGGAATAGTATCAAAGTGTACTGTTACAAGCTCTGCCCTGCGGCTGCGTTTGAGTTTCAGGAAGGATCATTATTTGAATTTAAAGTTTTGAGCTATGTCAGTGATTTTTTAATTGCGTTCGAATTTATTAAACGACAGTTTAGTTTGACGTTTTGTTGGGTAGTCAGTATGAGGTTTAAGTTGAGTATCGTCTGGAAATATGACTAAAGTATTGCTAGTTCATTAAATAATCCGTAACTATCATTTCGCCCGCGAGGTCGTTCGCTTTCTGAAAATAAAATAAAATAAGTTATTCAGCGACAAGTAAATGATAACAAAGCTATCCTCCGGTGAAAAAAAAAAAAAAAGGTCCAGTAGTTTAACAGTATGTATTTTTTTAAATAATGAATAGGCCATTAAAAAAGAAACATACAAAAATACATTTATAATTCGAGGCACTATAACCCCAACTAAAAACAAAACTTACCTTGATCCCATGAGCTTCATCTACCTATCTCTAATATAAGTCTACTTATTGTACAACCGTAACTAACACAAACTTTTTTTTCCAGGTACGTACTCACTGCTCAAGTGCGGTAATCAACAAAGTTCTACACTCCGCTGCAGTAAATTTAACAGTGGCAACACCGGCAACAAAAGAAGTTCGCAAGCGCCATCTAGCGGTGTATTCTGTAAGTTTAAAAGTTAGTACCACGAAGAGCGAGTTGTGAGGGTCTGTAAAGAAAGATTAAAGAAACGTTTTGGTGTTGTTATTTTAAATTGAAGATTATGAAGCTGAGACATGTGGTTTGTGGTTATGATGCCACTGCTGTTTCGCTTTCTGATGTAAAGATGATTTATGGTGACTTAAACATCATTACTCTTACAAATTATGAAAAGCTTCTGAATATGGATGTCATTTCCATAACTCAAAAGCATTTTGCCAGTAAAAGCCTTAAATGTGGGTTTAAAAAACTGAGTTCTGAGCCTGACCGGTTTGTAAGAATATTCTGCGAAATCCTAGTTATCAAGATGCGTTCTAATCATCATTTCGAAGCGTTAAATCAAGTTTAATGTTCAGCAGTAGACGTTTGTAGAGTACTTAAATTTGTGGACGAATGAACTGTACCTAAATATTGTTAGTATGGTATATTACAATAGTAATGTACCATACTAACAATGTATTTGGGCCATCGATCCTAAATACGGTTTCCAATCTATCGTACTGTATCTTGCGATTTATCTTCAGATAAATTACATTCATGTGCAGTTTGAATGTGATTTGTGATAACGCTTTACGTTGTAAGATAGCAATATTACCATAGAAAAGGAATAGTAAGCATTTTAAGTAAAATTAAATTGTTCATCTCAATGGTCGTCGAGAGGAAAATAGGCAATGAAAATTTCAAATAAAGCTATCAAAAAATAAAATTAAACCCTATTTTCATAAATAAACAATACCATAAAGTCTAAAGCAAATTTTTACGACTATTCCCTCAAAATTATTGCCCTATAAAACGTAACAAAAATAAATACATATTTTTTGAATGGCAACACTGAGCTGTCAAAGGCATATTCGGTCATAAATCAATGGTAGTACTTGGTGGAACATTGGCTTTGTTTTATAAATATGGCGGTATATTCGTTACGGAGTTAGCCGCGGATAATATAAACAGAAATACGAACGTGACCAATGTATTAATTTCTGTTGTATTGATTGTAAACAATCTTTGGCTTGGATGGAGCTATGAGAGATCGTGCAAGTTATTTTTATTGCAGTGATTAGGTTTGCCAAGGTAAATAAATTTGGTAGGCATCATTTGAAAGAATCTATAAGAGTAGAAATAGTTACTGAAGAGTAGAGTAGCAAAGAAATATGAGAGTTTTTGTTACCTACTAGCAAAAATGATGAAAATCAGCAAAGGTCTTATAAAAGGATTGAATAAAAGTAGCGGTATAGTTATTCAACTTATTTAATATTTTTTAGTATCACATTGGTAAACCCTACGTCCAACGGTGGTCATATTTCGGGTTAGTGATGATAAAAATGTGAACTAGAGACTGACAATAATAGTAAAAAGAATAGGAATCGGGTGAAATACAAACATACATTTTATTTTACTTGTGCCATAAAGCTTTGCAAATAAAACCACAAATTTCCATGCAACTCTTTCTATTTTAATGGCTCAAGTACTAAATGCTCTATCATTTCAAAACGTACGTTTAGCGAAAAGAGGTGGGTAATAATACATTATTATAAATCTAGATTATATTTCATACATCTAAATATACCGCTGTTGTGTTCATTATGCTAATTCTGGTCTAGTTGCCGTCACATCCTTAATCTGCGAAATGCTAGAATACGTTATTATACGAGTACTATAACCCTCGGGTGCTAATTAGGTCTTAAAAATAGGTTAATGTTTTTGTGTTAAAAGATATTTTGGTCTTTTGGTGCGTTTAAAGTTGACAGCTTTTGTGGTGTTTTTCCTTTTTGCGTTTGTCGGGTCGTAAATGTATTTACCTTCCAGAAATGTTTAAATTGAACTATGTTTATTATTTAATCGAGAAACAATATGTTGGGAATAGGATTGTATAGTTTGTAATAAAATATAAAGTATTTATTTTCTTTTTTAAAACGTTCATGTGGCAAATCTATAACACAATAAAGCTGAAGAGTTTGTTTGTTTGACCGCGCTAATCTCTGAAACTACGCGTCAGATTTAAAAAAGCTTTTTATATGATAGCCACATTCATGAAGAAGGCTATGATTAATGCTATAGGAGAATCTATACGGGAACGGGAAATTCATTAACAAAATTGTTACTCCTAGTTTTATACAAAATAAAGCATTGAAATTTATCAATCATCCAACACTGAACAGTCAATTGTTTCCTTAACCATTCCCAATATTTCAAAACTAATCAACAAAACAGACTGAAATATAACCTATTTCACAATAAAAATGGCAAAGACGAACCCAAAAACCAAAACAAATAAAACTTCATTTATACTAACAAGACTAGTAATAAAAACCTTTTTAGTAACAGCGCTGTATTGTTTGGTTCACTCTCGCATGACAGTGCTAGAATTGGGTCATAGTTTGCGCATAGTGCATGGATGTAGCTCGGAATACGGTCGTAGTCGTACGAAATTAATGCTGGTAATTGACTTTAGTTTAGTTAACTATTAGATAAATTACATTATAATGCTCTAGTTTAGTATTTTGAACTTGTTTTTGGGAGTAGGAAGGATGACGAGACGATTCTAAGTGGAGCGAGTTTTGTTGAGTATAGGCACGCGTTTGACCTCTGTCTCACCTGATGGTTAGCGATGATGTGGTCGAAGATGGATCACGCTAGCCTAGAATTAACCTATTCCTTCTTGACTTAAAGACAACCAGGTTGTAGCTATCAAAACACAGGCTCTGGCTGAGAATTCATTAGTTGTACGCACAATGAATCAATGTTTTATTTTTCCTAGTAATTCCTGACTCCTATCTTAAGTGTCTCAGGAAAATATTGTCCTCGAAAAATTAATTCGGATATCGTTTTCTCGATAAACCCTTGCTCTTTACCCATCCATGATTGTAACCAGAAACTACAGCGGGTCTAAAAAGGCCACTTCAGTAGTATCATATTAGGATCATAATATTAATAATACAGCAATCTGTTAAATTCTATTTTCATCTTTATCGCTAAAGCATTAGGTTCAAGGTTGATTGGGAAAAATTGGCAGTTTCGGGTAGCTTGACGTACTGGCTGATTCTGCTAAAGTGGCCTTTTTAGACCCGCAGATACCGTTACTATTCTTTTGCTTCGAAATTTAAAATATTTTACCATAAAACCATTCTACAATGAACATTTCGTATCTTTATTCGCACTCCTATTCTTTATAATGGTGCATATAGTCAGGATGCATGAGCCACTTGACCTAATTTCCTTTCCATTCACCAGGCACCTCGCTCAAAAATACGACCTGCAGTAAGGATTAACGTGCACCCTTGACATGTCCCTATTGGCCTAGATACTTTTGAAAATCCGTTTTTGAAAACGGGAAACTAATCCTAGAATATAAGCAGACATATTCTGCTCAGTTCACTTCGATACCTCTCAAGTGAACCGAATTCATTTGTTTTTCGATTCAATCATCAGGGATTCTCAATGAGATACCTTTCGACTTTTGAAGTGATGTTTCCAGAATAACACCTCTTTTATAAAAAGGGCATTGTGCGAAAATGTATTGGCAATGTATGCCATCCCATATCATGTGTCGGCATGAAACACGTTCTAAATTTTTTTAAGTCTTTTCTTACGACCTTTTGCCCGCGAGTTCGTACGCGAATGTCCCGTAAAAATTTCGGGATGGTACACTCTCCAAGGAAACCACATGCCAAATTTCAGCTTTCTACGACCAGTAGTTTCGGCTGTGCGTTGTCTGTCAGTCACTCAACCAATCAGTACCGGATCAATATTTTGGCACTTTTTCTACGGCTTGTTGGGTAAAATTTTTATTTGCGATTAACACAAGTATTGATTGATCTACTTTCGCGCGTTTATTAAAAACTTTTTACACGGTAGGACAACCTCACCTTAAATCATCGCATATTGACACTTGACACCGTTCGAATTTCAAAGTGAGATGTTTATAGCACAACACCACTTTAAAAAGGGCATTGTATGAAAAAGCATATGCAATGACACAGCCACTCCAGAAAATATGACTCCAGTGCCACAATGGGAGGAAGGAAACTAGGTCAGGAGCCAGCTACTCGCCATGGAGAAGGTGCAACTTTGTTTTTATTCACGATTGCTGCAAACTGTTTTTGCCTGCCCCACTTATTTTTTAGGTTAATTGGATTGTATGAGGTGTTTCAGGGAAATGGAGTGTTTCGAGGATTTTCATATTTTAGTGGTTTTTTGAACTTGATGTGGCAGACACTGATAAATGCATTGTTTAATTGAAATAACTTGTATTTGATATTTGAATTTCACTGGCTTTTCGCTTTAGGTTTGCAAGTTGTTTTTGCTAGAATGTTGAAGGGCAAAAACGGAGTTGCTTATCTTATTTATTTAGGGCCTTACACAGAGTGTGACTTAATTTAAGCATTATGTAAGGAGCTTGAGAAAGGTGGGTGGGTATTTTAGCCTAAGAACACTGAATGTTTAGAATACCTAATTTTTTTCGGTTTATTCTGACCAACATATCTATTAGGTAATAACAATGAAACATTTCGATTTTAAAGATAAAGTTGTAGTGTTTTTATTTATCAGTCACATCAGAATTATCTTTTTAAAGTTTATAAGTCGGAAATGTCAAAGCAAAATTTACAAAAGCTTAAACCACTTACAAATATAGACTGCAACATGTTTGTAAACTACAAGAAGATGAGATATAAACTTTTACTTTGTTACATAAATTCGCAATGCAGTGCGACTCCATTTATTTTCTCTTTATTATGTTTGGTTCACAGACAGGACACCGCTAGGAAATTTTAGAATTCTTCTGATGTAGAATAACTTTATTAGTATTATTCTTTGTAGGGAGTTGGATGAATTGGTTTTGTGTGTTTTATTGGATTGCGTGACGATTTCCTTGGATTAACAGCTCAAAATGTTTTTTAAAATAAGAAGAAATATCTAGGCTTCGAAATCAAAAACCCTTACATTTTGCCTTCATATTTTAAATGTCTTATTGGTTTTTATTCGTATTTGTTAAGACGAGGTTTGTAATTGTATTTTTATTTAAATGCTTTTAAACGGGTAATAGGTAAAGGCCAATGAATAGCGATTGATTGTCATTAAGAATCAAACATTAATTACAGCAATTCTAGGTAGTCTGTTGAATACGTGCCGTAAATAGTAAATAAAAGAAGTCTAGAATCTTCAAATAATAAAATTACTATGCGACACGCATTATCGTTAGTGTATTATAGCTCAAACAAGGTCGTACAGTAGAAAAGTATAACCCAAGTACACGAAAAATTACAAAGCTTGATAGAAATCACGCCAAAACCATAAATTATTTTAGACGCTAGAATATCATAGAAACCAATTGTATTATAGTAAAGTACAAACGTTGGAACGATATATTTTGGAAACTAGAATAGAAAATGATAGTAGCGAATTCTTTTATAGTAAAGCACAATAAAAAATAATAATCACAACAGATCATAAATCACTGTATAGATTTTTTTTGCACTCTTATTATCATGAAATCCGATTATCTCTGTTTTATTTTTTATTTGAATGATACGGACCCCCTTTTTCTGCCTCCCACTGTGTCTTTAATGTTTTGATATTAATCCATTTGATCACTTACGTGAGGCTTTCACCGAATGCCTAGTCTTGACTGTTAATTAGAGGTTGCCACTTCTATTATTATTGTATTTTCAGTTACGTATGTAAGGTTTACCAGTAAATATCGACAAACATATTATTTTATTTCACAAAAATGACCGTGGAAATAGTAACTTAAATTATTCAACAAAAAAATAAAAAATAAAGATAAATGATTTGATTGACATTACTATGTCAAGGAGTTTTCTGGTAAATGCAATAATGAGATCTTGCAAATAATTATCGAGTAAACTGTTTTTCGCCCATTAAGTAATGAAAATTAACTTTTTCCCTTCTATTATAACAGCAGAAGGTCATCCACGTCTCTAGATTATCCTTGCAATTTCGATTGCCTCTACTGCTCTTCCCATAAAAAACTACACTATCTAAACATAATATTTGAACTGGCGACCAAAAAAAAAAGTTGCACAGAAAGTTGCCAGTTGCCAGTGGCAGTCGTTAATGGCACAGTGGCGGTAACTGCACGCACGCGACACTCCTTATAATGCTCCCCTCGGATTTATAATAGAGAGAAATAAAATGTTCTATCGATCCGGTAGGGGCTTGGGTAGGGCTGTGCTGAATGGAAAATATTAGTTACCTGATTTTTTTTCTTTGAGGTTTCACTGAAAAAAGGTCTCGAAGAAATAAATAGGGAGGTATGTCGAAGAAACCAAATTGCCAAATACATTTTCTTCTTTAAAATTGGTTAATGAGAGAGGCATCTTGGTTTTAACTTTCAATAATTGACTTAAAAATATTCGATCAAGTTTCTAAATTATACTCTTTTATAGATCACATTTTTATTACCAAACAGAAAATATGCAGATCTTTTTCGGCACTATTAAATGTTTTAAATATCATATTACTATGATTATATTTAGAGGTCAACAACAGAAAGACAGAACGATAGACATCTAATATCCATAATTAATATTAATCTATTATGCATAATTAATTACCAATTATTTTAATACGGCTCATTAGTTTTAAGAAAGACATAACTATAATTTTGTTTTAATAGCTATTTTTATGAATTAATTGGGAACCGAAATATTTTTATGAATATTCAATAACGTTACTTGTGAATTAATAACATATTTGTACAATACGTTAAACATAAACAAGTAATTATTAAACAATATAATGAGAATTTCCCTTTTGTAGAGTATTGTATGGTTATACGAAGTTCTAGAAGTAAATTTCACCTTTCCCTAACGTGTTTGTCATTGTACACAGCCAGAGCAGGGTGTGTGTATGGAAATTATGGTTTCGTTTTCAGAAATGTGCATGTCATTTTCAGTTACTGTTATTTAGGCATTTTTCCAAAAATCATCTTCCAACGCGCTTATATTAAAATTGGGATGAATTTTAAAACGTAGTTATCATATAGTATTCGACATCCATTTGCCTATCTTACAAATAAAGAAAAAAAAAAAACAAAAAATAATAATACAACAAACTACGTCAGTGCCACCCCTGGCACGCGACTTATGAACGCGTGGTTCGCACGGCCTGTTTATATTACCAACAGCTCAGCTATTGCCATTTTTTTTTCATCAGAACTATTGAATCAGAACTTAGCTATAATGCGAGTAATCGTCCATATCCGTTTATTTTCTATTAGATTATATTTTTAGTGATGGCTAGTGAATTATGCGCATTGTCCTTTGATTTTAAATGTGATTCGGATCGACTCCATATTTTTTTGTTAATGCTCTGAAAAAGTAACTCATTTTCAATTTTGGTAACGGTTAAATGGCAAGTTCATAGTTTTTTATATCGTTTGTGTGTTACTGTATGGCTTGTAAAATTACTTTTTGTCTTTTTTTATCCAACTAAAGCGAAATCAGAAGCTACGTCACATGAGATATAAAAACTGATATTTTATTTCGAATTTCACATACAAACAAAAGCGTAATTAACTCCCAAAAAGCGCACTCTCATCGTACTCAAACCAAAATCGAATTAACCATGTAAAACAATAACGGAACAGATGCGAATCACACGTCCAAGGAACAATCCCGCCGGGGGATAGTCTACTCGTCCCTTAATAAAGGTCCATTGTCCTCCCCCCGTATTTATTTCAGAGATAGATAATCTTTTATTATACCTAGTCACAATTTATGGTCGGACGTCGAATTTCATTTGTCATTGACAAGCATTGTGAGCGATTCTTTTGTGCTCGATTCTTGTAAGGTAATCGATAGTCAACTGTTTTGTAGAAAATCGATTTGCTAGTTTCGTAATTTTTGTGTTAGGAGCTAGTGTAGACCGTGCCTAATGGGCTGATGTCAACGTTTGAGTGTTCTTGAAGTGTGAAATTAGATGATATCGTTTCTTCAAGGTAGGTGTACCTAGGTGGTTTCGTATAGGTACTTTTTATGTATATAACACAACGGAGAAGACTTATGTGGTTGTTGGAACTAAGCAGGGATTATTTTTATGTCGCGCCGTTGCTGTCATAACATCGAGATGTACTTAATTACATGTAATTTTTACGATACAGTGTAGGCAAAGAATTTAAAATCAAAATTAACCAAAGTTAACCAGATTAAGGGACATTTAATGTCCCTTAATCTGGTTAACTTTGAGAAATAATACATGATGACTATAAAATACTAAATAAATACTAATAATGTAAATATTTTGTTATCGCAATAAATTAATCTATATTTAATATTATAAAGCTGAAGAGTTTGTTTGGTTGAACGCGTTAATCTTAGGAACAACTGCTACGAATTGAAGAAATATTTTAGCGTTGGATAGCGCATTTATTGAGGAAGGCTATAGGCTTATATATAACATTAGTTGACCCATGCAACTTCGTCTGCGTTACAATTTTAATTACTGCTCCGTTCCTATTGGTCTTAGCGTGATGATGCCTTCCTCGATAAATGGGCTATCTAAAACTGAAAGAATTTTTCAAATCGGTCCAGTAGTTTCTGAGATGAGCGCGTTCAAGCAAACCAACAAACAAACAAACTCTTCAGCTTTATATATTAGTATAGATCACGCTACGAACAATAGGAGCGGAGCATTCATGAAAAATATGACCCAGACGAAATTGCGCTGGTCCAGCAAGTGTACAATAATCAAGTCATACAAAAACCTGCAAACCGTGTATTCTCAGATACCAAACAAAACACTAAACCGATTTACTCAAAAATAAGATAGCACAGGCGTGAAATCACACCCAATCTCCCAACACGGGTACCCATCTACTTAAAACCGTCGGAAGTGTTTCTTCTTAATAGTTCCCATCCGTTACCATCATTTACTCGCCATTACCGACTCTCACAGGTAGCTGTCAATGGTAATTTAACTTCGTTACCCAATCAACGGTCCGTTTCTTTAAAGTTAAAGTATACGTTCGATTAATTCTTAGTTTTTACGACTCGGAAACGGTTTTATCGGAAAACAACAGGTTTTCGATGTATCGGTGCGGTATGGTTGAGGAGAAAAGTGGTTTGATTGATTCGTGTGATTAGTGTCTTTTTATTTTTTCTGAGCTCGTGGCTAAACAATAACAGCAGCACGGGTCGATCTAATGCTTACCGAGGTCGGTCTGTGTATGGGTGACTATCCTAACATATCGAGTTACCTCCGTGCCTCTGAAAGCACGTTAAGCCGTTGGTCCCGGCTGTTATTGGTAGACCTTTGGCAGTCATCGCGATTTATCAGAAGCCAGAAAATCTAACACCAGTCTTGCCAAGAAGTACCGTATTAACCAGTAAATGGATTGTGGAGTTTAAGTAGGCAGTCGCTCCACGTAAAATACTGGTATTCAGCTGATCCACTTTTACTGGTAGCCTACCCCAATACCGTATAGTTGGGAAAAGGCTAGGCAGATGAGTGTCCATTTATTTGTTGAGGTCCTCAGTATAAGTTGTTTAGATTGTTTTGTTTACTATGAAAAGATCAAGGCAAATACACGAAAGATATCTTTAGAAAAAACGGCAGGTAAAACTTTTTATTTCACTTCGAAAAATATTATTTAGGTATTTTTTAAGTCCATAAATATTTACCTAGGATACTAAGTACCCTTGAGCGTAGCTAATCTCACAAACTAAAACCAAAGCTAAAAATATTCACATTTGAATAACTTTTGAACTCACCTGTACAGTTTTACGATTTTAAAGGCTATAATTGATTTCGCAATCAGTCCTGAGTTATGCACTTATTGTGTTCTGCATAATCAATTTATTTAACTGATAGCCAATAGCCTACTTTACGACTTTTTACTACTCAGGAAATCGAAAATTGGCTTTAATAAGAAAACTTGCCTTTGCTTATTTTTTACGGTTTTTCAGCGTTCCGAACTTCTGCATGTTAAGGTGAATGCTCCAGGGTAGCCCGCGAAATTCAAATATTTTTATGTTTTTTGCAATTTGCCGGTCAGTGTGAAGCTGTATGTGGACCAAATGCGAATGCAAATGCATTTGTGCAATTCGCGGGCTACCCTGGAGCATCCTCCTTAAACGGAATCTTTATAGGATCACTCATGTGTGCGTGTGACTGTCCATCTGTCACAAAGTATTGCCTCCGAATCTACTGGATGGGTCCAGTTCAGTTACAATTCGGTACAAGGGTATATTTTGCGAGTCTCAAGATATTTTTCATTCGTTAATTTAAAATAAGTATCTAACTTTGAATTTATTTATAACAGTATAAATAAATGGACAATTCCCTTTTATGTTTACACAAAATGTGCCATAAATAACAAAAAAAACTGACAATATTTCTTAACTTATTAATTACAGGAAGACCTATAAGAAACCTGTGGTTTTAAAGACACGTTAAAAAGCATGATTCGTTCGGAACGGCAGTCCAACTCGCTCTTGGCTATTTTGAACAGTATGAAGTATAATAATAATAATAATATAATAATAATCTTTATTTCCAAAAATACACATATGTTACATTTTAAGAGAAACAATACATTGTCGTAAATTATTAGCTAGTAGATAACAATGGTTCAAATATATATAATAGCATCCGCTGTCGAACTAGGTTAGGACCTGTATTTCGGCATACGGCGCCACTCCCCGAAGTATCAGAATTTAAACTAGCTTATTTATACTACTCTACACAAAAATCAAGATAGAAATAAATGTGAAATGAATGGTGTGTGAGAGGGCCTCTCTTTGTATATGGGTGTAGTGTACGTGTGTGTGTGTGAGAGGGTGTGTATTGTTTGCATAAATCTGACTTATGAATACATCAGTATTTAAATTAAACAATGCCTTTATCCAGCTTCTTTTTATTTTATTTTATTGACTTATATATATTATTATGACTCACTAATTGATTGAATCTGTAAATTTAGATTACCGTAAAACCGCCAAAAGTTCCTCAGTATCCTTGTATTCCAAAATTAGTAACCAAGCTTCAATAGTTTTTTTGCATTTGTGTGTATTAAGTGTATGAAAGTGTTTTGATTTGCTTGCTAAAGCTTTCATTGCTTTGGCAACGCCTCAGCTCAAATTGAAACCAAGTTTGGCACAGAATCTGTTGTGGATTGTTGAGAACATTTTTGTCTATTTTATAATCTATCTTGCCTAGTGATATTATCCTAACCCTAGCTTTCTGCATCTTATCAATGCTCACGGGTTTTGGTAAATCTTTGATTATGATAATGTTGTTTTTCATTTATATTTCTTCATAATATACTTATTATGAAGAAATATAAGCGCGTCCTTGGCACTTCTCGTGGTGGCCGCACCATAGGAAAGGAGACGTGGTGGTGGGATGACGGGGTGCAGGAGGCGACTCGGAAGAAGAAGGTTTTGTTTAAACAGTGGCAAGGGTCCAACTCTCCGGATGACAGGGAGGCATATGGAGCGGCTAAGCGCGCTTGCAAAAAAGCTGTAGCCAGAGCCCGCAGCAAAAGTCTGGCGCCCTTATACGACAAGCTGGAAACTGCGGAGGGGCAAAAGCTTATCTTTAAGCTGGCGCGTGGCCGGGAGAAAGCTACACGGGACATTAGCAAATGTCTTTGTGTAAGGGACGCCCAGGGTAAGCTGCTCTACGATGCCCCCTCTGTTAAGGAGAGATGGTGTACATACTTCGCGGAGCTGTCTAACAAACAGCATCCCCATAACCTTCCTCCGGAACCGCCTCCTAACCTTGGGCTTATTTCCCCTATTTCCCCCGACGAAACCCGCATTGCTCTTCGCCACATGAAGAACCGGAAAGCGGTCGGGCCTGACAATGTGCCAATTGAAGTGTGGAAGGCGATGGGCCCTCATGGTGTGGACCTTCTGACGGATCTTTTTAACCGCATCCTGATCACCAAGGAAATGCCGAACCAGTGGCGATTTAGCCTGATTATCCCTGTTTACAAAGGCAAAGGTAGCGTACAGGATTGTGGTAGCTACCGCGGTATCAAGATCATGTGCCACACCATGAAGCTCTTCGAGCGCATCATTGACACACGGCTCCGTAGCGAGTGTACTGTCTCTGAGTGTCAATATGGCTTCCGGGCGGGTAACAGCACCATGGACGCAGTGTTCGCCTTACGGAATCTGGCTGAGGCTTACAGAGAGAGAAGGAGAGCTTTGCATATGGCCTTTTTAGACCTGCAGAAGGCCTTCGACTGTATACCTCGGCAGTCCATCTGGTGGGCACTGCGCTTCAAGGGCGTTCCCGAGGCCTATATTGACATTATCAGAGACATGTACCGCGATTCCGTGTCCTCTGTCCAGACCGCTGTTGGCGAATCGAATGGCTTCCCAATATCTGTTGGCGTTCACCAAGGCTCGGCTCTTAGCCCGTTCTTGTTTAACGTAGTGCTCGATGTAGTTACGGCAAACATCCAAGATCAGCCTCCATGGCTAATGATGTATGCCGATGACATCGCCCTCGTTAATCAGAACAAAGCCCATCTTGAGCGCAAAGTCAACATTTGGAAGGACACGCTTGAAAACGGTGGTCTGAGACTAAATGTGGCGAAGACTGAGTACATGTCCTGTGGCAGCACGGATACAAACACCATCCGAATAGGTTCGGACCTGATCAGAAAGTCCGATACGTTCAGGTACCTTGGATCCGTGCTGCACGAGTCTGGCATCGTGGACGACGATGTCCAAGCACGTATTGGCGCGGCTTGGGCGAAGTGGCGCGAGGTGACGGGCGTTGTATGCGACCGCAAAATGCCTCCGAAGCTCAAGGGGCAGATATATAAATGCATCATTCGGCCTGTCCTACTGTACGGGGGCGAGTGTTGGCCAGCACTAAGCAGACACACCCAGGAGCTTCGCGTCACGGAGATGAAGATGCTGAGGTGGATGAGTGGCGTAACGCGATCCGATCGCATGCGCAACTCATACATCCGAGGTAGTCTTGGTGTCCGTGACGTGGGGGAAAAACTGCAAGAGTGTCGTCTGCGATGGTATGGCCACATCATGCGCCGCCCTATGGAGTACGTTGGTCGGAGATGCATGAATATGGCTGTTCTTGGGGCTAGGCCCCGTGGTCGCCCTCGCAAGCGCTGGCTGGACGTCGTCAAGTCCGACATGAGAGCCAATGGCCTGACTGAGAAGGATGTTGAAGATCGGGCAAAGTGGAGGAAGCTAAGTAGGAAGGCGGACCCTGGCAATAGCCGGGATTAACGCCAGGTGGAAGAAGAAGAAATATAAATGAAAAACAATATTATTTATTTTATTTTATTTTCACATGATATATGTTTTGTATTATTTTTCTTTCTTCTACTAACAGACCAAATAAGTTTTCTTAATGAGTTCTTATTACTTAACCTTATTTTGGACTTCTCTTATATAATTCTCTTCTTTCTGATATAATATTATATTGAATCGATACAGAGACAAAAATTAGAGTCGGTCGTTAGAGGAATATGTCGCATGATTCGTATGAAAATTATCCAAATACTTTTGCCAATATTTTTTTTTTATGTTATTTTAGTACGCAATCAGAGAGCAAACTCTAATAATATGTTACATTCGCATTCATACGGGTATCCCTGTCGCAATCCGTCAGAAAAATCTCTATTTCCATACATTTTTGAGATTTGAATTGTGAAATAAGTATAATTAGCAAATGTTTATAGACTAAGTAATTCTGTTAATTTAATAAAATTTACATCTGTCTGTTTTGTGCGAGTCCCAAATAAACATTTTAACTTTCTATCTTTCAAAAGTTATAAATTTCTTAGTATTTGAAATGGCCGAAATTTTAATATTATTGAAGATAATGCTTTTATAATTTATCATTGAATGACAGCAAAATAGTGATATAAAATGAATAATGATTTACTCCGTGAAAATGCCTTAAACTTTTAATTACCCCACCTTAACGACGCACAATAAAAATAGGAACAAACCACACTTCATTTTCACGTCGTTTCAAAACAATCTAAAATTTCTAAATCAATCCGAGTCAACAATGGGCTTTTAATCAACTATTGTTAATAGCTATTTATTGCTCATTAAAGGGTCTTATGAAGTATGGGCCATTCGCGGGGGCCATAAATACGCGCTACGATAGGCAATTAGACCGAAACGCTTTGCTAGGGCTATATTGCTCGCCTATGTGTTAGTGCGGGAATTGTTTCCCCATAACTAGGGTTACCTATCAAAAGCCCTAACTATAAAGCCTAGATGAAAAAGTCTTGGATATTAAAACATAATCTTCAACATCAAGTTTGGTTTAGAATTTCCGAAATACTGGAGATCCACAAGCGTCCATTATAGCTTTTGTAGTCTATCTCTTCTGTTAATTACTTACTTGGCGCAAATTATCTAAAAAGTTAACCATCAACTCGAAAAGAAAAGATCAGTGTACCAAAAATATTCCTCACCTTTTTAGTTTCTAGTTTCTAAAAAAAAGCCCCTACAATTTATTTAACACTTTAAGTACACAAATGTACAGAGGCGGACTTAATACCGTAGGCATTCTCTAGCAGTCAACCTTTGGGTGATGCAAAGGCATAATATTATGGTAGGTGCAACATACAATTATGCCCAACGTCCTTGTCAAGACTGGTCGGAAAAGCCGAACGTATCCGATCGGTTGGTAACCCTATCCGCGAGCATTTTGTAGTGTTAAAATCGTTCTATAGTCTTAGTACCTGTAACTATGTGGTTGGGTGTTTAGAAATATGCAACCTTTCTTAGTTTAATGGGCTAATACTAGATTTAGTATCGGAGCAGAGGTAACATAAACCTTTGGTGATGGTCTTGTGGGAGCTAGTTAGTTTTAGGCTTGCGTTTTCTCTTGGGAGTGTAAGTTCAAAAGAAATCATAATTTGAAATTAGTTTTGCGATTTTTAAATTTAAAGTTTTTATGGAGCAACGAAAAATATTAATATCTTGACTATGGTAAGCGAGAGATAAATTTGCAATGAAGTACATTGAGCTTTCCCGTAGAGGTATTATCTCTACGTAGATACCAGAACAATTAATTATGAACCGTTTTTCATTACTAGAGAACGAGAAAGATCACGATAGAATTCAATTCAGGACAGCTATGTGTCTTTATTTCCGTTTTTGATATTAAAAACGTCTGTGGGTCAATGACCTGGGGAATGATACATCATATTTTGCTTACGAAAGAGTTCCTATTCTATTTACAAATAATTCCGTTTCATTTTTACGTTTTTTTTTTTATTGAATTCATTGGATGCCAGTATTCCTAATGTAACTATTCAAACATCAATGTGAAACTGCACCAATTGCAAATGGCCGAAACATTCAATCTAATACAACATCGCCGGAAAACTAAACCCAAATGATACAATACCATTACCGAATACACTATTGACTCTAACTATCGGAAATCCGCAACACACAGCATTCTCACACAAACGGCTTATACCGGTAACGATGGTACAGTTGAAGACAAAAGTGTTATGTCAAAGACTAACTACCATGGGATGCGAGAAGCTTTGGATGAGTTCATGAAGCGATGTTTTGAGGCCTATGGATAGCTAGCAGTGGACGTATTTCGGCTCGAAATGATAATTCCTGACTGAAATGTATCTCTATTATGAGTGACTAGTTTCTTAGGTCCCCTTTTAACTTTAGTTACTTGAGTATTTCGAAGGAATGTCGAACGTATATATAGCTATATCGAAAAGATTTCCGAAACTCTCAGAAACCAACGGTGAGAAAAAATCTTCCAGTCACCAGCGCTTCTACATTACCAGCCGTGTAATGTATCTTTTTAGCGCCCTCGGTGTATTTATTTTAACACAGTCAATTCATTGTTTGTTCACCCTTTCTTTGCTGCTATAGTCAATCATAACAGTATTAGATATTTGTCTTATCAGCACAAAATATTTCCAAGCAGCTTGTTGCGTTCTTCTATTCGATTTTTTAACTAACCTGTTGATAATTACTTATTTGACCCAGTAGGTGGCACGTTCATTAGGTCCTCAAAAGTGCAGTATATTGGCAGTTGGCTTATGTTCTGAGTTTTAGTAGTCATTACTGGGCTGCCTTTCCAAGGTACACCGCAATTCCAAATTAAGATCCTCAACTTTTGTCCTTAACTGTACTAAACAGTTACGACAAATACCATTGGAATTGTTTGAATTTCTCCACCGTTTGTAATATAGGCGCCATGTTTGAATGTGCGTACCTAATTGATTTTCAGTTTGATTGTTTTGCATTTAATTACGATTATTGAAAAGGATTTCCGTTACCACTAAATACTATGCTTCGATTAGATGGAATTATTTTGGACTGCGGTTATTTAGTTTTAGCTGTAGTGTTTATTGAAGATCAAATACCCGGATTTTGATTGTTGATATCGTTATTTTGCACAATACAAAAGCATGACTGACATGCCCGTGTCATCTATTCGTAAAATCGCCAGCTTATTTTAAATTCTTGCTTGAATTTAACCCGTAACGTAGAATCAAAGGCATTTCATCATTAGCCACTGCTGTAGTCATAACTTTTTGCATGAAAGTAACATCGAGTAGATAAATACAGCTACCGTTCCAGTCTTCAAGTTCAAAAGCTAACCGAAAGACAAAAACTGCACACATACCGTATCATTGTAATAGCAATATTTCATAACATTATCGCTAATGTAAGCCGCGTGGGTTCGTTTGCCCTCGTTCGCTTCCTAGCATTGTGTAGACGCTACACTCCACTGCCTTTGCTCCTATAAGCTTCTGCGTTGTTTGCAGGGCTGGCTCTAACAAAAAAAAAACAACCTGTATATTGTATATTAAAAAATGTACATGCTGTATAATTATTGCATTTGTGAACATCTTTTTTTTTTCTCAAAGATATTTTTTTAACCACCCTGTATAACTCGTAAGTTGTTTTTTTATCGTACAGGAAAAATTAACTTTTTACAAAAAAATGCATGGTTTATTAATTCCAGAATGTATTCTTGAATGTAATTGATAAAGAACTTCAATAAAATGTCTAGTTTATTACTAGAGCATCCATTTTATATCTTTAATAACCTTTTTTGTTCATGTCATTAGGCATGTCATGTCTAATTATACAACCAAGAATACTTCGTGATTGCAATTGATTATCCGCTTTTTATTACTACTAAGATACGCTTCTATTATTTTTATAATTTAAAATTCTTCCTTGACATTACCCATCTAACCAGTAATGTTTCTTAAAAAAGGAGACTTACCAAGTACAAACCAAATCCACCGACCGAAAAAGCGGAATTACCAAACACAAAAACACATCTAGCGCGTCCCGAAAAAACGAAAGTGACAGCCCTACATACACGTATGTTGTTTCACACATAAATCCAGGGCTACCACGCGGGTCCGCCAAGGTGTTTGATTTACTACTCCACGAGAATAATATTGCATTCCCTTGTTCTACCTGTATTCTGCTTACATATGATTTATAAAAACGTTTTTTGGGTGTGAATGTACGCCGTAAATATGATTTTCGGGCTAGACTTTTCTCGAGTTTATGTACCCTGTATATTAGGGTGCGGTGCCTGACGGGTCGGGATTGGTGGAGTTGGGCCCGTGTTTAACATAACTTAGCGTTAGGGACAGGTTCGCAGCGAGATAGGGCCTCCTGTAGCCTTTAAATTGATGGCGTAATTAGGATGCCTGGGTAAATAACTATTTGAGATCAGCTGTGAATGTTATTAATGGTCTATAAAACGTTGTTACTGGAAAGGTGGGATCACGACACCATCAAACAAGTTTGTGTAAGATATTATGTGATAGGTATCTGCGATTCCAATCACATAATATATTGTGAGGAGTTCGTGGCTAAATAATAACAGCCACACGGGTCGATCTTTAAGGTTAAGCAACGCTTGCCAAGGTTCGTCTGTGGATGGGTGACCGTCTTAACATAACAAGTTTCCTCCGTGCCTCGGAAAGCACGTTAAGCCGTTGCTCTCGGAAGCCAGTAAAGCTGACTCCAGCCTTGCCAAGAAGTACCGTGTTACCCAGTTAATGGGTTGTGGAGGTCTGGTAGGCAGCCGCTCCGCGTAAAACACTGGTATTCAGCTGAATCCGGTTTGACTGGAAGCCGACCCCAATGTAGTTGGGAAAAGGCTAGCAAATGATGGTATCTGCGATTCCAATGCTGATCAGCATTGGAATCGCAGACACCATTTAAGAGTCGTAAGTTGGAAAACCATCAAACATCCATGACCCGCGAAACACTAACAACTTTGAAATGTCTTTGTTAATTCGTATCGTATCAGCTAAATCTTTCGATATGTTGCCGTTACCAAAACAGCTTTCAAAATGTCATCCATGTTCTTTAACATCAATAAACAAAATAAACACATACATACATTGTAAATTCTGATCCTAAATTGTCAGTGTCCTAGTTTATAACAACTACAGGCAGATACAAGTGTCAGACACTTATCTAAATGCAGCCTTAGACCTCGAAGGCTCTTCAGCAAATAATTGGAGAATATTGCCAAATCCAATCCACTTGATAAGAACGAATGCTGATTGTATTATGAAGTTTCTCGACGCAGGTGGTTGGCGTTCCCTTTTGTATTCCTATGGGGCTGATGGGTCCCTTTACGGTAAGGAAAAAGAATTGGCAAATTCGTCATGGGGTATAGGGGATCCGTCACTAAGTTACTTGTGTTGATTGCTTTGACTTATGTATTAAGGACAAGGTGGATCGCACAATTTTACGAAGGACGCTACAAATTGGCCCGTCTAGACCGGAGGGCCTAGCACGAATATTTTTGACGTATAGTAACGTCATCATCTGCCTAGCCTTTTCCCAACTATATTGGCTTCCAGTCAAGCCGGATTCAGCTGAATACCAGTATTTTACGAGGAGCGGCTGCCTACCAGACATCAACAACCCATTAACTGGGTAACAAGGTACTTCATGGCAAGACTGGAGTCAGATTTACTGGCTTCTTACTATCCGTAACGCTTGCTAAAGATCTACAAATGACAGCCGGGACCAACGGCTTAACGTGCTTTCCGAGGCACGGAGGAAACTCGGTATATTAAGATGGTCACCCATCCACAGACCAACCTTGGCAAGCGTTGCTTAACCTTAAAGATCGACCCGTGCGGCTTTAATTATCTAGCCACAAGCTCCTCTCAATGGTATAACTTATAAAGAATCAAAGCATTCACAAAAGAGGTTTCTTTTGTGATTGCTTTGATTCTTTACCTTGATTTTAATCAACTAAACAAAACACATTCACACCCACGAGAAGAAAATCAACACCGATTGCAAATTCCCGGTGTTACTGAACACCTCCATGACTTCATCAAACGTTACGACACCCGATACCAATCATTACTAATACAATGGGTGGTCCATAATAACATTGTTTTAATTACGAAATCACTAATGATTCTACGTAACACTGAATCAGAAAGCATGTTCAAAGAAATGTGAATAATCACCATTTTACGTTGACACGCGGCGAAATATGGAACTAATTGAAACTGTACTGAATTTTGACAGTTGACGTTGATAGTGGCGCCAACCTGATGTCTCAAGTGGTTTCAGTAGGTCCTGTTAGTCGGTGTATAATTTCTTGAGTATGTGAATTCTTTTCGAGGTGTCAGAAAACAAGCGTTTGGTTTCGTTTCTTGATTACAGTTTGTAGCTTACCTGACACTTATTATAGCTTACGGAAGCTCGTGGCTAAATAATAGCAGCCACACAGGTCGTTCTTCAAGGTTAAGCAACTCTTGCCGAGAACGGTACGTTGATGGGTTTATTGGTCACTTTAAGCTGTTGGTTCCGGCTGTCATTCGTACGACTAGATCTTTGGCTGCCGTTACGGGTGACTACCTGGTGGTGTCTGGTGTCAGATCTCCTGGCTTCTGGCTGGTAGCCAGGAGATCTGACATCAGTCACCGAGTCTTTGCTAAGAGGTACGGTGTTCGTGTTACCGGCTCACTGGGTTGTTAAAGTTAGATAGGTAAACACTCTACTTTCAATACTATATAGATAGTGCCTACCAGACGCGTGCCTATCAATAGTAAAAAAACAGCTGCATTTGGTTAGACTGGAAGCCGACTCTGAAACAGCAGGGAAAAAGCTTGTAATTAAACAACAATTTGTATAATCTTGTCTGTTCAATTTAAAGGTAAACCTCTTTTCTCCTATAAAAGGAGTATAGTATGTACCTAGACTCTAAGAGAGTGTTGGTATAGGAGCAAACCCTTTATCCTACGAGTTAAAGATGGCTATGTTACTGATAGAATAATCAAACAGAATGATGAATTACTATTATGACGGCATTATTCTTCGATTCAACAATGAATAAAATAATACCATAAAGAGAAAAGGCAAGCTCAAACAATAGAAATTACGACTTTAAGAAATAGGAGTTAACTTCATATAACGTTATAATTTTACATCATATATAAATTTTAATAATGATATTCTCTTAGCTGATTTATGTGGTGGGCTCCCCGCCTATAAGTCGCTACTACACGACATAAATTAAACCAGAGTCTTCGTATCCGCGCAGACGGGCCACTACCGACCACAGCCACCGGTGGCTGGCAACGAGCTGTTTACTTCCTTTTACTTGCATGATTTTTAATACGTTGTAGCGAATGGCGTCCACTCGCGACTCAGTGTCCCTGATACTCCACCAGTGGCGGCCACTCGTGACTCAGTGTCCGCAACAACTCCACCAGTGGCGGCCACTCGTGACTCAGTGTCCACCGGTGGCGGCCACTCGCTACTTAAAATCGCCGACACTCGCCACTCATAACGCAATCCATCGTGAGACTGTACAGCAGGAAAGTGTTACCAATCGCAGCGGCCATCGACAACTAGTGGCGGCCTCCAACCACTCGTGGCAGCCACCGACCTACTTCGTTTGCACGGTAGGTACCAAAGAACGTGGCGCGCGACAGCCACTGGTGGCTGTGATCGGTGGCTCGTTTGCTCGGAGCCTCGATTACTTGCACCTCATTCTGGCTGAGTTATAGCTTCCTGCACTAATCGTGGTTTGTGAATCTATGTGATTTAGGTTCATTTGCAAAGAGAGGCTGTAATTCTTGTTTCATTTATTTAAAACTGACTTCTGCCACAGTCAACTCCCACGTTAGAATCAGAAATTATACCACGGGATCCTTCTCCCGGGTTGAAAAGTGTATCATAGCCTACTTCACGACATGGTCTACTTGTGCGTCAAGTTTCATCCAAATCCGTTCAGTCGCTAAAAGAGGTAACAAACAATCAAAGAGACAGACAGACCGACATATAGTTAATATTAGTATGGGTAGCTTCTTATCAAGAAACATAATTCAGGATTCTCATGTAAATTAAATTGGGAATTGAATAAACTAATAAGATTTGTTAATTAATCGCCATGAGTGGGTAATTAAAATGGTTTTTAAAATTACATTATTTCCTTAAACTCCTGCTTACCCCTTTAAGAGTTAAAGCACCTTAAACGAGAAAATCCAAAATGGCGGCACCGAATTAGCTTAACCGTCACGAACGCATAAATTAAAATCATACAAATATAATCCTTATTTTAACGAACGGATTAACGAAATAATAATATTTGCAAAGCATTCATGAAAATACCAGGAACGTGGCTGTAATTATAATTTATTATGTTTCAGTAAATACCTGTTATGTAATAGGAACACTAGATTTTCACCGCGGCTTTGCTTCCGTGACCTGTTGCAACCGTGCATTTTTTCAGAAAAAATAAATAAAAGTTAGTTAAAGTATTTTCTTAATCGGTTAAATATGACTTTTTGAGATTTCCTTTTATAATATTTTTTTTTTTACTATTGATAGGCACACGTTTGTCCGCTATCTCACCTGTTGGTAAGCGATGATGTGGTCGAAGATGTAGCACGCCTGCCTAGAAGTACCTAACCTATTCACTCTTGACTGAAAGACTCCCTAAGGTTGTAGCTATCAGGAAACACATTTATGACCGATTTTTCAATAGTCAGATAAACTTTTATTTAAGGAATAAAAACGGTGAGGGAAATATCTCAAACTGTCTATGTCTTCTGGTAAAATTTTGCTAATTATTGAAATTATTAAGTAACGATTAATTACAAACGATTTTTTTAATAATATTAGTAAATAAATCATACCGAGTTTCCTCCGTGCCCCGGAAAGCACGCTAAGCCGTTGGTCCCGGCTGTTATTTGTAGATCTTTAGCAGTCGTTACGGATTGTCAGAAGCCAGGAAATCTGACTCCAGTCTTACCAAGAATTCCCCAGGCGTCGGGAGGCGAGCATTGGGTGGCTCGCCGTCTGATCAGAACCAGGCCCGGGTCGGCGCGGCGGCGCGCTGCGATCCCCGCGCGCCTCAAAGATTTCGTGGTTTATTCCTATTAAACTATCGATTAATATTAGGGACATAATAAAATGGATTGGCGTGGATTGAATAACGAATTACTTTATATTCTGAAAGCCGTGTTTATGTTGAAATTAAAGCTGATTCGAATTTAGATAATAAAGCTAGGTGCAGTTATCACTGATCTAAATAACGGTTTCAAACTATTTTGATTCAGTTGCATAAATATGTTTATTGGAATCGGGTTAGTACAAAGTGGAAATGCGGTTTTCGTCAGAAATATTTTGGCAAACTCCTTCATTCAATCAAGGCTGGAAGTAATTCGCAAGTTTTTAAAACGAGATAAGTCACACATTATTTGATTATCAAATATCATGTAAGTGAGTGAAACTGTGACTTTTTAAGTAAAAGCTCTAACATTAAAATATGTTATAACAAAAACTGCGAAATTACTGTTCATCACAAGCCCTTCCTATGATCTTCATAACTTTCAAATAATCAACTGCATCCACCACGTCAAGTTTTCCCCATAAAATACCCATCAAAATTCCATAAATAGTAAACAAAACAGAAATAAACAAAGGTGGCGTTGGACGGCGTGTCTAAAATATCTGACTACCCTCAGCCGTCGATGTTTATTAATTAAATTTCATACATTGTTTGAGCTTGGAAGTGGCGATTTACCTGTGAATTAATTTCGGATCAGACTTCGGCGTGTAACGCGTCAGGAACAACCCTAGCTTGTCTTTTGTAGGGCTGTCCGAAATTTGTTGGTCAACTAATTTGCTGAACTACTAATTTGCTGGACGAAATTTCTGGTTAAATTTATTTGGTGTTAAAAATATGTGATTAAAATTTTATTACTAGCGTTTCGCCCGCGACTTTGTCCGCGCTGCAATTATCTTAAGGATCCCTGTTTTTTTCTATATAAATTATATATTAAAACCTTCCTCGAGAATAACTCTATCCATTGGTGAAAACAGCATGAAAATCGGTGCATTAGTTTTTGAGTTTATCGCAAACAGACAGACAGCCGCGGCGGAGGACTTTGTTTTATAATATGTAGTGATATTGTATTATGATTACTTAAATTCTTATTGCTTTAAAGTGACAACTGTGTTTAAGATTGCTTTTAACATGAGTCTATGATTATTGAATTAAACTATAAAATTAATTTAAATATCTGGTGGACTAATTTGCTTTTCGACTAAATGGCTGGTCAACTAAACTAGTAACCATGTCTTTTGATAGCACCCAAGGGTACTATAGCCTGCTTTTCTAGGTATACGGCAGCAAACATTCGTTACTATGAAAATTTAATAGACATTTGACGTAGATAAATATACCTAGAATGGTAATCAGTGATAAAGGGTGCATAGCTTATATGGTTCAATCAACTAGTCCAATATTTGAATACCAGCGCTTTGCGGCGAGTAGTTTGATGTTACTATTGACAAAGATACGTTGATAATGTTTAATTAAATTAAATAGCTAACTAGTATTCCTGGAGGAATCATTTGAAGGAAGAATCACGAGTGATGTGCTGAATCAGACAAAATGTATTTAAAAAAAAAACATTGAAACGTAAATCTATACCAATATACATAAAGCTAACTGAAGAGTTGGTTTGTGTGCTTCAACGCGCGAATCTAACTACTGATTTCCGATTTGAAAAATTCTTTCAGTGTTAGATAGCCCATTTATCGAGGAAAGCTATAGGCTATATATCATCACGCTAAGACCAATAGGAGCGAAGCAGACGAAGTTACGCGGGTCTACAAGTAGAATAATAAAACTAAGCAAAAAGTCTGCCAATGAACGAAATTTGCCTAATTTAATATAACTAAATTCACACCTAAATAAAAAACCGACACAAAAACATAACAAAATTAAGCTTATCACTTTACTACTTCAACCAATTAGCGAACACTACTTAATCGAATCGAATTAATTAATATTTTTAATTGCACAGCCCTGTAACGTTCTCTACGAGTCCCTAGGGCTGTCAACTTCCACAATTTGGTCGGTGGTCACTACAAGTTGTGTTGGTGTCCAGCGAGTAACGTATTTAGTATTTACTGTTGCGAAATATTAATCTGCTGGGTAACGAACTGCAATAGTTTCGTGGACAGGAGACCATAGATTATGTGTTTAGAATGTCTCAGATGCGACATGTAGCTTAGTGATCTGGTTAAGTGCTTGTGGCCACTTAGATGTCACTGAAGTTAAGTTATGAGTTGACATTGTCGATCGCCATGGTACGTTTGATTCGCTGCCGTAATATTGTTTTTATATTTTTCGAGAGTATGTTTCATATTTTGACAGATCAATTTTCATAATTGAAAAATTTTCAAATTGAACTCGCAGTATCATCTCAGCGATAATAATCAATGATGTAACTATAACTTATTAGTTTTTTTGCCACTGACATTAATTATGGTGTTCTTGATAGTTTGCTACTGCGATGCGGAAGCGAATGCGATTTTTTTTTTTAAATGCGAATTGCCCCTTCGATAACAAGTTTGTGACGATCATAGTAAAATGTGATTAATATAATTCAAATTATCTTAATAAACCAAATTAAATAATATTAAACAAAATAATGACCAATTAAACATAATTCTAGTTAGCATAATTCATGAAACAGAGTGCAATAAAACTACAATAAATTAACAGTGAACAGCCACTAAACTAAACAGCTATTTAATTAGTATTTATGCCATAAAAGCACGTGTAAAATGCAAAACAAGCCATAAATATATGCATTGATATTCACACTATAAAAGTGCGAAAATATCTTAGACTTCTCTAAGAGTATGAAGAAAGACATACAGCGCACAATAAGTAACTTTCTCCAAGGACTTTCAGAACACGACTTCAATACAATGTAAATCTTCAAATCAAGAACTATATGATCCCACCCACCCTACAGAAACACTCACCACTCTAACTCAACGTCAAAATACATCCCAATCATAGATCATAGACTGCTTATTTTTATCTTGCTTGTTTTTAACTTTTACCTGTTTAACACTTTTTGTATGGAACATCATTCCATTCTGTATTTGGAGAAGGGCGTTGTTAGCTGCGCTACAGTTTATACTTTTGCAGCTATCATCGTTTTACCTGTTGTACTTAGTCATGTGTTATTGTTCCAAAATAAACTTTTATTATTTATTTATTTTATTTTATTTTATTTGATGATGGTAAAAATGGGATGGGAAGCAGCGGATGCCTATGTTAGAAGTCGACAGCTTTCAAAATATGATGAGGAGTTGGCTTTAAAATTTACGAATTCATTCTTTGACACTGTACTAAACAAAGTTTTCCTTATCAGTGGTCATGTATTTATTGTATTATGTAAGTGGGAATAAACTTCAAATCTTATAAAGCTGGCTCGTAATTAGCAGCGACTTTGTATGCGCATATCCTGTTTTTTCCCGTTGTCGGAGGTATTTCGAGAAATCCTCTCTTACTTACTCCCCAAGAAACCTACATAGAAAGCTGTACTTGTAGGTTTCTTGGGGAGTGCAGTGGACAACCAGCAGTTTCGGTTGTTCGTTGTCAGTCAGTCACTCACTCAGTAACGGGATTTCCATTCTCCGCCCTATTACCTATTAGACCAATAAATTGCTCTAAAGCACCCGCGTTACACACCTTGTCTAATTCTTTCTCAAAGGTGCAAATAAATATCTCAGTGTTACCAGTATTGCCCTCGTGCTCGCCTCACTAAATTAGTATTTTATTGCCTTCACTCGTTTTCAAAGTTTATTGCTCTTTGCCAAATAGAAACGAATAAATCTTGTAGCTTTGATTCCGCACAATTTGTTTATTAGTGTGTTGAAAGTAACTGGTTTTATTGTGTTTTTTTGGTTATAGCTATTTAAAGTAATTCATTTGGTTTATAGTTTAATTCTCCAGCTTCTTTTTTGGTAAATTATTTATCAATGGTGAGTTTATTTATTTTTTTATGGGTTTGCTCCTGACTCTAGTCTAGGTCAGAGATGACAAAGTCTACGATGCAGCGAGCTTACCCAGAAGGAGCCTGTTCTAATCATAAGGGATAAATTCTGTTTAGTCTAATAAGTTACTTTGTTTTTTGCTCAATTTTCTTATTAACCCCAAAATAGGTGGAATGTGACAACGCGACAATGTTGAACCGAAGCGTATTTATACAAATTTCTCCTCATACGCGTCGCGTCGTCGCATCGTTGACGCATTGTCGCGTTATACCTGTCTGCGAGAGACTTAATAAAAAAGCGAAAATTTTGGAAAATATTTTTCAAAAGTCTGACTTTCTATTTAAATTATAATCTTTGACCCAAACGACAGTACAGTTTCATAGCAAAAGTTAATTTTACGGGCTGAAACTTAACCCGATCCACTCATCTATAAAGCTGAGTGAAAACAAATCAAAATTTAACGCCTGTACCCGACAATGTGCGTTAAATTTAATTGGATTGACACTAGAAACGTCATTGTCAAAGTTTATATTGTTAACTAGGGTTTTATATCGGTTGTGGTTTGTTATACGAAGCTTTTATTATACCTGGTGGTATTCATATTAGCCTTGTCTACAATTTGTGGGACAGTAAAGAAAAAATGCGCAGGGTGGTTAATAATAATCATTATTATTGGTCCACTGTATGTGCACAAAAATTAAATCACAAATGGTATACTTAAAGAATGCTTACAATAACAAAGTTAATTTAGCATGGTCATTTAATCAGTGGTCCCCAAACTAGGCAGCGCCTTATTCTTGAAGTTATACATTCAAGTATGAACCACTGCAAGATAAACGTGTTTTTGAAGATTGCAATCCATCAAAAAAAGCCAGTTTTCCCTTGGCCCCTTAGTCGTGTCGTAGAATCTGCTGAAATCATAATGGTTGGCCACTTTAAGGAGTGGCCACCGCAAGTCTAAGCGACCACGGCACAACATGATATCAAACCAAATCTACGATATATCCAACGTTAACATTAGCACTTTTATGACAAAATCGGAACTTAAACACAACTCGTTAGTACAAACGCTTGAACTTAATTTTAACTTGTAACCAAATCTTTCAATTTGACAAATAAGGCTGTTTGTCAAATCAAAAAGGCTGCTCAAAATACCACTTAAAACATCTGTTTAATCAAAATCCACTGAAACTTGCCCCGAAATTAAGTACGTATAAAGAAAGGCCTTTAAATCCCATAATTGTATGGGTTGCCATAAAAGTTTGGCACGAAACAATGGGTTGAAATACTGCGGACCATCTTTCACAATTTCAAAAAGCAGATCCTCGTACGTTAACCATAAAAACGCCACTGAACACCGTATAATTATGACTTGGGTAATATTTTTGCTTTTAGCAACACTACAATAATTGTCTGTCAAAAAGACAATTGTAGTGTTGCAACACTCGTAATTCAATTACTTGAGTACTAAGTTTTTAGTTCAACATGTATTAAAATCAGTATTAGATTTCGAAGTATAAAATGGTGGTTAATTTTAAACCTGAAATACTTCAAATAAGGAATGATTAGAGAGTGGTATTAGCCGTATGGTTTCGGCCGGTGCCGTATGGTACCGTAAAAGCATAATACCATCCTATCACTTAGTGGGTGTCGTAAGAGGCGACTAAGGGACTCGCCAGAGAGTAGGCAGCAGCGTTCTCTGTAAAACTCAACTGTCTACCTACAACGGTTCGGTACCAACTGCGATCGCCAACCCGCCGCCCAAGCGTGGCGTTTATGGCAAACCCGGCTGAAATGATGAGAGAGGGGTAAAAAAAGTTGCTTCGAAGTTGGTTGCGCCACTTCTTCTCAGCTAAGACACTAGGAAATGGAGACGGGAGGGCGTTTTGGAAACTGTCATGTAAAACTTCCATTCAAAAAGAGAGCCTCAATGTAAATAAATTAATTTTGATTTATAAGTTTGTCTCTTCTCTTATCATATATATATATATTTATATTTTAGTCAAACTTGAACTTTATCTATACTAATATATAAAGCTGAAGAGTTTGTTTGTTTGTTTATTTGCTTGAACGCGCTAATCTCAGGAACTACAAGTCCGATTTGAAAAAATATTTCAGTGTTAGATAGCCCATTTATCGAGGAAGGCTATATGCTATATATACATCACGCTAAGACCAATAGGAGCGGAGCAGACGAAGTTACGCGGGTCAACTAGTGTTAGATACTTTGGTCTCAAAATAAAACTATATAAAACCTGTAATCTCTTCTTTGCAGTACCTACCTCTTACCATCACTGTCAATCTTATTCCTTAAAATAATCCAGTGTATTTTTTATTCACAGGTACGTCAACAATTCATGTTACTACAGACCTCAACTTAGCGACTACCACACGACAACTAGCAATTACTGTTTCAAAACCAAGTAAGTATGACAACGACAAACCGCAGTAATTTATTTCTTACCAAAATGACCTATATTTTCTCCATTACGCAGTTACCAAGAAAAAACTAGTCATGTAACGATTTTCTTGATACCGTCACTGATTCAATCACTTACAATTTAACTTAGAACTGTGACAATTCCACTGCAACTAATTCGATATTCTAAGTTATGCCAAGTTATTGTTGTAGATGTTTTGCTTCGTCAAGCCAATCTAAGTTGCGTTGACAACAATTATAAGTTTGTCGCTTCCTGTCATTTTGTGAAAATGTCTGTTTAACTTAGATGTAACTTGGTTTCGGGATGTTACGGTATGTTGGGCTTATCTGTCTATCTGTAAACCTTGTTCTAAGTATGTTGTGGTTGGCCTATAGTATAACCTGGTGTAACTGAATACCACTACTTTACATAAATCTACTGCATCATTCATCATCATCATCATCTGCCTAGCCTTTTCCCAACTACATTGGGGTCGGCTTCCAGTTAAACTGGATTCAGCTGAATACCAGTGTTTTACGTGGAGCGGCTGCCTACCAGACCTCCACAACCCATTAACTGGGTAACACGGTAAATCTTGGCAAGACTGGAGTCAGATTTACTTTAGATTGGCTTTTTACAATCCATAACGACTGCCAAAGATCTACAAATGACAGCTGGGACCAACCGCTTAACGTGCTTTCTGAGGCACGGAGGAAACTCGTTATGTTATGATGGTCACCCATCCACAGACCAACCTTGGCAAGCGTTGCTTAACCTTCAAGATCGACCCGTGCGGCTGTAATTATTTAGCCACGAGCTCTTCTTTATAAATCTACTGCATCATTATCATCACCATATTAGCCAATTACGCGTCCACTGCTGAACGTAAACCTCCCCCAAAGAGCGGCAACCATCCCGGTCTTGAGCAGTCCGCATCGCCTTACTGCCTTTCTGACTTCAATAACCCAGTAGCTGGGTAACACGAAAACCCTTGGTCAGACTGGTCAGTCGTGACTGTCAAGGAATTACGAATTTCTGCTAAGACCACCAGTCAGTTCAGTTTCAGTTTGAGCTAACGCGTTTTCCGAAGCTCTGAGGTATCTTGGTAAGTAATAAATGGACTCCCACCAACCAACCAACCACCAACCAACCAACCAACCTCGGCTAACGTACTTCGGCCTAACGCTCACTAACCCCTTAATTCTATTCCTAGGTATAAATCATGGTTGGGGCTGCGGAATCTGTTCGAAAGAGATACCGTAGCCCTGGAACGCAAAGGGCACTAGAAGGATCACGGCTGGGTTTTAGTCAGTAAGAGTCTGACACTCCCTCCTGCTTCACCCAGAGCGGGAGGATCCATTTGATGATTTCCCAACCTTAAAAAAAAAAAGTTATAAATCATGGTAGTACAACCTACTGGGATTAAAAAAAAAACATTAACAAAGTTAGGAGTTTCTACTATGATCGTCTAATCTAGGTCAACCATTGTTTCTCTTCCGTATCCATCAACTTTTTTCATTTCCTCAAGTGCACACTGCGCCAGCCCACAGGTATCCTTTACAAAAACGAAATCTAAAATATTTCCATTTAAACGGAAACCTACAACACGTACGTGAAACTGCAAAGTGGTACGAAGGAGTAACGACTCACGACAAAAGTTCAAACTAAAGAAATCACGTTTCGCGAACCATTGTCACCTGCGTCCACGTCCACTACGAAAACTGCATTTTCTAGAACTACCGAGGCGTCCAGGGACTTCGGTTTTGTTTTATTTCTGACCTAAGACGACTGCGAATCGCCTTCCTTACTAAACAAATACACTTTCAACCGATAAAACTAAATAAAATTACCTTTACTTTGTCAAAAACAAAAATATAAAGTTTTCAAAAGTTGCAGAACAAAAATATCTTGCTGTTTATTGCTGTTCCAAAAAATGTTCAAGTAGAACAATGTTTCAACCTGACAAACGTTTTTATGATTCAACAAGAGCATGCAGCTTAGCTAGCAGTCTCAGCGTTTTCTCCGTCGGAAAAACTTGAGCGAGAGACGCAATTACAAATCGGTGCAGTCAGAAAGAGACAACAGGTGTCTGGAATAGAACAAGTTCGGAAATTTACGGGCTGACCGGACCGTCAGTTTTTTGGCGAACTACTATAGTGCTTCGCCACACTGGGCGTGTAAAATTCATGTAATTTAAAACTTTTGTTGAATTAGTGAGTTTTTGTACACCCGTGTGATTAATGTTACCTTTATACGGAAGGCAGGGGGGGATTTTGGGGGGAGGGGAGGTGAAAACTTTTGCTATTACTTTGAATGGATGTTTAAATTTCTCAATAAAAGTTCCTTGGCGGAGGTTGTTTGGACTCGCATTGTGTATTTGATATTTTGACAGAGCATTTGGATCGAAGTTTTGTGTTGAGGAAGTCGGTGGGAACCGCTTAATAAACGTCTTTTGGAGTACCTTTGAATATGTAGAGTGGAAGTTACGTAGAGGGTATTTATAGGGAGGCAATACTTGACTTCCGGTGAAACTTCAGGCTGAGTTTATATTGTCGTTCGCTTATGCAAGGTTTATTATATCAAAGGTTTTGTGTGGGTGAAAAGGTTGCGAACTGTTTGTGAAATAAACAGTTGAATATTGGGTGATTGGAATAGGTGAAGTTTGAATAGAAACCTTAACAATACGTAATTAATAAGTAGTTAGTAGTATTAATTAGTTCTTAAAATGTTTTCGTTAGATTGAACAATGGACATTTATTGGCATAATTATGTTAACGGCTTGGTATTAGAGCTTGTTTTTTAGGGTTCCATACCCAAAGGGTAACCAACGGAACCCTATTACTAACCCTCAGCTGTCCGTCCGTCCGTCCGTCTGCCTATCAGCGGGTAGTATTTCAAGAACCGTTATAGGTAGACAGTTGAAATTTTCATAGAATGTGGATCTCTACTGCCGCTATAACAACAAATAATAAAAATGACAGGGGTAACCTATACAAGAAATTCATTTTGTTCGGTTTAGAAAGAAAAGAAAGAAAGAAAAAGCGTTTATTTGCGCCAAGCATGGCGCATACCAAAAAAATAAAATAGAAATTAAATAAAACCAAATTGTAGTATTAGGGTACCGAAAGCTTCGTGTAAGACTCCGATTCGCACTTGGCCGCTTGTTTTTACCTCCGCTTCTTTATGCCTGAAACAAATTAAATAAAAATTAAATTTTTCTTACCAATCATCAATTTCTTTAAAAGCGTTTGACGTTTGATCTTTTAGACAGTCGATTTAGATAACATCAAGTTCAATTGAATTAACATTACCAATGATAGCCTGCCCTTTTGTAAAGGTTAGTGAATTGACAAAGTAAAAAATAATTATAAACTGAATAGGAGTTTTAAGCCTTTATTTCTAAAGGTTACAGGTAAGGTACATTTTTAAGGTACTTCATAAATTTTGCGTTGGTGGACGTTTAAAGGGAGAAATTCGTTATTTTCGCGCCTGTCTGCTTGAATTTTTTGACACGGTATCATCTCGCTCTAAGGAACTACCCAATGTTTTTATGTAAACATTCTATTCTATTCTACAGGAAAGTTATGAAAAAAGTTCTTATTTTATTCTTTACTAGTTGACCCGCGCAACTTCGTCCGCATCACAATTTTCATTACTGCTCCGCTACTATTGGTCTTAGCGTGATGATATATAGTCTATAGCCTTCCTCGATAAATGGGCTATCTAACACTGAAAGATTTTTTCAAATCGGAATCAGTAGTTACATTATCGCGTTCAAGCAAATAAACTCTTCAGCTTTATATATTAGTATAGGCTAGCTTCTGCCGGCGGCGTCGCCCGCGTGGTCTCTAGGGAACATACTCCCGGTGTAAAAAGTAGCCTATTTCCTTTCTCAGGCTCTAGACTATCTCTGTACCAAATTTCATTGAAATTGGTTCAGGAGTTTTGACGTGAAAGCGCGACAGACAGACAAACAGAGTTACTTTCGCATTATAATATTAGTAAGGATTTAAAATTCGAATCCGATGTTTCATTTAAAAACAAATGAATAAATTGGTTTTCGAATAGTATTCGATCACTTGAATGAGACACACACACACACACACGCAAACACACATTATAATAATTTGTTAAATACTATTAATTAATTACCTACTGATACTTTTAATTTATTTTAGTTTTGTGTGTCCCAAATAAACATTTTTCTTTCTTCCTTCCCTTTAAAAACCAGCTCAAACAACCACATCTCAAACAATACGTCTTACTTGACATCATTTAGGAGGAGATAAATGGTGTTATCCGATAGCTATATACAAGCTGTACCCGCTGCGTTGTCCGGTTTTATCTCGACAACAAAGATGCAGCTTCTGTAGCCATTTGTCAAGCTGACATCCTGGATACGTTGCTGTACCATCATTATGGAACCTGCCACGTGTATTTTGCGCTGAAGTTTTAGGGAGTTGTGATGTTTATACTGTAGTATTTGTTCGACCACATCATCACTTACCATCAGGTGAGATAGTGGTCAAACGCGTGCCTATCTATAGTAAAAAAAAAAAACGATTTCAGTTATGTAATATCATTATTAAATAAATGAAGGAAGTATATTTAACCTGCGATTTGAAGCAGTACCACCATCCGCGCACAGACTTATTTTGCGCGCATTCTGGGGGCCTACTCTCGAAACCCGAAGTCCGTAGTTTCAGGCTTAGTTGCGAGCGTATTCTACTCTGTGTCACCTACAGACTTACGATTAGTCCCGAACCCAAACTAAGAGTGAATGACAACACGATTTCCCAGTAACTGTCAAATTGTGTTGTCATTAGTTCTCAGCGGTTAGTTGATACGGAGTAGATACGCCCGCAACTAAGCCCGAAAATACGGACTTCGTGCTTAGAGAGTAGCCCCCCTGGTCTCCGTTGAAGTTGGCTGCCATATCAATTTTTTTTTCTTTAATCAACCCAACATAACTTGCATCGTGCAACTTAATTACTTTTTATTTTAATATTCTCATTTTCAAACGAATACCGAAAAAATTAAAGCGAGATAGTTTGCAAGAATTCAACTTTTATGTCCAAGACATTCTTTAAAAAGCATTCCAGACATAATCGGCAAAAAATATATAAAAAAATGTCTATTCTCTGAAAATCTCTGTTTCATTTGCTAATTACTTACGTCTGAATTAACCTTTTTGCGTCTAAATTAACCAATTTGTAGACTTCGAAATAAGCCTAGCGTGAAGTTTTAATTCAATGAACAGATATTATTTATAGAGCATTAGTTTCAACTGAAACCTAAATGAAATTATATTTTCGCAGCCGAATTCTCCGAAATCTACAATCTTGAACTTTAATGTAGTGTAGATCCTTAAATGGCAAGAAATATCTTTTATACATTTAGGCGTTCCGTACCGTACCGTAAAAAAAAACAGGCGTTCCGTACCCGTACCGTAAAAAAAAGGGCGTTCCGTACCCGTAGGACCCGCTGTCCGTCCGTGTGTCTGTCAGCGGGAAGATTTCACAGAGAAATTTTCCCAAGAAAATGAAATTTTTACAGAGTGCGTATTTCTATTACCGCTATAATAGCAAATAAAAATTAAATTAAATGAAAAATTAAGGGGGCCACCCATACTAGAAAGGTGTTGTATTCTCGGTTTATAGTTTGGACTGGCCGATTTTATTGCCGCTGTGCTAATAGAGACAGAGTTTCAGAGTTTTTTTGTTATAAAACATAAGTTTTTCCAAAGGATATTATACCTATTAACCTTGCACCAATACACAGCCGAGTTTCAAATAACAGTAAATAACTTTTCAAGGTTGTCTGGAGAAACCACACTTTTCTATCAAACCTTTACTAAAGTTGAAACTGAGTTCTAACTTCGTTAAGTCGTAAATGTCAATAAGAATGTTGTTAACATAAACAAACTATATTTAAAATTGGCCAAAAGCAATAAAAAAAACCGGCCAAGTGCGAGTCGGACTCGCACACGAAGGGTTCCGTACCATAAACCTTAATTTTTATTATTTGTTGATAAAGCGGCAATAGAAATACACATTCTGTGAAAATGTCAGCTCGTTCGTTTGGGTTCCGTACCCGAAGGGTAACCAACGGAACCCTAAAAAGTAAGCATTAATCATAAAACGCAACATTTCCAGTTCTACCATGATTTACAAATTCATAGCAGATATTAAATTGACAACATTATAGCTACCTCTATCTGGCTGTGTGTTTACTACATTTTTACGCCAAACCGCTGAAATAATTTTGATGAATTTTGGTATAGGTATAGATTGGACGTATCGTGAGAGGCGATTAAGGGAACAGAGAATGGGCAGCAGCGTTCTTTGTAAAACGCAACACCAAACACTGCGATCGCCAACCCACCTGCCAAGCGTAGCGATTATGGCAAACCCCTTTGGGGGAGGCCTATGTACAGCAGTGGACGTCTTCCGGCTATTGGGATGATGACGATGATGATAGATTGGACCTCATAGGAATATAACAGATGCTTTCATCATCATCATATCAGCCGAAAGACGTCCACTGCTGGACATAGGCCTCCCCCAAGCATCGCCACAACGACCGGTCCTGCGCGTCTCGCATCCATCGGCTACCTGCGACCCTCACCAGGTCATCGGTCCACCTTATGGGAGGCCGATGGTATGCTAAGACATTTTTACATGCCTAGCTAATATAGTCGATATGTTTCTGATAAAATCAAGAATCGAGTCTCTCAAAACCATTATTAAACCGTGCAAATACAAAATAACCTGAACGAAGCCATTTAGTAACATATGAACAAATCTTATTGGCATAACTGATTTTATACTATATCTACTTCCCACGGTATGAAATACTACCGTAGTTAAATAAAAAAAATGCTGTTTAGTTTAAAGTACAGTACGTCTGAATGAATTAATTGGGTCGACACTCGCATTAAAATAACTTTGAAATTGGTAACGGGCATCAATCAATGAAAGTTTAGTGCTTTCAGAAGTTCAACCTGGAGTCTACAGAAATTATCGTCAAATAAACCATGTCAGGACCTTGAGGTGGTTTAGAAACTCTGACACTAGGGTGTGTGGGGTCGTTAGACCTTACTGCTCACATCATAAGAAGATCGTAAGGAAGGCTACCTTCCAATATTTAACTGAAGTAACCAACATGTTCTGTGCCAGCCTAATACATAAATTTTCACAAAAAAGGCGCCCATTTTGTTATTTTAAAACTTATATAGAGTCGAAAAAAATGCACTCTTAACAAAAAAAAAAATACAGGCTGATGTTTTTATTTCATATTATTTATTTAACAAATAATATACTGTTGAACATTACATACTCATAGAAACAATTAGTACATTTTAAAGCTTATTTAAAAGTATCGTAAAATCAATTAATATCCCCAATTTTTTCACCAAAATTCTACACCTACTCTAAACCATATCGTCATCCTTTTTACTTAATTCAAGCACACATATTATAAAAGGTATTAGACGATAATACAGGGTGATGTTCCCGGCTATATTAAGTGCGGTCGGGTTTCCACCTGAGGCCCTGCATCAGGCCGGCATTATACATACATGATGACGCGACGGCATGTCAGTTTAGCTTGATACTTAATATAGATGGTAAAGTGGCTGTGACGTTTATAGAGATACCTATGTTCTGTTGTTCTAAAAATGTATTATACTACGCGCCCTCATCTGCCTAGAGTTTTCCCAACTAAATTGGGGTCGGCTTCCAGTGAAGCCAGATTTAGCTGAATACCAGTATTTTACGTGGAGCGGCTGCCTACCAGACCTCCACAACCCATTAACTAGGTAACACGATACTTCATGATAATACTGGAGTCAGATTTACTGGCTTCTGACTATCCGTAACGACTGCCAAAGATCTACAAATGACAGCCGGGACCAACGGCTTAGCGTGCTTTCCGAGGCACGGAGGAAACTCGGTATGTTAAGATGGTCACCCATCCACAGACCAACCAAGCGTTGCTTAACTTTGAAGATCGACCCGTGTGGCTGTTATTATCTATCCACGAGCTCCTATATGTTATACTACGCCCTGTACATAAATATTACAATCAAAATAGGATTATTTATAAATTGGGACTATTTCTACTTGGGGCTGTTTCGAAAAATTAGCGCAATTATGTGGCGGCCCAAATTATGTGTTTTTCTAAAAACAATTACCGCTTTTCTCTCTAATTCTCACCGCAAAATTTCATAATGGATATTCGATTTTATTTCTGAGCTTCATAGTCCGCATATTAAAATTATGCCTCATAATTTTGTGAAAGTCTTGTTTAGAAAACGAGAATGGCGAAACACTTCTTCTTCCATTCTGCCTTGATCTCTCCTTAGCAATTTATTTTACAGAAAAGAACCAATATTTATGTCATACATATTTTTAAAACAAAAGAATAACCCTTCCCATCCAAACTAAAAATACTAAAAACCTTATTACATCATTCACTTACAACGAAGACATAACATTCTACCCTCATCTACCCCAATTTTTCGACCAACACTTACGTGTACCTACCCTCCAAAGTACTACAACTGACCAGAGAGGGTAGTTTATTAAATATTCTTCTACGTCTAAGTGACGTCATGTCCGTACAGCTTACATTTACATAATTACGGTCGGCCATCTTGAATCATTAGTGCGCTTATAATATGCGCCTTTATTTTTATGTCTCTTTATACGGGGTGAAGGAAGTAATTGTGTAAATATGTTTAGGTTTAGGTGTAAGGATAGGCGGGCCCGGGTAAAATGGTGGATGAAAGGATAAATAATTTTATGAATAAGCGCTATCCTTATGATTTTAATATCTTGTTTTCTAGTTGTATTATGAACTTTGATATGGGATATTTAAAACACCCTTATAAAACGTAAAGGCGAGATCTACTAATGATATTAATTAGTTCTCTTCGTGGCCCCGAATAAGCAGACATGGATATGTCTTCTTCCTCATCTTATTATCCTCCCCCTTTTTCAACCATTTCCATTTGTTCTTTATTAAATAATCACCTAATTCATCTTGTACAGAAGTAAAACGTTGAAGAAAGTCGTTTGATACACGTGGGCATTTTGAGGGTTGCGTACCCGAAGGATATCCAACGGAACTCTATTACCAAGAGTCCGTCCATCCGTCTATCTGTCAGAGGGCTGTACTCAAGAACCATAAGGCTCAAGTCACACCGAGATGGCAGCGAAGCGGCGAGCAGTTTCAGTGTCATATAATTTTAAACTTTATCTTCATTTTTTAGTGGTTCCGCGTAGTGCGTACCACTAAAAAGTGATTTTAACAAAAAAATAAAACCGACTTCCAAAACCAAAACACTACAAAGTAAAAAATAACTTTAATTTCGGAAGTCGGTGTTCAAAAACGAACAAAAACACCCGACTTAATTTTATTGTTATTTTTTTTTTATGCAAAAATATTCAATGTAGAGACACGGCTTGTCTACGATTTTATTTTACGTAAACTATGATGAATCTTGACAGCATATTATTAGTAAATTAAATTAATTAGGACAAATCTTTGCTTCTACATTTTGATACAAAGTACAACTAACAAAGTAATTATAAGTTCAATAAAATATAATTAATAGCCTGTTGACATTCTCCTCTGCTTAACGAGTCCAACCCATTTCCTTGGCGACAGATATGAGTGCACAGATGATAAATGGGACGAATAATTATATACATCTGTCTTTTATTTATCTGCGGGTATTTACAATTGACTCATGATTTGTGTCGAGCGAAAGTTTATCTTTGACTCTGTTAAGTGAGTTTAGGAATTGGTGATTGTGTTTTAAGCCCACCTTTACACTAAAATCGTCGTCGTTTTCATTTATATGAACAAGCGCCGATAAGCGCCGGAACTTGTCGGCGACGTTCGGCGCTTGTTCATATAAATGCCTGCGCCGGTTACTTTCGTGGACCTGTTCCTAAAGCGCTTGTAAGCGGCTGCCTATTACCCTAAAGCTGGCAAGCTTCATTTCTGTATACAGCTTAATACAGTAACCGCTATATATATACCCGCGCAACTTCGTCTGCGTCACAATTTTCATTATTGCTCTGCTCCTATTGGTCTTAGCGTGATGATATATAGCCTATCCCTCGCCCTCCCTAGCCCTCGATAAATGGGCTTTCTAACACTGAAATAATTTTTCAAATCGGACCAGTAGTTCCTGAGATTAGCGCGTACAAGCAAACAAACAATTTCTACAGCTTTATATATTAGTATAGATATGTATTTGTGGAATTGACCACTTCACATTTCATGTCCATTTCAATTACAAACCAAGAACACATAGTGTTCAAGAAAAATGCGAAAAATAAAAAAGGAGTCAGATACCTTGACTAGTCTATTTTAATACAGCTTACAGATACATTTTATCCCGATATTCTAATAGCTAACATATTAAAGAATTTTATAAGAATTCAATTCTAATTTTCGAGCCACATTACCCCGTCATATTGATACAAGTCATCCATGAAATAGCCGAGTCAGGACTATGAATAGATCAAGTTAATAATTGTCAATTATCCACACTATAGATAGAGACGTATAATAAGATGTAATTATTATAAAATATAGGCTCACATTCATAGATGAAGATGTGTTATAATTATAGGAAATATTCGTGAGAGTAGATATTTAAGGGAGAGAATTATTCTTGACCGTTTTGGGCGTTTAGAAATAGTTTATTTTTGTATCAATATTTGGGTATAGTGAATATGTAATAAAAAAGAGCCTAATGCACACTGGCATAAAACACACCGAAAAGCATAATTATTCGTTAATACAGTGGCTATAAGAAATATTTAAGAAAAAGCTCATAGCTATAGTCGTATTTTATAAATTAAGGTAGTGAGTTTATTAAAGTTTAACTTAGAAATAAGAAAAAATAATTCATTCATGATTGGTCTCACGCATCGCCTTAACAAATAAAATGCAAGGTAACGCATCATTGTATAGAGAATTAGATATCTTTACAAAATGCTTTTAACGAGTCTTGTTCTATTGGTTGACTTAGTTGTATTCTCACGGAAGGAATCTATACGCGAATTATGAAAGACTGGCTTTAGCACGCGACTTCGTACGTGCATATCCCGTTTTTTCAGTTCCCGAAGGAATTTTGGGAATCCTCTCTACTGCTCCCCTACAATCCCAATGGAACCGACATGCCAAAATTCACACACATTCACATAATATGCTCAACTGGACCAGATATACAGGTAGGTAACCCAGATTAGGCACTCCATTTTCCGCACTTAAATTCTCATTCGGTCCGTTATGCGTAGGTGTCCGTCCTGGCTAAGTTAGCCAGCCTAGCTCCGCCCAGATGCACAGAAGTTTCCTGGGAGCTTCCTAGGATTTGTTGACGTTGGGTAGCCACGGTCTCGCATTCCAGGATTACGTGGGTGCCGGTTTCTTTGGCGTCAAAGCAGCCCTTGCAGTGGGCTGTCTGTAGTGCCGAATATACCTATGTACATCTAGATGAATAAAATAAAAATAGTGGCACGTACTAAGCCGATTCCGGTTAGACTTGAAGCATAGTCTGCCACAGTTGGAAAACAAAAGAAAGAAAGCTTGTTTAATTGGCACTCATAGGTAAACACAATGTAGGTATAAAAAACCGCTAAGGCAATTGATGCAGAAATGCACTTCTAATTTAAGGGATTGGTGAGAATTACTATGAGCTAATTTGCGATGAAAAGTTGTTACTATAAAGTCTTATTTGCACCATCCAAGAAAAATAAGACAGCCTATCTCTGAAAAGTAACAAAAACTTGCCAAAAATTATCCTCACCGATGCGTCATTTCCTCTCCCAAAACCCGCCACCTAATTTGCCAATATACTCTAAATCCGCTACAGTCAGCATCATCAATCACAACCTGTACAGTCAGCTGCATCATCAACTAACAAAGGCTGTAATCAGATGGTAATTAAATGTCGACTGCGGATGCATGCTGGCATAAATCTTAGGGAATTACCTTGGTAGCTACGTGAAATGTAGCTCTGAAATATGGCTTTGTTTTAACTTAATTCTGTAATGTTTGAACTGTGTTTTTGTTTGTGCAAGGAAACTGTGAGAAAAGGTTTAAATTTGGGTTTGAATGTTTCGTTGATACCCGGTTTTATGGTCACGGGAATTAATTGAGTTTTCGGCGCAAAAAACACAGGGTCATCAGATGGTATGCGGATACTACATTGTCTATGAACAACTCTGCAATACCTTGAACCATGACCAGGGATGGCGCTTGACCAAACGATTAATTTTATTTCTTCTCTAATATGTATCTAATATGTACTTCACTAGTATGAGCCCTCAAAGTATTGTAGCTAAATCATCACCACGCTTAAGAAGGTTCAAGTTATAAAAATTATGATGATGAAACCAAACGATATTCTGCTATCATCATAATTTTAAGAAGGTGCCTAACACCGCTACTGGTCATAGCTGGTGCGTTGCCATCCCAAAGGCAAGGTTGAAAAGTCTTTTGTTACCAATGATAGCTATAACTTGGGGATCTTAAGTTAAAGACTGAATAGGTTACTTCTAGGCAAACGTGCTCCATCTTCGACCACATCATCGCTTACCATCAGGTGAGATAGTGGTCAAACGTAAGCTTATCAACAAAAAGAAAAAAACAGCGCATACAGACTTTAGCGGCAGAAATATTCAAGAACTTGCTAAAATCAGTACTTTGGTACTTTCATGATTTCTCCTTTGACTTTAAGATAGAAGAGAATGTAATAAGTTAGATAACAAAATATGGGTCACAGAGCATACAAACAACACAATATGGCATACAGAATTGTTATCTTAATTTATTGAACGAGGACTGTATTTGTAGAAATTGTAGGTCACATACATTTAGTCACAGAATAATTTTGATATACTCGCAATTGCGTTTTGAACTGAAAGAAGAAGTGTTGGCAGACCAGCAGCGAGATGGACGGATGACATTATTACAATCGCAGGTAAAACCTGGATGAGGCTGGCACAGGAGCGTGGGGATTGGCACAAGAAAAGAGAGGCCTATGTTCAGCAGTGGGCGAATTCAGGCTATAAATGATGATGATGATGATGAATTGCGTTTTATCGAAGAGCTCTCTTTCTTTCCCTAGGTTTTTTATTTGTTTTTTTTTTAGTACAGGAAATCAACAAATGACTTCTCCCGCTCTGGGCGGAGCGGAATGTAGTGTCAGACTCTCACTGAATAAAACCCATCCGTGTTCCTTCCGCAACCCTGGCAATCCCTAGCTTAATCCAATTTGCTGCATCCTCATTGGGGGTTGGCTCTCCTCCTCATTCTTCGCCAGAAGTATCTGTGCTGGGGTCGTCGAGACTTCCAAATTTTCTGTCTTTCAGTGATCATATTTGGCAGTAAAATTATTACTGCCAAATATGATCAGTACATAAATAATATCATCCCTGTACCCCAAAAGTGTTGAAATCATCACCACTATCATCATCATCATCATTATATCAACCGAAAAACGTTTACTGCTGGACATAGGCCTTCCCCAAGTGTCACCACGATAACCACTCCTGTGCGTCACCCACCCATCGCATGGTTGACAGAGAACTCCATGCTCAACAATTGCTTACTCTCGACTAAAACAACAACGCAGCCGAACGCCATAGAGAACCAAATACAAAAACGGTTATTAAGAAAACCTCAGAAAACTCATCTCATTCAACTCAAAAGAAAACAACACTAAACGCCATTTCTCACCGGCAGCAAAAAAGAAAAAAGAATAATCACACGATTCCACTTCAATAATTTAGCACTGAGAAACATTGTCAATACAAACGTACAATGGGAATTGTACCCCATTCCAGCGCATTACGCCCCCCTCCCCGCCTGCGATTACGTTCAGGAACCGTACCTGTGATGGATAGCCGGAACTTACCGGTGCTCCAACACTGCTGTCTATACGTACCTTTACTTAGGGTTGCCTAAATCATTAGACCGGTACGAGGTTTGAAAACCCCTTTAATTTCATCCCAATGGATGTTTGTGAATTATAGCTTCAGTAATGTATGTATGATATTCTGTCTGTTACTGGTTGTGGAGGGATTATAATGAATGAGGTGATTTGTCTGTGTCCCTTGGGGGTTGACGCGTGTTTGCTAATAAAGGCGTACATTATTTGAATGACTTTTAAAATTATGCCGTCAACTCTCATCATCATCATCTTTACGATACTACACGTTTTCTTCTTTATTTTCGTCTGACAATTGTCACGCTCTCACTCACTCCCTTTTCTTTCATGTCATTCCTCACACATTTCGTCCATCCTTTCAAGTCTTCTGGTGGAAATATCTGCAAGTCTTTCGCTATGACAAGGAGCCATGTTTTCAGTTACTGGGTGGTGATCAGATAGGCTGTCATGTAAAATACTGAGGTTCAACGTCATCTGATTACACTGCAGCCTCATTGGAAAAACCTGCCAAGTGCGTATCGGGTCACACCGGTGTAGGGCTCCGTATTTGCACGTCAAAATTGCTGACGAAAAAGAAAATCATTGCCACCTTACGTGTGGGGGGAAAAATGTTATTTTACCACTTAGTCGGCGTGGTTGATATGTATGCCAACTTTCCAACTTTCTAGTGCTGAACGTCTCTGAGCTTAGCTGAAGACAGACAGACAAACTATAAGGGTTCCATGTTGACTACGGAACCCTAAAAAGTCTCCGTAGATTGATAGATTCATTGTCTTCCACGATGACAATTTTAATTTACAAGAGAAATATTTAAAGATGGTAACCCTATCCCTCCAGCACCTAGCTCCTTTTTGTTTGAGCACGTTAAAATATGACCCGTCTCGTGTATTGACGTTTTTCATATCCGTATTTTGTAAATTTGCTTACGGTAATTTGTTTTTTAATGCTGTTTGCTCGATGAAAGTAGTTTTTTATTCGATGAACTCTGTTATTTTAAACATAAAACACAGCTTTATGTTTTGTTCGAAAACGATTTTTTCAGTTGATTGGGTTTTAAAACACAATTTCAAAAGTGGATGCTATTGAAGTTTTCCACAAAAATTAACCGCCCCGAATATTTTTTTTTAAATACAATGAACTAAGTCCTCTCGTACATCTAGTCTCTAATTAATTCGTTTAATTACACATCTGCAAACCAAAAACCTAAGATCAAGACCGAACTTCACTAAATCCTGACCCACAAAACTTCTGAAACTTTCATACCTAATTACAACGCTACTCCAATTTTCACCATCCATCTTTTCTCCATTTGGTACACGCCGGACGCGACAAAAAGCCATGGCAGTACCTGGCACTGAACGGCAAATAGACAGCGGTGACATTTAATTTCGATGCGAGAAAACACGTAAGGATTTTTTTACCCAACATTAAATATTTGGCGACTTCACGGTAGACTAGAACCAAGATAGAGGATCATGTCTGGGTGGTTTTCCACGTATGTACGTCCATCCCGCTTGAGCGTCTCATTTGGAAGTGATTGGGAGTCATCGCTTCTTCATCAAGGTTAGTGGCTTGACCACATGTTCAGCTTCTAACAACAACGTGTGTAGCACTTCATCACAGGGATATTTCTCTTTCATGGTAACTTTTAAGGCTGTTTTTATTCATCTGACTAGACGTTCCTAGGCTTGACTCCTGCTGGACTGGTCCATAATAAGAGAAGACAGACGTGTGTAGAAAACGGAGAAGGGGCTCTAGAAAAAGTGGGTTTCTATAAGCGAATGCGATAAGATTTAAAAGAGTGTCCATGGAGTTTCTTACACGTTCTTCTCCATAGGATCTACACTTTGGAACGTGCAACTGCCGCGCTGGAGATAGGGTCGGTGAGTGTGTTTTGCTGCAGAGCAACTTGCTGTTCTTATCGCTAGCGCGGCAGAACCTGCTTCATCTATTTGACTGACAGACCTTGACAATTCAGAAGTGCCTGTAATTGGTCTATTTGAAATAAAGGATTTTGTATTTGCAAACTATAAGGGATTGCTGATGCGACATTTCAATAGCATTTGTCAATCCCATAATACATTTTTGACAGTTGCCTTCGCCACGCTACCGTTGACAGAATATCACTAGTCTAGTGCATACCGTCTTTTTCCAGTAATGGGTCAATACAGACAGTTAAACAGATAGACAAAACATTTTCTCTCGCTGCGCATGGTCAAAGACCCAGTTTGTAAGCCACAAGGTACGAAACGCGAACTTCGTCGAATTAAACGTGAAAAGCGAAGTTAAGTAAACGTCTTGCGGTGGAGACCCGAACTAAGAGGATCATAACGTTAGTGAAACTTTGCGGTTTGTGAAATAACTATTGGATGTCAATGGATCCGTGGCCGGAATCCTTATAACGGGAATATTTTAATTCATGCGTTGAACGGGTTTGACGGGATTCACCAAATTTCGAGTATGTTTGGCTTTGTGACATGTATATTGTCGTATTTGCATGTAGTTTTCGACTGCGAAACCATTGGCAAGCTTAGGAGAGGTTGCAATGACGTTGATGAAGGGCAGTTAGATAATTGTGTTTGATAGTATCTAGTATAAAAGTAAGTATAGATATTATAATATACATGGCATAAGATATGAATTCAAAATCCAGAAAAGCACTTACATGCACCAATAAGTCAACTTAAAATTGTGCTTAATAGGGCGAAGAATTTAAGAAAATAAATAGTAGGAGACATTTCACTTAGGTACCTACATATTTAGCAAAACAGTCATCGGCTACCTTCAAAAGGGCGTTTTTATAAGTAGACTTTAAGGCCCCTCGCCCACGGCGACTTTTTGTAGCGATGCAGTCGCGCGTTTAGCAAACGCGCGACAGCATCACTTCTAACGCGTGTTAGTCGCATTTGCAACGCGCTACTGCATCGCGATTGTATCGAAACAAACGCGCGACCGCGTTGCGCTACTAACGCGCTACTGCATCGCGATTGTATTGATACAAACGCGCGACCGCGTCGGACGCATGGGTATTAAATGGATGCATCCAATATTGACGCTGCTTCCGTTGCCTACGCTTCGGCTGCTTACGTAAAAGCAGCACCAAAGACAACGTGACTAATATTGCCTCAACGGAGTCCATCTTGCAACTGTACTGATCCAAGGTATTTTTGTATCGTAACTGCATCGCGACCGAATCGCGTTTTCATCGCGACCGAATCGCGTTTGCATCGCGACCGAATCGCGTTTGCATCGCGACCGAATCGCGTTTGCATCGCGACTGAATCTGGTCTCGTGGGCGCGGGCACACAGCTAGCGACTGCTTCGCGTCTGTATCGATGCTACCCGCGAGAGCATCGCGACTGCATCGCTACAAAAAGTCGCCCGTGGGCGAGGGCCCTAAAATAAGAATGTAATAATTACACGTCATCATAAAAAAGTGACATCTGCATTGTGCAATTCAAACAATTCCCTTTTCAAGCCGTAAGTCGTTGCTAATAAGCTTAGTAATTATATAACCGCGGCATGATTACAATGCATTAGCTCCCAGACGAGGTAGGATCGGAAAAATTGCAACACATTACCTTTTAATAACGTAATTGTAGGTGCGCTGACGCGTAGCATGCATTTCCTGGTCGTGCGCGAAGTTGAATTTTAATGGGGTTACAGAAATACGAGGTGAGTCGTTCTTATTTTAAAAGGGGTCAAATGATTGGTGGACTTCTTTTTGATGATTTTTGTTTTCTTAGAATCAGTCTACCTAATTTTTATTTCCAAGAGTGTTGAGGTCGGCTTCCAGTGACCGAATGCAGCTTTACCAGTATTTGACCGCCTTTCCAATACTAAACAGATGTGTATATATGTAAGTCTAAGTTAATTCCCAAGTGTCGCCTTCGACAGGGGAAGAGTGATGTCTGAAATACAAATATTTTATATCTAGTTCAGACACAGATGTCTAATATCTGAATGTCATCATCATTATCATATCAGCTAAAAATCGTCCACTGCTGGACGTAGGCCTCGCCAAAATCGCCACGCTTGGCAGGCGGGTTGGCGATCGCAGTGTATGGTGTTGCGTTTTACAAAGAACGCTGCTGCCCATTCTCTGGTGAGTCCCTTAGTCGCCTCTTACGACACCCACGGGAAGTGATGGGATGGCATTATTCTTTTACGGCACCATACAGCACCGGCCGACACTATACGGCATTTGTCTTCAAGAAACAAGTAAACATTCCTCAGATGTCGTGCTGTCTTGAGGTCAATAGATATTGCTTTTCAATGAAATACCAATACCTAGCCATTTTAATATGTACTTAAATTTATAATTTTGTATGCTTTTTCCAGGTAATTTCCCATTCCATCGACTACGTTTCTACACAAAAAAGCTGTAAGTTTTGAGTTAAGCCAGATAAATGTATAAAACTATAAACTAGGTCTGTTCCGAAATGCGAATATTTTTTATTGAAAAACTGAAATACACCTTTTTATTTTGAATTCTTTCAGTCCATCCAAAGGGTTGGATGGACCTATTACACCTATTTGTGTAAGAGAGTTGTGTTACAATTTTTGGTATGCAATCTAAACTAATAAATAAGGAGGCGTGTAACATCTTTGACCACATCATCGCTTACCAACAGGTGAGATAGTGGTCAAACGCGTGCCTATCAATAGTTAAAAAAGGAAAGATTTGACTTTTTGTTTGTTTATTACGATTTAACTCCTGGACCGATCTCACTATCAGGATGCTACATTATCTCTTAGGCAATATTTTTACAAGAAAAAAATAGAGACCCTTAAAAAATTTTTTTGCAGCGCGGACGAAGTCTGGGGCGGATTGATCTATACATAGCTTTTCGCAACGAAATATTTCATGGAAGAGTCATAAAAACTGTAAAGGTCCATTTTACTAAAGAATCTGAAAATCAATTTCCCATTGAAAATGAATTGTCACATTCCGATGACAGCCGAAAACAATTTTAAAACATCCAATTGGCTATGGAATGGACTGGTTCGGTAAAATTTATCGGAAATGGAACATTTTGCTGTGGGTCCTCCAAATGGAGTGACAGATACGAAATTAAAGTTTATTATATTAATTTAATGTTCTGTTGACATCAAAGCTGTGTAATCATTGTAAATGGTTTGGAAAAGGTTGGGAACTGGCCGGAGATATTTTTTGGTTGTTAATATTTTTTATAAATTCTTATGCTCTATTTATATATTTACATTTTATTTAATTTTTTAATTGACGTACATTTTACTAAGAGCCAAAATTAGTTAATTATTGAGATCACATAATATTTTAGAAAATTTTATAATAATATTGCAATATTAATATTAATCAGTTCTTGTGATATTTTTTTAGATTATTAGAAAAAAATCACAAGAGTAGTAGTAGGAATTTTTTACTTTCTATTTTTACATACAATTTGGTGCTAGGTAATTGTTTGATTGTTAAATTGCAGATTTAGTTATCTCTATAAAAAACCGGCCAAGTGCGAGTTGGACTCGCACACGAAGAGTTCCGTACCATAAACCTTATTTTTTATTATTTGTTGTTATAGCGACAATCTAAATACACAACCTGTGAAAATTTTAGCTCGCTACCTGTTACGGTTCTTGAGATAGGTACAGCCCGCGGACAGACAGACGGACGGACGGACAGTGCAGGCTTAGGAATATGGTTCGGTTGGTTACCCTTCGGGTACGGAACCCTAAAAACGATGTTTTCCATACCTTATGGGTTCTGAGAGGTACTTACATAATATCATAAGTTACCATGCCAACATAGAAAACGACGTCTGCTCAAGCCCAAAATTATATTCCTTCGACAATTTCTATGGGGGCCTTCGTACCCTAAAAAGCCATGGTGCCATTTGTAACAATTACCATTGATTCGTGTCTCCTATGGTGATATTTCTCAATCACCGCCCTATTGAGCTTGTGAAGGTCGGCTCTGGTACTTTTCTACAATAGCCCCTTAATGTAAGTTAGTTTTATTAAAGATAAGTTATGTTTCTTGTTTTGGTTTATATTCTTGATGGGTAACTAAAACCAAGGCTATAGCCTTGGTTTTAGTGATGCTAGATTTATGGACTAAACATTTTGAAGTAAATTCGAAACTTCAGAAGTACAAACAAAAGTCACTGCTTCATCGGTAATAAATTCAGTAGCCTATATTAACTCATACAATTAGCCTTAAAATTTCTGCAAAAAACAGGAGAATAAAAACACGATTTGCGGGATGGTTTACTGATGATATTGGGTTCTGTACCCGAAGGTTAATCAACGGAACCCTATTAAGCTTCCGCTGGCCGTCAGTCCATCTCTCCGTCCGTCTGTCGTGTCTGTCTGTCAGCGGACTGTATCTCAAGAACCGTAATAGATGTGTACTTCTATTGCCGCTATAACAAACTCTAAAAAATAAACTACAAATTAAAGGGGGCACCGATACGTTTTATGGCACGGAACCCCTCGTGTGTAAGTCCAACTCGCTCTTTTTTTCTACAATCATGTTGGACAGGTGGAAAACACTTCATTTTTAACAAACTAATTTGCGGCTACAGAAAAACTTTGTCGTCTAATGAAACAATGTCATCTGCCTAGCCTTTTCCCAATATTGGGGTCGGCTTCCAGTCAAACCGGATTTAGCTGAATACCAGTATTTTACGTGCGGCTGCCTACCAGACCTCCACAACCCATTAACTGGGTAACACGGTACTTCATGGCAAGACTGGAGTCAGATTAACCGACTTCTGACAATCCGTAATGACTGCCAAAGATCTACAAATGACAGCCGGGACCAATGGCTTAACGTGCTTTCCGAGGCACGGAGGAAACTCGGTATGTTAAGATGGTCACCCATCCACAGACCAACCTTGGCAAGCGTTGCTTAACCTTGAAGATCGACCCGTGCGGCTGTTATTATCTAGCCACGAGCTCCTCCTGGCTGTCTAATGAAACAATGTAATCTTGTTTAAACGTATCAAATCTCCCATTACCGAAATATTTAAAAGCGAATCTAATTCCTTTAACTTAACGTATCATTGTACAAGGCAGGGTGACAGCCGTCCTGTACATCGTCTTTTAATGAAGAGTTCTCTAGTTAGTTCTGCCTGTACCCAATTTGTAGGTGGTGGTGAAAATTTCTATTTCACGCCCTCATATCAAAATTAATCTTCATCTAGATGACATGCTTTTTTTGGTAATTAGGACCCGCATGTTTTCTTTGACAGAATTAGTTCTTTGTGCTCTTAAAAAGTGATTTTACTTGCGCTGGGTTATAGTAAAAAGGTTTGCATGCATAATATATGCAAAATAGTAAAAGTACGATAAGTGAAGAGCTCGTGGCTAAATAATAACAGCCGCACGGGTCGATCTTAAAGGTTAAGCAACGCTTGCCAAGGTTGGTCTGTGGATGGGTGACCATATTAACATACCGAGTTTCCTCCGTGCCTCGGAAAGCACATTAAGCCGTTGGTCCCGGCTGTCATTTGTAGATCTTTGGCAGTCGTTACGGATTGTCAGAAGCCAGTAAATCTGACTCCAGTCTTGCCAAGAAATACCGTGTTACCCAGTTAATGGATTGCGGTGGTCTGGTAGGCAGCCGCTCCACGTAAAACACTGGTATTCAGCTGAATCTCTTTTGACTGGAAGCCGACCCCAATATAGTTGGGAAAAGGCTAGGCAGATGAGTAGTAAATATACTGAGAGTACTGTAAGTCTGTAATCAAACATTATGATGTTTAGAATGAAGTGAAAGTTGTAATTTTTCTAAAATATTAGCTCGCGACTTTCGTACGCGCATATCCAGTTTTTTCCCCGTTCCTGTAGGAATTTCGGGCAATACTCTCTCAGTGCTCCCCTACACTCCCCAAGGCAGCTTTCTACAATCAGTAGTTTCGTCTGTGCGTTGTTTGTCTGTCATTTACAGTCCAGAAGAATTTCAAATACAATAATTTGATAATCATTTCAACTATCACCTAATTTAAAAACACAATTAAGTAGGTACCTACAAATTATTAGTTTATTCTGGTCATAACTCCTCAACTCTACTTTAAAAAAAGAAGTCAGTAAGTCCTAATGGTACATCAAATAAATTAACCCTGTCGTACTTTGCCAACCAAAAAGTTTATTGTATTCAAAGTTCTGCAATCCGTCTTCAAACATTTTATTCCACCTCATTACCCTGGCAAAATATAGATTGCCAGGAAAATGACCGCAGAAAACAAAAGAGCGACATATGTCAATCTTTTTGTACACAACAGTTACGGGAAAAGAAACTGTAGTTTCTTTATTATAGGGTTGTGAATCCCCTGGATATTAATATCGATGGTAAAATCAAGTTTGTCTGTATGTCACAAGACGTCTCGGCCAATTTAAGAGCCAGACAAAGATTAAAAAAAAGGAAACTTTAATAGCTAGGACATGCGTCCCTTTTAAACAGTTATTTTTAAACAAAACACATGTAAAAAGAGAATACGATTGCCAACAGTGATTATGTTGTTAGTAAACTTTTCTGGAGTTCGATTTTAATATTTATTAGGGTGTAGTTAAGTGTTATATTTGATTGACAGTTTCTGTTGTGGTTAATTTTCATGGGAATACGAGTATTTCTGTTGTGTAAACGGGTGACTAAAATAATATAAATAAGTTTTAATGACGGGTATAAACACGAACTTGATATTATTTACTTACTCTTTTTATTTTGGTAAATTCGCTGTTGACCACCATTTCTACGATGGAAGCAACGATAGATCACTTGCGTAGATGTGATAAATCGCAGTCTACTGCTGAACCAGAATATCCCCTGTCACCTTACTTTATATTTTCAACCGACAAAATCTAAATAAAAAATCGCTGCCAATGCAGCTTGCTAGTTGATGTTCCCTCCAATCAATTGAATACGAGCAAATAAACGTATTTGAATAAATAACGCATGTGGAGCAGCCCTAGCTCGAGCAATTGGCGTCAAATTCAGCGTTCGACGCAACATCAAAGAACGCCGACATGTTGCAAGGGTTGCCGCGCTATCGATTTGTGTACGATACTTTGTGTGTTGATAAAAAATACGTTAGCTTGGAATATGTACGAACTAGTTAGTTTAAATATTTTTATGGGAGTTGAGAAAACATTTTGTTTAGAATTCTTAGACGAAGTTTTTTTTCCGGTTAAACATTTTTTAATCATTCGTAAGCTATTAACTACAGTAAACTGACTGTCAGCTGTTATTAAACCAGCATAACGTATCCTCGTATTCTATTAGAAACTACGTTCTATGATAGGCCAGATCAAGACTCAACGTGTTGCCACAATCGTGGGATCGATTGTACAAGCGTAGGAGTTTTTTCTGAAGAGTGTGATAAATCTACAAATGAAGTTGAAGGTATTAACACTTTGCTTAACATATACATCAGAACCTGAACCAAACTTAGCACAGATCCTACAACACACCACCCATATGTATAGGAGCCATCCCATATCCTCAATAATCCAGAATATTGATATAGCCAATGGCTTCACTAACCAATGATATACCGTACGGTAGCCAGTTCGAAGCCCGAGGGTGCAATTACGTGTATCAGAGGCAAATTTCCTCTCACACAGACCACGCGGCTGATGATAATAACCCTTATGGATACGGCATTGTTTCACGATGTATATTGTATTAGTGCTATCTTCCTAGCTGGTTGAATATAATTTTATATTTGACCTCATTTCCCTGGCTACTGTTTCTTTGTTGGTTTGTCTTATTGATCGGAAGGGTTTCAAGGTTGATTATGGAATTTCTGATTAGGAATATTGTCTTTTTGCCGTAAAATATTTTATGAACGGGCTGGGGATGCTTAGGCCGATCATTGAACAGAGTAACCATGTGACGAACCTAATCTATCCGTTCCCAAATGGCTTGGCTAAGCAAGTCATTAAAGTCGAACCAAGTGATTTTCCTAGTTGTTCAATGCCATATTGTATGTTGCTTAGGCCGCTGGTTAATGAAATGGCTAGGCGATTAATTAAACAGATGATTAAGCCAGCTGGCTGTGACGTAGACTGCAATGATTTAGCATTGAGCAGAAGTATAGTAGATGGGAAATCATCAAATGACTCCTTCCACTCTGGGCGGAGCGGAAGGGAGTGTCAGACTCTTACTGACTAAAACCCATCCGTGTTCCTCCTAATGCTCTTTGCGTTCCAGGGCTACTCTCTAAGCCCGAAGTCCGTAGTTTCGGGCTTAGTTGCGGGCGTATTCTACTCCGTATCACCTACGGAATAATAATTACGATTTGTCCCGAAATAAGATTTGACAGTAACTATCAAATTGTGATGACATTAATTCTTAGTGGTAAGGCGATACGGGGTAGAATACGCCCGCAACTAAGCCCGAAAATACGGACTTCGGGCTTAGAGAGTAGCCCCCCAGGGTCGCGGTTACTCTTTCGAACAAATTACACAACCAAGTCGTACGCTTACAGCTTCTAATGAGGATTAGAAATTCACACAGCCAAGGCTTTTAATACTAAAGGAAGTGACCACAACTTCTTCGAACTGCATTACAACCAAGTCCCATCCCTTCAAAGCTGCGTCAAACTCTTGTAAGCACTAATTTGACCTTTCTGTTAACCCGTTAGTGCTCATAAAGACTATTCAACGTGTTTGTCTTCTTTCAAGTCCCTGGAATCAATTGAAATAAGCCGTTTTACAGCGTTTCTAAGATGGTAATGTTACCTTTAATGTTATTTTGCGTTTTATTCAAACTGTTGAACGGGCTTTACGGTGCCGACGGTTTTGACACTTTGAACCTTTGTTGTACCGTTAGTTTACAGTGTTAGTCGGTAAAAAGTTCTGTTTTAACTGGCTTCGTCATTAATGCTTTCGTGTTTAGTTTAGTTGTTAAACTTTGGTTTTAACGGTTTACTGTTCCCTTTTGTTCGATAATATTCATCTGTCTAAAGTAAATCCGTATATATGTCTTTGACTCTTTTAACATTACGAAGAAATATTTTGATAGTTTGTTTCACCAACTCACAGTAATCATACATACTTAAGTACGTAATGATTCTTTCACAGTAGGTAACTAAGAGTCATTTGTTCTTAATGCTTACCTTTTTTTTAATGATGGGAAATCATCAAATGACTCCTTCCCCTCTGGGTGGAGCGGAAGGGAGTGTCAGACTCTTACTGACTAAAACCCATCCGCGTTCCTCCTAATGCCCTTTGCGTTTCAGGGTACGGTGCCTCTTTCGAACGGATTCCGCACCCCGGCTGCCCAGTATTACCAACCGAAGATAAACCGTATGGGAAATCATCAAATGACTCCTCCCGCTCTGGGCGAAGGGAGTGTCAGACTCTTACTGATTAAAACCCATCCGTGTTCCTCCTAGTGCCCTTTGCGTTCCAGGGTACGGTGACTGTTTCGAACCAATTCCGCAACGCAACAGAATAGATAACGCTGCCATGATGAAATCACAGGGCAATACTGGTAACTAAACAGCTGTTTCTGCGTAGTATTTCATTTGAAAACAAGCCCAAAATCAGTGCGGATTACGTCCTAATTGAGACCACAGGACATTCAGAAATGTTCAAAGGTATTCAGAGAGAATTACCGTATCCTAACGTTGAAAACGCATGTAAGCATTCAATTGGGCTGTGCGTACCGTCCGTAGGAATTCAGCAAAATATTTTGTGACAGCCCTGCGCAGGCCAGATGTATCGAATGCTTGAGTACTGAATACCTCTGTAGGCCTCGTGTTACCCTATGTATCTGTTGGAACGTTGGAACTTCCAGGGAATTTGTGTACCTATTAATTGATTTTGTTAAATGTTTTTTATTTATTGAATTGTTTGTTTGTTAAATAATAATAGTTGCACAAGTTGATTTTCAAGGATAAGCAACGCTTGCCGAGGTCGGTGTGTGGATGAGTGACCATCTTAAAATATAGAGATTCCTCCGTGACTCGGAAAGCACACTAAGCCGTTTGTTCCTGCTGCCATTTGTAGATCTTTGGCAGTCGTTACGGATTGTCAAAACCCAGAAAAACTGACTCGTCTTGCCAAGAAGTACGGTGTCACCCACTTAATGGGTTGTGGAGGTCTGGTAGGCAGCTGCTTTACGTAAAATACTGGTATTCAGCTGAATCCGGTTTGGCTGGAAGCCGACCCCAATATATTTAGTAAAAGGCTAGGCAGATGATGTTTATCATTCTCTTGCCCTTTTTGTAGGATCAGTTGAACAAATGCCCGTTATTGCTTTTTTTCTAGTTTCTTCTTCTCAGTAGTCACCGCCTTTTAAGAAATATTTTAGTCAGATTTTTAATTATTTAGGTTTCCTATGCTTTAATGCTTTGGTTTTTTGAGGGTTCCGTACCCAAAGGATAACCAACGGAAGCCTATTCCTAAGCCTCCGCTGTCCGTTCGTCCGTCCGTCTGTCTGTCAGCGGGCTTTTTGTCAAGAACCATAATAGGTTGTTACATAGTTGGAATTTTCACAGATTGTGTGTTTCTATTGCCGCTATAACAACAAATAATAACAATTGAGGCTTATGGTACGGAACCCTTCGTGTGCGAGTCCGACTCGCACTTGAACGGTTTTTAGGTATTACTGTGGGTTCGTAATCTGTACCAAAATATTAGGCTAATGATTATTGTGAAAGCACAAATTGATCATGTATACCTATTGAATAAATATAGTTAATTTTCTGCCAGTAACGAATTAATTAGCCAATTACTAATTGCAAAGCTGTTCTATAAATTCGAAAATTTGGTATTGATGTATTCGTTCATTCAGTGCTATGAATTCGGCTTTATTTTTAAATGATCAAAAAAACCTTTTCATCTAAAACAATAGAAAATATTCAGGTACGTTCAGTAATTCTACAGGTATCCGACTGCAAAATTATAATGGCTGATGATGCTGTCGAAAAACCTTTTGAAACAGAAAAATATTTTACGATTTTTTCAAAGGCAAAAGGCAATACTTTCAAATATAATATTACTCATTAGAAATACGCAACAATTAGCATATTATTACCAATCACACGGTATTCAAGATTCTCCCCTAGATACCTGATTCAAAAGTTATTTTGTTTCATTCTTTGGAAAGAAGATACAAAGAAAGTTTTTCTTATTACTAAGCATGACATTGAAAAGCATGTAAGCAAATACATATTCCATCATACATAAAGATATGTTTTGGTGAATATAAACTTCCTTACAATTATTTTTTAAACGGTTTTGTTTGGAAATTAATCTGTAAGATAAACGTGAAGAAAATCTTTTCAAAGACGGGAATTCTATAAGTAAATTGTAAAGTAGATAGAAACCTACCAGGTTTCTATGTGATTAGCTATAACGACTAATTCCAATAGAATTGGTAGTTTTTCATGCTAGCTTAAGTCACTGAAGTATACCTACTTCCAAAGGCCTTCGACCTTGTGATGTTATGTACATATGAATGATTTTTACTTTTTCTAAACAGTTCTAGACCCTCAGAGGCTGTAGAAAAAGTGCCATTCTTTTAGCAAACACACTTAATGTACCCGGCATAAACGACCTCTAGGCACAATTATTTAAAAAAAAATCATTAAAATCTATACTAATATATAAAGCTGAAGAGTTTGTTTGTTTGCTTGAACGCGCTAATCTTAGGAACTACTGGTCCGATTTGAAAAATAATTATTGTGTTAGATAGCCCATTTATCGAGGAAGGCTATAGGCTATATATCATCACGCTAAGACCAATAGGAGCGGAGCAGTAATGAAAATTGTGACGCAGACGAAGTTGCGCGGGTCAACTAGTCGTACAGTAAAACAAAAAATGCATTAGAATTAGGATCACAGGACATTTCGACAGCGTTTGTCAATCACACACAATGTTTGAAGGACGTGTTGAGCTTGATTTACCACTGAATATCATCATTGAATGTCGAAAGTGCGTTGTATTTACGAAACACTGCTACTTCCTTCCTTAATTAAAGAAATTAGTGATAATATCAGAGATAAGACTTATCAGGTGTCTTTATCAAACACAACCCGATACGTATTCCCATCCAAGTAACCACAATAGTGATATTTTAATAACGAGACTAATCAATACTTTACTATCTCGACATAATATAATTTTAACACCGATAAGCCCGAAACAATAGATTCACACCCCTATACAAGGGAGGGGGTTCAGTGACCTTCCATTGTTTTATCGAACAAGCAAAACTCTAACGTAAACCAACGTGGTAAAGTTTAATTTTACTTGTTAAGTTTGCTATTTTGATTATCATTTTAACAGTAGGTGAGGTGTAACTAAAATTTGAAATTTATTGTTGCTGATTCTTTAGTATTCATTTCTAAGGGTCGGGAATGAACCTTAGGCCTTTAGTACAGCAATGATTTATGGTTCACATTGTGTGGTGGATAATAGTGGATGTATTTATTTTGGTTGAAATGAGTTCAAGTACCTACTTTAAAGGGGAGGATACGACTTTGCGACACGACTTTTGAATATTTTGCCATACTAGAAAGATTCGGTTAGGTACCTAGTCAAATAAAGGTTAACTATCTTTACGTATCTTTTTTATTTTTTTATTTAAAAACCCTCTGTTTAAAAATAAGATGCAACTAAAAACCAGTGCAAAAAACAATAATAATGATTAATAAATCAATTAAACTATTAGTGAACATTTGAACCAAACTAAAAGTGTTTGTGTAAAAAGTTACATCAAGATTGTCTTTATAAAACTACATAAGTACTAAACCTAATACTTTCCTTTGAAGATGCTAAAAGCTCAGCAGTTTTCAGAATGTCAATTTTCGTTAAACTAAAATGTTTTTATTAAGTAATTAATTTAATTGTCAAATGATGATTGTGATTTTTTTAATTCAATAAAAAATATTTAAAGCGTTTTATTTTGATGTTTCGATGTTTTTGTTGTTAAATCGGATGAAAATCGTATTAAGTCGCATGTAAAGTCGTGCCTTTACGAACAACCCTTAAGCCTCAGCATAGACAATCACAAAACTGCGCAACTGTCATTGGTATGCAAAACTGTAAGTCGAGGGTGTGCTCAAGCCCTTAGGGACGCAAGTTTTCATAGTTTCGAGTGTACATGTGCGATGCGTTTGTCTGTGCATGTGCCCCTTAGCCATTTGTAGCCCCCTGAGGAACGGGGGGGGGGTTAGTCTGCACGTGCCTCGTTTTATTAAGTGTTTTAAACGGATTTGGATAAATTTATAAGGTACTTGATCTGATAGGACGTGTGATTTTTTGTTGGAACGGTTTTTTATTGCTGTAGCTGTCATGTGGAATGAACTTTTCTGAAACTTATATGGTCGAAGTATATAATAAAGTATTCTGTTGTTTTCTAGTGTCCGTGAAACCATAAACTCATATATATCTACTTTTTTAAGAATGAAAAACAAAGCTTAAATTCTAGTATTATTGAACGCCCATCAACATAATGTTTTTTTATCAGAAATTATCAATTTTGAAACTCCTATATTCGATATGCAACTTCACAAAAAATATTCCACAAAATTTCTTCTTTTAGAAACTAGAATATTTTCTCTAAAACCCCGCTCCACTGTCCCACATCCATTCCTCCTTATCACTTCAAAAAAATCTTATCATAAGCCACTAAATCTTTGGAATAATACTTCACTTTGGCTGAATAAAATCCTCGTTTCTCCCTTTCCGAGTAGGTATTTGTTGCAGTTGGTGTAAGCGACGAGTCTAGGAGATTGATCCAGACATTTGCATAGCATTAGGAGATAGCACTGTTTAAGTTTCAGTCTTGAAATTCTGTCTGATTTATAGGATATTACTTTAGTGATTTTCTAGATTGGACGGATGAGGATGGCTTATTTTGACTTGCTCATTCTATAGTTCTATTATAAAGCTGAAGAGTTTGTTTGTTTGGTTGAACGCGCTAATCTCAGGAATTACTGGCTTCAATTGAGAAATTCGTTTAGTTTTGGACAGCCATTTATCGAGGCCTTAGCCTTAGGAGAACAGGAGCGGAGCATTAATAAAAAAATGTTGCGCAGACGAAGTGGCGTTGGTCAGCTAGTTATGAATAAATGGTACATTTTTGGTGCACACTTTTCATTTTTCTTTCGTAGTAAAAATCATTCTGTGTGTGTAAAACAAATGTCAACATTTTATGTTACGACGTAACGAGTCACTTTATTGACGCATTGCAGCTTGTCGCTTGGCTACCGAAGCTTTCATGAAATTTAAAAATGTATTTTTTCTGTGACATCTTTATCATATCATTATACACCTATTAATTAAACAGCAACTGTCCATAGAACCATCCTTCGAAACTTAAGAAGCTACATAAAAATATCATCAAAATAATTTCTTCAAAAGAATACCTTTTCCTTACAATTCACAAATCAGCGGACATGTTTGTTCACTGAACATAAAAACGAAACGCTTGACAGGTACTGTAGGATGTGCCCTGGAGGGTAGATATCAAATATAATCCGCGGATTTGAAGGTAGCTCGCTTGGCAGCCATCTTAGCGATAAAATGTAAGCGCCCTCATACATAAAACTGTTACAGGGTAGCGCTTTTTGTTTTTGAAAACAACATGTATTTTTTTTTTGGGTCAACGTTTTGTTTTTGCGGACAGTGCAGTTTTAAAAACGTGTTTTCTTTATTTTTTTTAATTAAAATTAAATTTAAAAAATAAGAATTTTGACGTATGACTGGAAATAACTGTTTGGAGAAGCCGTGAGGTTTATTCTTTTTGTTTTTATCAGGGACCGAAACCGGTACGATCAATACCGGTATTTTTCGGTTACAACCTTTATTTTTTTTACAGGTATTTTCAAAGGTTACCTTAATTCTTAAATACTGAATACAACCTGTATTAATACCGGTTACCGAAATAAAAATTACCTCTATCTTATGTACACGTGCCGTCGTCGGCATTAGTCAAAGGGCGCGCATCGCCTGTGTGTGTCAAAGAGTCGAGTCTACCCGCGCGCGCGTCGGCTAACGACGACCAATGACAGCCCTGGCTGGCACGTGGCAGGGCGCGGCGACCGCGACGTGTCTCTCAGTTTGCTATGTACGTCAGGCTGGCCCGGCCCCATGGAATTTAATAATGAGATTGTTATCAATCCAATGTACCCGGGTATACTAATATATGTAACACCTTCATTTTCAATGTAACTCTTTTTAAAAGAAATTACGTGCACTTCTTAGTGGCCGGGCCAGCCTGACGTTTTCAGCCCGGCCACCTTGTTTCCCACTAATCTACAAATACTGGCAATATTGTGCTACAGATGAAATGTACCCTATAATTTATGCATATGTAACACAAAATCGAATCCTAAAATGCAATAGCATACGAAATATTAGCGGTTGCAGGTGGCCGGGCTGAAATTATTTCGTTAATATAAAACAGTAAAACTGCAACACCTACCAAAAACTAATACCAGTACATAATGAGATATAGAGATATAGAATACATGTAACGCTTTCATTTTAAATTATAATACATATTTAGAAAGAATAATCACTTGAAATTATATTTCAGCCCGGCCACCTAAAAGCGGTAATATTCCCTAAAATCTTATGCCAATTTGTACAGTAAAACCTGATACAGCTATGAAATGAAAGTTACATTCGTTTCGTTTTAGTCGTATACCTTTAAGCCTTCTGTTTGACTAGATTATCAAAATCTGAGAAACTTGCCGAAGAGTGACTATCATTTATTAACTAATTTCAGGACATTTGGTTTGTTGAGTGAAACAAAATGCGTTACTATGATATTTTTATTAATAAACTAAGTAGTATAAATCACACATAATAATTGTTGGATACATAATACCTAAACCTATATATATTTTCTCCGTTTTTGGCTTCACAACATAACCATACAAAGATAATAGTTCACAGACGCTACCACCGATTTTTAGACGGCGCCTGTGTCGCGTCCCAACCTAAGTCGTAAGATATTTTCCCCGAGTAGACAGAATAGATGCGCAAGAGCCGTGTAGTTATCAACACTTCTGACATAATATTTTACGTTTTAATATTACTGTGAGTGTAAAATTTGATCAGTTGTTGCAGTGTAGTTGTTTGTGATGTGATGTTTTTAAGGTAAGTCATAGTTTTGATAAATTAAAATATATCGACAAACAATGTTAATGGGTAGCTAAGTAATTATTTAAAAAAATATACAGGTAAAGTAAAGTAAATCTAAACACTCATTTACTTAATAATAAAACTCCATACAATGCCATCAACTAAATATATTTTATCCTTTCGTTTATAGTCAATAGGTAATAATTTTGGTGATTTACTAACAGTAAGTGTTTAGTTTTTGTGAATCTTATTGTTGTGTACCTACCCTATGTATTTACTTATTATTATTGTGTACTTATTTATTTCGTGAAATCAATAATTAATCAGTTTCTTATTAATTACTGTAAGATTTATATATTGGATTTTAGTGAATTATTCATTGTAATCAGGCAACCGTCGACGGTGTTCGTCTGTACCCGCGCTTCTTGTAACTCCCCCTTGTACGGCCTGCCACAGCGATCCACGTCCTTCGCTCACCGCATTCTTTTCCTCGTCCCGCGACACGCGCCCCTCTCCCCATCTCTATTCTATCTTATATATTTCTAATGTCCCAAAAGTTATAAGTTTTGTGAAAGTAAATTTGATTCTTATGAACATTCTTTGCTTTCTTTCTTTCTTTCTTTCCTTAGGTGCTAAAATATTTTTTAATAGATTTATGTATATACTTGATAATGCATGCAAATGTTACTGCATACACTTATCTTTTTAGGGAATTTGTATTTAAATAAATATTAATGTAGTTATTTAGCCTACATGAATACCTATTACGAAACCATAGTTAAAATGAATATATTTTATTTCAGTTGAGCGTGCCTACACCATGGGAAAACGTAGTGCGTTAGATATTGTGGCTCAAAAACAAATATTTGAGAAACATAAACGCTTGATCACCACGACAAGATATAGTTCTATTATATACAATACCATAGCAAAAGATATAAACTATGTGATGTCACCAAAAGCACTATATCTCAGCTTTAGAAGAAACTTTTTAAACAACCAGAACTCACCTCGGGCAAAAGATGAGTGCTTCATTAAAAGAAATGAAGATAATACCAATAGTATTATAATTTCGTCAACATCATCATCAGGGTCTTCTCCAGTTATTCAACAAGCAAGCTTACTTCATCAAATTAGTTTTAAATTTCCAATTGATGTTCATGAATGGAAGAAAATTGAACCCTTAAGTTATACGTATAAACGACACGATAAAAATAAACCTAGTGCAAGATATCAGACGTACAGAGCTATTCCCAAATTTAAGTGGTCCGGTCTTTTAAGAAAAAAACTCTGGGAGTTTTATAAGTTACCTTGTACTGTAGCATTTAAAAGACATGTTATTCAAGGCGCTAACATTACATTCTACGGACGTTGCACTCAGTGTCAAGCAACAGTGAAAATTCAAAATAAAGATAAGACTGATCACCTAATGTCTAAATATTAAAACGCTACTCAATTATAAGTTAAGTCTCGTGTTGTCTCTATCACTTTATATCAAAGTGACTGTTACACCACGAGACTTAAGCCCTATTTACACGTTGCAAGTTTATTGCCTGTAGCAATAAATATCGTGTACATAGGGCTTCAACGGCATCTTAAAATCCAAAATCTTAAAATATACAGGATGAAAAATTGAATTCATGGGCATCCTCTTATGGGGTAATTGTACTCATCATTATGAAAAACTTTCACTATGGGAGCAACCCCGATATCGCGAAAACAAAATCAGCTGCTCCTTACATTTTGACGAGTGATATGTTCACGTATTGTAGAGAACATATGAGTACAATGACCCCTTAAAAGGATGCCCATGAATCCAATTTCACCCTGTATACAGGGTTATTTTGCAACCATCATCCAAATTTTTACAGGGTGTTCTACCCATGAATATGAACAACTTTCACTATGGGACCAACTCTGAAATCACGAAAAAAAATCAGCTGTTTAATACTAAAGTTCAATACCTACTTGACCAAAATTTATGAAACAGCTGATTTTTTTTTGTGATATCAGAGTTGGTCCCGTAGTGAAAGTTGTTTATATTCATGGGTAGAACACCCTGTAAAAATTTGGATGGTGGTTGCAAAATAACCCTGTATAAATAAGTACTACTTACATATATATTTTAATATGTGTACATTACGGGTGTTGGTATTGAGCTTGAGCTTGTTGTTCCTGAGCGCTATCCATGATAATGTGAACTATTTTATGCATACATTCATAGCGTCTTTTGTTGTCTAATTTGCACAAAGGTTTCGCCATTGACATTAAAAAAGAATAACATTCATGAATCTTGTCATCTTCCATACTTTGTACTGAGTTTGGCAGGTTTCCGTTTTCATTCATTACTTTTGATGAATTATCAAAAGATAAATCTGGGGCAGAGCAATTTGAATCTAATTCTGGAGTAGATGCATCTGGATCCAAAGTAGTAGATACCTGTATCAGTGGTTTATTTGAAGTTTCCATACTCTTTACTTCATCAGCAGAATGGATTGATTCATTTTCCTCACTGCTTCCGTCACTCTCCGGTATGATAAAACAATGTCCTGAAAAAATATAGAAAAGAAAAAGTGCCGTAATATTTCTATTTTTTAAGTAGTGCTAACAAACTACTCAGCAAACATTAATTTTAAGATAACGGCGGAAATAAAAGTTAAAAACTAAAACCCAATTACGACAAAACGCCAACTAAAAAGGTATAAACAAGACATCGTAACAAAATAACATCAGTTTTCGTATAACCGCTGTCACACGTAATTTAATAATAAATAATATTCATGCCTTTTTAGTTGGCGTTTTTTGACAACCGTCCTCGTAGTTCAGACCATTCACTATAACTTGTCCCTTGCCGTCATGTTGGCACCATAGCTTGCCAAGCTTAGGCAGAGTACAGACGAGCAGCACTTTGCTGTTGACAGAGCGAACTTCTGCTGTCGACAGAGGCAACTGCAGCTGCCGCCATTGGTCGGCGTTTGGCGATGACACGTCGACAGCAAACGCCGACCAATGGCGACAGCTACAGAATGAGCGCGCCTCTGTCGACAGCTGAAGTTGGCTCTGTCGACAGTAAAAACAATGCTGTCAGCATGGTGGCGCCGTGAAATGCAATTATGCAACATAACACTTACTAAAATAAGTTTAAAAAAAAAAATCACGCCCCTTGTGGCACCCCGACCAAATGGGTTACGTTAGAGGTGTGACCACCCGCGGGCGAGAGGAGCGTATGCTACTTCCAAGTTGGTCGAAATCTAATAAAAGTCCATCGACATTTTTGCGTGGTCACCCTACTTTGTTTGATTTACGTTTTATACCGCCGCTATGATGCACAACAAAACAATTAGGGTGCCTGTGCTGACTGCTGACCACAGCATGATACAACCATTTCATGAAATGGTCGAACACTTCATGACAGTGTTTTAATATAGGTACTTAAAAAAGTGTAGGTGGGTAACGCGCTCGAAAAAATTGCAAGCAAAAATGTTATGGGCTTTGTTTACGAGTAGTGCCCTCTAATACAAAAAAGGGCGTGTAAGTTTGTCCGCAAGTTAAATAAACAAACTACCGAGTTAATTTCTATGATGAGGGAAAAAGATAAACAAATGGTATTTTACCAATTTACAATGTAGGTAGGTACTTAATATTATCTTACTTACCTTTGTTCATTTCCTTTTTTTTACTTCAACTCAAATACCTACTCCGCAAAAAGGCGCACTAAAAACACGTAAACAGTACTGGTAGGTACAGCACGCATGACGGTCTCCCTGCTAATGTATTTTCTAATGCCAACAAATTGCCGGCATTGCGATATTCTGTTTCTTTCTCGTAATCAAGGTCATTTTTAGGTAACCGGTATTAAAACGGTAACTTAAATAAAGGTAACATGTTTCTTCCCAGATAGCGGTTACCCTAACCGTAGAGGTAACCAAAATTCTTCGATACCTGTACCGTAATTCATAAAGGTTTTCGGTCCCTGGTTTTTATGTTCACTTTTTTATTTAATTTATGTGTTTCTGATGGATTGTCGCCAAATAAGTAACGTACGTATATACTTATGTTCTTTCTTTAAAAGGCGTGATGTGGTGTTAAGAAACACAAAATCAACAATTAAAAGTTGTGTGTTAGCGGTAATTTTAATTATTATTGTTTTGATCATGTGAGTCTAAAAATGGTCTAATCAGAAAAATGTGTGTAAAATAAAAAAAAAATGTTGCACACAAGCATCACTACAAGAAAGCACAGACTTAAAACTACGTAACCCAGCGTTACTAAATCACAGGTTTTTCCATACAATTTTTTTTTTTTTTTTTTTAAGCATGGGAAATCATCAAATGACTCCTCCCGCTTTGGGTGAAGCAGAAGGGAGTGTCAGACTCTTACTGACTAAAAAACATCCGCGTTTCTCCCAGTGCCCTTTGCGTTCCAGGGTGCCTCTTTCGAACGAAGTCCGCAGCCCCAGCAGGCACTGGCCCTAGCGGGCCCCGTCTTTTACGCTGACAGCTCTTTGAGGCACGCGTGAAACACAGCGCGCTGTCCACCCGGGCCTGGTTCTTTCTGATCAGACGGCGAGCCACCCAATTCTCGCCGTCCGCAGGCTCGCACTTACGGTGGCCGAAAATCGCCCTGCGACTCCCGACGCCCGGGGCGTCTTCCATACACTTACGAAAGCAAAAACAAAATCCAATCAGAATACAAACAATTTTTACGGTGCCATCTTACTTGTCAAATCCTGCTATTCGACTGAACAATTTATAACGGTTACTGTACAGGAAACGGATCTAACTGAATTCACGTGCGTAGTTTAACGGCTGAAACATGGCATCCGGAAAGGACGGTTACGGATCCATAAATGTGAACGTACCCTTATACCCTTTGTACAGTGTAAGGTGGGCCTTATTATGTGCGAATTTCAAAAACGTCACGTTTAGGAAATGAATGGTGATGTATGGGCTTAAAGGGTTTTAATTGTTTGGTTGAATGGGTTTTTCGAGGGATAACTGTGTTCTTGTTTAGTTTATCTTGGGGTGCAATTAGTTTCAAACAACGATTAGATGCATCTTGCACAACGCTTATGTCTCGTCATTGTATCTATAAACACTGCAAATGATTTAACATCACATATTCTACAAATTCAGAGGGCCAATTCTATAGTAAGCTCCAAATAAACTTGCAATCTATAGTATATACTCCATACTAATATATAAAGCTGAAGAGTTTGTTTGTTTGTTTGTTTACTTGAACGCGCTAATCTCAGGAGCTCCTGGGCCGATTTGAAAAATTCTTTCAGTGTTAGATAGCCCATTTATCGAGGAAGGCTATAGGCTATCATCACGTTAATACCAATAGGAGCGGAGCAGACGAAGTTGTGCGACTCAACTAGTAAAATATATTCCTAATTACCTGAACAATAGAATAATGAACCGTTTTTATTACTGGAAAACGTAAATGATCCCGATAGAAGTCGATTCAGGGCAGCTATGTGTCTTTATTTCCGTTTTTATATTAAAAAAGTCAATTAACGCATGTGGTCAATGACCGTAATTGCACATGTATCTGGCGCGTACCATACTAATTTTTAAGCAACGTTCGCAATCGCGACTCAGTCGCTAACTGTCAGAAAAGCCTCAATTTCCATATATATTTAACAGATTATTTATTAGGATTCCAAATAATTGCAAGAAGAAAATTGATAAGTATGAATCATCCTGCACAGCAAGATAACAAATGACTACTTGACCTGCGCAAATTCTTCTGTTCCGCTCCTATAGGTCTTAGCGTGACGATATAGCCTTCCTCGATAAATGGGCTATCTAACACTGAAATATTTTTTCAAATCGGACCAGTAGTTCCTGAGATTAACGCGTTCAAGCAAACAAACTTTTCAGCTTTATATATTAGAATAGATTTAATCACCACTATCTCTAGCCGCTGCAAGCGTGTACAACATAAATATTCACGCCAAATCTTTAAGGGACCCAGCAGTAAACATTTTGGAACCTCGAATGTCACACCGACTGAGTTTTCCACTAACATTATCTAATCCATGTCCTCTAACCAACTTTGCTCAGCAAAAATGCACCTTAAGATTTGGTAAATAGGGAAAAATAAGACTGCAGATGTATTTTGCAATAATTAGTATTCCGTGGCTGTGCGTCTTCGCTGATTGGCTGGCGAAATGGGGGGAAGGGGGATTAAGATTTCCCCTTTATCGTTTCACTCAAATGACTGACTTCAAACTTGATTTCCTAAGATTTTAAATATAAATAAATTGTTTCGGTCTATTGATTGAACTCTGTTTAAAATCGAGTAATGGCTTGATAGATAAGTTAGGTTTAAACGTCGATTAAAATGACATGGAAGCTGTCAATTAAAGTTAATCGACTGTCTACTTTGTCTTGAATATTTGATTTGAATTGGAGTTAATCTTGTTAACGAGCTCTGCTGAAAATGGACTCAATAATCTGAACTGAAAGTATTCATGTCATGGAATATAAATGTTGTCAAAATGTTATAAGAATGACGTGACTTTAGGTTTTAGCAAAATTATCACAGTAACAGGTTCTCAGTCAAAATAATTAAGTCTAGGCGAAAGTAAAATAAATTTAATCGTTTAAAGAGAACGAACCCTCATGGAGCTTAGGTCCAACCGCATCATAGAGATATGAGTGGAAGCACCAACTTTGGGATATATTTGGACACGCAGAGGAAATACTAAAATTCTTTGAAAAACAAACCACAGTAAATTTTGAACTACGAATTCCTTAACAATTCCTGTTCTTAAATGGAAATATGAAAGGCGAAATACAAATTCTGATTTCAATTCAGGTACCTAGCGCCACAAGCTTTTGTCTCGTTATACAAAAGATATAGGCAATAACAAAAGATATACCTAGGCAACCATCAATTGAGATAACTTATAACCAAATAGGTACGTAGGTACATCAGGTACCCAACAAGAAAACAAATTAAATCCAAGTCTAAGCCTGTTTCAAATCAAAACAATTAAATTTTCATCACTACAGTAGGTACCCTCACTAATACAATCACACATAATCCTTGTGAGAGTACATTAATAGATATGTTCTAGTATTCTCCTGACTGTACCTACTTGTACTATTAGTTTTAATTAGTTTAACACTCCTCAGAGAGGCGGGGCCGGGAGAAATAGTTATAGTAATAGTGCTTATATTAACGTGTCTAGTGAAGCCTTAAGAGCTTATGAAGAGACGGTATTGGAAAATGGAGATGTTATTTTTCTTAATGAAAATATGAGGATCGTTTAATTAGAAGTAAGTAATTTTTATGTTTTCGATCAGAAATTAGGTTAAAACATCCAAAGTTTTGATGAGTCTTTTCGTTATAGGACCGACATTATCATTATCATCTGCTTAACCTTTTCCCAACTTTATTGGGGTCGGCTTCCAGTCAAGCCGAATTCACTTGCCCTATGCATTACCACCAAACATTGCGATCGTCAACCCGCCTACCAAGCGTGGCAATTATGGCAAACCCCCCCCCCCCCCCCCTTTTGGGGGAGGCCTATGTTCAGCAGAGGACGTCTTTCGTCTGTTATGATTATGATGATGATGAAGCATTCATCCAAGCATTCACTTGGACATCTTTACAGCATCGTACTGCAGGATTTTACATGAAGCGGCTACCTACCAGACCCCCACAACCTATGAACTAGGTGACAGGCGAGACTGGTGTCAGATTTTCAGGCTATAGAACCGATAGGTATATAAATTATAGAGTCAAAAGAATCTGGAGGCATAATTGAAAAAGAAAACAAAAGAAAGAAAAAGAGTTTATTTGCGCCAAACATGACGCAAACCAAAAGGGGTGTATGGGGTCCGTTGCCATCTTAAAGACCCAAGCCAACCTCACCTGCTAGCGGTGCACCCTGCTGTCCAACGGACGAGGCTCTGGCGAACCTGGTTTCCCTCTTGTAGGGTTGTGGGGGTCAGACGGTGGAAGGTGTTTTGGTTGGGGGGGATCTCAACGGTCACGTAGGTCAGTTTGCTGGAGAGTATGGACGTGTTCACGGTGGTTTTGGTTATGGCCAGCTAAACGCAGAGGGAGTCAATATACTTAGCACCTGCGCTGTGTCTGACCTAGCCATCGCGAACACATTCTTTCAGAAGAAGCCCCAGCATCTTATTACGTACCGTAGTGGTGCCTACTCAACCCAAATAGATTACCTGCTGGTGCGACGGTGCCACATTGGCAAGGTTACCAACTGCAAAGTCATCCCAGGCGAAAGCCTAACGGCTCAACACCGCCTCCTTGTCCTGGACTTTGCGGTTGTACCGAAGAAGAGAGTGAACGAGAAACGCAAACCCCGCACTAAGTGGTGGTTACTTGATGGTCCTAGGCAGTCGGACTTCATCGCGGAGGTCGAGCATCTTAAGATCAGTGCTCCGCATGAGTCCGCTCAAGAGATCTGGAGTAGGATCCATTCAGCAATCACCGGTGCGGGTAAGCGCGTCCTTGGCACTTCTCGTGGTGGCCGCACCATAGGAAAGGAGACGTGGTGGTGGGATGACGGGGTGCAGGAGGCGACTCGGAAGAAGAAGGTTTTATTTAAACAGTGACAAGGGTCCAACTCTCCGGATGACAGGGAGGCATATGGAGCGGCTAAGCGCGCTTGCAAAAAAGCTGTAGCCAGAGCCCGCAGCAAAAGTCTGGCGCCCTTATACGACAAGCTGGAAACTGCGGAGGGGCAAAAGCTTATTTTTAAGCTGGCGCGTGGCCGGGAGAAAGCTACACGGGACATTAGCAAATGTCTCTGTGTAAGGGACGCCCAGGGTAAGCTGCTCTACGATGCCCCCTCTGTTAAGGAGAGATGGTGTACATACTTCGCGGAGCTGTCTAACAAACAGCATCCCCATAACCTTCCTCCGGAACCGCCTCCTAACCTTGGGCTTATTTCCCCTATTTCCCCCGACGAAACCCGCATTGCTCTTCGCCACATGAAGAACCGGAAAGCGGTCGGGCCTGACAATGTGCCAATTGAGGTGTGGAAGGCGATGGGCCCAAATGGTGTGGACCTTCTGACGGATCTTTTTAACCGCATCCTGATCACCAAGGAAATGCCGAACCAGTGGCGATTTAGCCTGATTATCCCTGTTTACAAAGGCAAAGGTAGCGTACAGGATTGTGGTAGCTACCGCGGTATCAAGATCATGTGCCACACCATGAAGCTCTTCGAGCGCATCATTGACACACGGCTCCGTAGCGAGTGTACTGTCTCTGAGTGTCAATATGGCTTCCGGGCGGGTAACAGCACCATGGACGCAGTGTTCGCCTTACGGAATCTGGCTGAGGCTTACAGAGAGAGAAGGAGAGCTTTGCATATGGCCTTTTTAGACCTGCAGAAGGCCTTCGACTGTATACCTCGGCAGTCCATCTGGTGGGCACTGCGCTTCAAGGGCGTTCCCGAGGCCTATATTGACATTATCAGAGACATGTACCGCGATTCCGTGTCCTCTGTCCAGACCGCTGTTGGCGAATCGAATGGCTTCCCAATATCTGTTGGCGTTCACCAAGGCTCGGCTCTTAGCCCGTTCTTGTTTAACGTAGTGCTCGATGTAGTTACGGCAAACATCCAAGATCAGCCTCCATGGCTAATGATGTATGCCGATGACATCGCCCTCGTTAATCAGAACAAAGCCCATCTTGAGCGCAAAGTCAACATTTGGAAGGACACGCTTGAAAACGGTGGTCTGAGACTAAATGTGGCGAAGACTGACTACATGTCCTGTGGCAGCACGGATACAAACACCATCCGAATAGGTTCGGACCTGATCAGAAAGTCCGATACGTTCAGGTACCTTGGATCCGTGCTGCACGAGTCTGGCATCGTGGACGACGATGTCCAAGCACGTATTGGCGCGGCTTGGGCGAAGTGGCGCGAGGTGACGGGCGTTGATTGCGACCGCAAAATGCCTCCGAAGCTCAAGGGGCAGATATATAAATGCATCATTCGGGCTGTCCTACTGTACGGGGGCGAGTGTTGGCCAGCACTAAGCAGACACACCCAGGAGCTTCGCGTCACGGAGATGAAGATGCTGAGGTGGATGAGTGGCGTAACGCGATCCGATCGCATGCGCAACTCATACATCCGAGGTAGTCTTGGTGTCCGTGACGTGGGGGAAAAACTGCAAGAGTGTCGTCTGCGATGGTATGGCCACATCATGCGCCGCCCTATGGAGTACGTTGGTCGGAGATGCATGAATATGGCTGTTCTTGGGGCTAGGCCCCGTGGTCGCCCTCGCAAGCGCTGGCTGGACGTCGTCAAGTCCGACATGAGAGCCAATGGCCTGACTGAGAAGGATGTTGAAGATCGGGCAAAGTGGAGGAAGCTAAGTAGGAAGGCGGACCCTGGCAATAGCCGGGATTAACGCCAGGTGGAAGATGACGCAAACCAAAAACAAAAACAAAGTTGGGAAGATAAGCGTCACATTCGCGCAAAACGGCCATCGCTCAGCATAATGCTAGAACTCGAGTGCGAGACAAAGCCACAGCGTTGGTTTTCAATTACAAACAATAGTAAAAGCAATCTCATTTATTTCATCAACTAATCAAGAAATTACTAATACCAATAAACCATAATAAGTGGAATAATTGACCTACAAAACAAAGTGGAAGCCAATAAATCATATTTTCCCAACTAGTTCTGAAAAGCCCTCAAATAGTCATGGTTGGTTTTCAGTTTTCAAACAAATCCAAAGTCAGGGGCTTATCCTATTCATTGGGTACCCTCTACCTTTATTTTGATTAATTAATCTCAATCCCTTGATTTGAATGCGACAACTTTCGAGCCGTATGAATTGACACTAACACTTGATTACTTTGATTAAATTAGTTTTTGGTGGCCTAGGAAGTTGATTAATGAACATTCATACGGATTGTTCTTATGAAAAAGTGTGTATTTGACTGGATTTTTTAATAATTTGCTCAAAACCTGGAGAGCAGACAAGATGTAGCTAAAAATATTGCTTAAAAATCTCAAAAAATGGCGGCGGCGGCGGCGTCAGCGATTTAAAATCTGTGATAAACAGAGACAGCACTAATGGCGAGTGACGTCACTCACAAGTGCCGCCATATTGAATAAAAAGCCATCCAGCACAAACTTCATATTGTGTGACAAGGATAGACGAATAACTTCTCTGTTTTTCCTCCAATTTTATTTATTTTTCACCAATCGTGCCGTTCTAATAACATCTATAAAATAAGTATTCATTCATGTTTTTTTTATAGTATTTCAATATCCTACGAGTATTATTGATAGTCGCATCGTTGTCGCGTCATGTCTGTCAGCGGGATCCTTTATAGTGTTGCCCTCATTGTTTAAAGTTATTGTTTTCGGTATCACGAAGTCTCCTTTAATTATATTTTCAGGCTTCATCGAAATTGTTTATTTAACGAACCTGTATTTCACAGGTTTGCCCGCTCGTGCGGAATATTTATTTTATGAAAATTGATGAAGAGAAATAATTCCTCTTTTAATTATGAAATGTTTTTTTTTTTATAGTTTATTGCGAAGACTTTTTGTGTAAAATTCATTGAATTGGTACGCCAGAAAGAGCTTATTTATTCCTTATATTTCCTTCAATAATTTTGAACAACGGGGCATAATTTTGTTGGTTTCCAAATGAAAAATAGTAAAAAGATTTTTTATCCATATTTCGGTAAAGAGCAGACGTTTTTAATAAACCTTTATGAAAGTGCGTTGAACATGAAATTAAATATTAACTGCTTATTCAAATTTTTATTATTACTTTTCTTTTAGTAATGAGTACTAATGAGTGGCTTCATAATTACATTTATGTCGAAATAGTTCAATTTCGAGCTTTCTTATTAAAGCACCTAGACTATCTAGAATTCTAAGAATTCTAGATACTTGGTCTTTGCAATATGAGCTTTAATTGTATGCGTATGTGCACACGTTTACGGGATTCCGACCAATCAGATAAAAGCCCGGATGCGCTTGCGTCGTCTGCTCCTTGCGGTGCAAAAACAGATTTAAATTAAGAATTCTCTCACCTTATTGGTAAGATTTATATCGCTTTCTAAGCAAATTCTCACCTTATTTGCATGTAAGATGAAATAACGTTGTTTTATCCTTCCAAAAACGAACCAATAAGCACTTGCTAAAACGTATTCTTTGTATCATTAATTTCCAAATGCAATCAAGAAAACAGTTCATCATAACAATTCTTTCCCAATAAACACAAACCCAGCTATTTTTGCTTTTGTCGACCCATTTTCGTACATCTTAAATGGTGTAGAAATAATTACATTAAGTAGAACATTAATGGCTTTGGGACAAACGTATCTGCAACTGTCAAACCGGTCGTCAAATTAATGAATGCCAGGGTCCTGAGGTAATGACATTGTGGGTCACTCATTCGGAACTGATAGTAGCCAACAGAATAGGGCGGGGGGTCTGAAATCGGCGGTGGAGGAAGCGGGAGCGGTTTGATAGGAGAGGAGTTGGACAGTTTCAAATGTGCGTAGTTTCACTGGCACCCGTAACATCGTAAATCATCAAAGCTGTTTCGCATCAAGTAAAAACGACAAGAACTTAGCAATTAGCATAAAGTTACAGGCACATTGTGAAAATTTAACGCAAAAACACACTTTCTGCTGGATGTGACTATTTTAATCGACGTATATAATTACGATGTTCTGTAATTTATGCCACTTAGCTGAACGGGTTATAAAACCTTCAATTCTCGAAGTTACAATCTTCAATGAAACGAAAGTCTTCAGTTCTGTTTATCCATCAAAACGTATTGGTGCATCGTCAGTAGCTTACAGTAGCCCAATGCTGGATATAGGCTTCTTCAATCTTACGCCATAAATCTTAATTCCAGCAACTCTCATTCATCTTCCATCCAGTACTAGTATTGCTGTGTTATTCCGGCAAATATATTTTATAATTCATGAATATTTATTGTATAAGGTGGTGGTTTTGTTAAATCTTCAGGTTTTGTTTCACAAATGTCGGTTTCGTGGTTCTTAGAACTGGCTTAGATGGAGCTTAGAATAATGTTATTAAGAGCGAAGGTTTTGAAGGCCGAACAATATCATCTGTTACTTGAATTCAATAGGTTTTTGTACAACTGATTGATATGCTTGACCAAATTCAAGAGTTCTTTATTAAAAACCGTATTATTGTCAACTAGACCAAAAGTTGCACCTAGCTTATAATTTAAATCACCTACACAGTCATCTTTTGAATAAATGACATCAATATCATCACCGTCCCCATTACCCGCTGCTTTCAAAGCCCCACCCAACCCAAAATCAAATACCAGCTCTATCCCTTCGCTATAAAGTCCACATTCCTCTACCCCATCACCAGAGGCTCACAGTGGCTTTCAATTGATTTGGCCAGAAGCAATCTCTCCTGATTCTTTGAGAGTACATTTCTTTCCCAGCCAAGTATTTGCATTTACTTGAGTGTATACAAAAGGGGGAATTTGCTTACGTTTGTTACAATTTGAATAAGATAGTCAGTGGGATAGAAACATATTGCCTTTTTTTTGTTTCTTTTCTTTTTCTTCTGTTTAATGACTGCTTGGATTGTTTTTGGTGGAGAGGGGCTCATTGGAACGATGGTAATTAAAAATTGTTGAGAATTTTTTCTGTTGGTTCATTGATTTTTATTTGTGCTGTTGGAGAGGCCTTTTCGTTGTATCCTTTATGGCTTCTGCAAAAAAGTGCGATAACGATTTGACGACGCTTCTTTTTTTAATATTTAGTTTTTCTCTGAAGATCATGAAAAATTTTCGTGTTGACGTTATGTTCTGTAGCACTTGTCTGTGTGAGCTTCAAGATACCAAAGTATTTTTTTTCTGTCCAGTTTTTTGTGTCTTCAGGTACCTGTTTTTTGCCCAGTCACCTTATTATTGTCTGTCATTTAGAAGTCTTTAGTCTGTTGTCTAGAAATAATCATTTCAAAACCTGCCACTTAAACATTTATCTTGAGTACCAAACCTGTTGCTAGATCAATCCTATTCAGATTAGTTGAATCGTTAATAGTAGAGTTGTATTGGTAAAGCTTCAATATTCAGAAAAGCTCAATTCGTTAACACACATAATAACAAATGCATTTATAATTAATATTATAATATGCGTGATTTACATTATCTACTGATGTAATATGATTGTTATGTTCTGAACAATAAACCGTGTCGTTGTGTAAATGTATAGAACTTATAGAATTTGGAGAGTTATTAAGAGTGATTTTGGGAAGCCCAAAATCATTATTCAGCCTAGGTTCAGAGAGTTTTCTTCCAACCAAAATAACATACGTTCAAAGATAGATTAAATAGGGATTTTCATGACTGGGTGGGTGAACTTGTTTAGTGTTGCACTTCAATCATCGCTTTTCATTATATACCTTGATTTTGCTTTATCGCATATTAGTAGACGTAGTCTTCGTCGATATTCTTTAAGTACTGATTTCCAATACGACAGTTCTAACTCCTTACGTCTCATCTGTTTTCGCTACCATTATCTCCCCACCAATCCTAAAACGATCATTAATTTCAACCATAACTTAATTGTCAGTTAAATCAATTGCAGCATCATTATTACCAATTATATCTTTCAATCATAAAACCATTGTGATATTGATATGCTTATCATTATTGCCATGTGCAAACGATACCCGCGAGGAGATCATGTGATGCATTTTAATTAATATATTAATTAAACCGATGCAGTTTCTGCCATTTACATAATTAAATCTATACTAATATATAACGCTGAAGAGTTTGTTTGTTTGAACGCGCTAATCTCAGGAACTACTGGTCCGATTTGAAAAATTATTTCAATTTTAGATAGCCCATTATCGAAGAAGCCTATAATTATGCTATATATCATCACGCTAAGACCATTGGCAGCGGAGCAAACGAAATTGCGCGGGTCAACTAGTAATTGTATATAATAACTGCAAATAGTTATACAGAAAGACCAAAGAAAGATGATTTAGGAACACGTTTTAATAAATTGATTTTCTAGGTTAAGCAACGCTTGCCGAGGCCAGTCTGTACCTCAGAAAGCATGTAAAGCTGGTCCTGAATGTCATTTGTACACATCGTTGACAGTCGTTATAGGTTTAAAGCCATGAAATCTGCCAACAGTCTTTCCGAAAAGCAGGTTAGGCCCGGCTGCCGTTTGTAAGAAAAATATTTGGGTTGTGTAAATTGCTGGAAACGGGGTGAATGCTAATTTGATGTCGAATAGAGAAGTATGGAGGAAGAAGATACCTCTTAGACATGGACAACACCAGGAATTTGATAATGGTGACTAGATATTAAGTTGTCACAAATTTACCTTGCAGTAACAATGAAAATAACATTGTTTGTTTGTCGTCTGGACTAAATTCTAATCTAGGCAAAGAAATTTAAGTTTGTGTGAAGCTGTGATTTGATGTAATCCTTCTCAATCCTCTGTTATCAGATTTCTTTGAACCTTTTAAATCACATTCCAAAAACACAAAGAAAAATAAAACCCTAAAAACTCAATCTTCCAATAGAAATGTCACAACTTTTCATGTTTACGTTCATCATAAATAGATTGAATTTTATACCGGGGTCGGAACAATAAAAATAAATTGCTTTTCGGTCCGTCAGTACGCAGCGAATAAAATGGCAATAACGCCACCCCGTGGTAACAGACGAACATACAGACAGATAGATAGATACTATTGTATGATAATCTGTCACAGTAAGCCTGATCAGTCAGGGACTAGCCCTATTTCTACCAAGCAAGCAGTTATCGCACAATAAATAGTTGGCAACCCTGACGCATCTGTCACTTAACTAGTAAAATATACTAACGTCATTCAGCAACTCAGTGAAAAATCGCGCCGTTCTGCACCACCCCTAGCGTGTACCGTCAACAAACAAAACGTTCCCAACTTTAAAATAAAGCATTAAAGTCGATTTTTATATGCACGCAACAATGAATAAATTTAAATATTTGTTAACTTAAAATGTAACCCATGTTACCGGAAATACAGTCTAAATTGCACGGGTGAACATTTGTTTCTTCAATTGTGTTTAAAGCGAGGTAAAAGCTACTCTATTCTTCAAGGTCTAAAGTTTGGAATTGAATGTGTTTGTTCTCAATTCCTGTCAACCTTACGTAGGGGTTATTTAACTTTGAAGTCGTTCAAAAGACCCACGATTTGGGATTCTGGTGGATTTCTTTTTGGATTAAAGACCCCATGAATATAATGATAATGCATTCGAGGGTTATTACAGGGAGATTTTGTCACGCGTCAGCGTTTGTATAGATAGGCTTTCTTTTTTTAATACTCCTGTACCGTCAGATCAAATAAAAAGTTATAATGATGTGGTTTTTAATTCTTTTATTAAGTCATCTGGGCCCATTTCTAAAGAAAGTTTTTATACATCAGTATTGAATGTGAAGAATTCAAATTAGGAGTTGAAAGTAAAAAAATCTGTTAATTGTAGAATATAAAAGAAAACTTTGACAAAACTTTTAATAATTTTAAGATTCTTATTTTGTTATTACATTTTACTGAATGTTTTTTTACTCATTGTTATCACTAAAATGCTTTGCATGATTATTTTTTTAAATCAATAATCTTTGAAGCAATTATACCCGTAATTATTAAATATGTACTATTATGTCGACAGTACTTAGGGTGCTTCACAAATAACCCTTTGAAGTGATAGTTAATGGTGTTTACTTTGCAAAAAACATTTTTAATTACAAGCCATGTGTGATCAAATGTTTGATAGTTTGTGGCCGCCAATATTTGCGTTTATGGTCGATTGGTTTGAACGTTTATTTATTTATTTGTTTTTTTTTTTGTTGCAGGTACTAGCTGAAATCAATGTGAAAGCTGTAGCTTCGTGTTTTGGATTTTTGTCGGTGAGGTTTTACAGTTTATGACCGCTAGTTTGGGCTAGGAAAAGAGTACTTGGAAAGAAATGAGGCTGGCTTTTGCTCAGAAGTGGGGACATAAATAAAAATCTGCACTCAAATTGGATAAAAGAGGTAGAAATTGGTGTAATTGGTGCTTTTATGTAGGTTTTTTTTTACACAGGACATACCCACTACGTTCTCATAGTCAGGTAAAAGAAGCAGTTTGGAATAATAATAAAATTGAGCAAAAACCATTTTTCTCCAATTGGTATTTCGGATTGGATCTATGAAACTAGACGAATTCGTGCTAAAAAAAATTACAAGGAGTTTTTCGTCCATTTCCATGTCTTTCAAAACATCAAATCCCTGTTTATTTTCCCCAACCGTTCGTCTAAACCAACATACACAGCAGTGACAGATCAGCGCAATCTTAGTACAATTTCCAAGCAACACGTACCGCACTTCAACTATTTTGCTTGAGAGAGAGAATTTCCACGGATAATTTAAATGTAAAATTTATGTTAATCACATTCACACCTTGAGTGTTTTGTGAACCGCGGAGGCTGGCCTGTTTTCTGCGCACAAACATAGAATAAAAATGTAGACGAGAATTACTCCCGAACTCATTCTTAGAGCCAGGCATATAGATAAAACTAAACGAAAAAACTGGCCATTTTTTTTTGGATTGGACACGGAGGAAACTCGGTATGTTAAGATGGTCACCCATCCACAGACCAACCTAGGCAAGCGTTGCTTAACCTTGAAGATCGGCCTGTGCGGCTGTTATTATTTAGCCACGAGCTTCTCCAAGCATAACTTTAAAACTATTTATTTTAAAATTATGATAAAATATAATTTAAACCCTCATAGTTAAGCCCTTTCATTTCATATGTACGCGATACAATTTGTAAAACTTTTTTTTTAATTTTCAAGTTTGACCCCTCTACTTAAAATTTATTTATTTTTCACGAAAACGTGCACTGATTTTGATAGCTTGAAGAGAAAGCTTCTTTATCTTTAAACTAACTTATTCTCGTGGCTTCGTTTCGACTGAAATCCTTCTCCGGAAACCTCGGAGTTCGGAGCCTCAAAAAGTACTTCAAGCTTCTCGGTCTTCGGCAGTAGTTACGGGTAGTTTGAAGCCCAAATGTCTGACATCAGGAATTCCCAAAGAGTAAGCCGTTAACCAAGGTTACCGATATAGCCCGAAGGATCGCCAAACTGAAGTGGTGGGCAGGACACATTCCTGCCCACTATCACTTCAGTTTGGTTCGCAGAAAAGATGGTCGATGGGGCCGATAAGTTCTGGAGTGGCGACCGCGTACCGGAAGACGCAGCAAGGCCTCCCACAAGGTGGACTGATGACCTGGTTAGGGTCGCGGGTAGCCGATGGATGCGAGACGCACAAAACCGGTTGTTGTGGCGATACTTGGGGTAGGTTTATAATGTCCAAAAATGGACGTCTTTCGGCTGATTTGATAATGATGATGACGCAGTTTAAACCAATAACTGCTTCGTAGAGTTACATAGGCCGTTGCTGCATGTGAAATACTGGTATTCAACTGCAAGTCGACCTCAACATATACAGGGTTATTTGTAAAACACCAGCAACCTCTTAGGCAGTGAAAGTACACATGATTATAAGCGACTTTTACTTTGGGGAAACTTCAAAAGCTCGAGAAAAATATCAGCTGTTCCATACATTTTTACTGGCTAAATATTGCATTTTGTATGAAACAGCTGATATTTCTTTCGAGATTTCAGAGTTTTCCCAAAGTAAAAGTTGCTTATAATAATGTGTTACCACCTAAGAGGTTGCTGGTGTTTTAAAAATAACCCTGTATAGTTAGGACAAGGTTAAAAGTACTTTGGCTTGTAAGAAGCTGCTCGTAATGATGAGCGATGATTCCGGACTTCGGTACCACCTTGGCTGGTGGTCCCGACCGGCTCAAATAAACCATGTCAGAGGCCCTTGAGGCGGTCTAGAAACTCTGTCACTAGGGTGTGTGGGGTCATTAGACCTTACTGCTCACACGATAAGCTCGTAACAACGTGTAAGTCAGAGCAGAACCTAGGGCCGAGTTTCACGTCTATACGATATTAATCTTCTATGGTACAGATAGGCACGAAACTTTGATCTTCATTGTTACTGACTGATGGGCTTGATTGTACTTTGGTTCGGTTTAATTCCGTTCACGCGTATTCAGATTGAAGACAATTTGTTCTGTTACTATGTCAGTGATGAATAATAAATATAATATCCAATATATTGTCGCGTCGCGTCTGTGTACAGGAACCTTTAGGTATAGCAAACGTGTAATTCTTCTCTCTTTCGAATCATTTTTTTTGTATTTAATTTAATATTTACAAACGTATTAACAACGAGACTAATTACCATGAAATTAACAGCGATGTGGATTATTTTTATGATGCCCAATGATTTATTTTGTTTTTATACGCGTTTGTACATTTTTTCGAATCATACATTAAATTCGATAGTATTTTGTCAAAAACCAAAAAATATTATCGAATTTTGCTATATTACTCTATTCCTGTTTTTATCGCGTTACTAGGGTTCGGTGGGGGGGGGGGTTGTTTAACTGATTACTTTCATGTTGCCTGTTGCTACATGATTTCCCTAAGCACCGCTGAGAGGCAGCTGTATAGATCATACTTAGGTTTAGACTTTTAGTTCTCAACCTATGTAATCTTTATCTGCCTAGCCTTTTCCCAACAATATTGGGGTCGGCTTCCAGTCAAACCGGATTTTAGCTGAATACCAGTATTTTACGTGGAGCGGCTGCCTACTAGACTTCCACAACCCATTAACTGGGTAACATGGTAACTCGGTATGATAAGATGGTTACCCATCCACAGACCAACCTTAGCAAGCGTTGCTTATCCTTGAAGACCGACCCGTTTCTAGCTACGAGCTCCTCAACTCTATGCGGTCTGGCCTTCAAACTTATAATGCGCGCAGCTAAGGTAGAACTCTCTGCCGGCGTCTGTGTTCCCGTCCACATATAACCCGTCTGCCTTCAAAGCAAGAGTGAACAGGCATCTTCTGGGCACGCTCGCTCCATCACATACCTCATCTATCGCTCCATCAGGCGTGACTTTGGTCAAAAAATTAAACTCTGAGTGATACTGAAATCGGATTTTGATTTAACTTTCCCAAGATTTCTTACAATATTTTCTACCACATCGTCAATTGATTTAGCCATATCATCACGACATAATTATAAAACAAAGTTTTCTGCCGCGTCTGTCTGTCTGTTCGCGGTAAACTCAAAAACTGCACCCATTTTCATGCTGTTTTCACCAATGGATATAGAAACAAATTCCGTCCGTCCGTTCCTCGAGTCGTTTCGTCCGTCTCGAGGAAGGTTTTAGTACATAATTTATTAAAAAAAAATAATTAATGTTTCCTAAGAAAATTGCAGCGCGGACGAAACCGCGGGCGAGCTGACAATAAATGAAGATCCCAAAACGGAAATCAGAAGCCAAACGATTGATCTCTCCTCCGCAACTCCTGCACAAGAACAACTTAACATACTAACTTCAAACGGAACCGAATCCCCCATAAGTCCTCCAGTACCCTCTTTAGGCAAAACCGTGACTTCGATAGCATTCTATTAAAGAACACCTTTCCGAGCTAAAATTCTAGATAAGTGCCCATTGTGCCACGATTATCTTATCTAGACATATTTATGGTAACCTAGGTTCTAGATGTTCTAGGTCAGTGGTTCTCAACCTTATTTTGATCTATACTAGGAATGTTTAGGTAGTTAAGTATAGGTATACAATCTTGATATGACTTTTTACACAAACATGTTATACAAATAAATTGCTGCTTAAATTAGTGGTTCAATCGACTTATTAGTTTGATTTTATTTTTAAACTGAGCTTTTATATCTGTAGCGGCATCAATGCCGCCACAAGAAATACCAACGGAGCAAATCTACGTCGCAACAAAAAGAACCGCGACGCCATCTATCCAACTAGCAGCGAACTACTTCGTCGAAATCCTGCATCGCGCAAGCAGAATTTACCGTGCGATTTGAACATATTCATCAGGCTGAATATCAACTATCGGGCAGTAGCCCGCCAGGCACAACAGCCGCTTGGTTGAAAGATCCTCCTTTTCAATTGAGGTGTGTGGGTGGACTCTGCCTCCAAATATCAAAAAGCTTAAAAAGACACATCAAGAATGTTATTTAAGTACCTAAACCTTTCTAGCATAGCTCCATTTTGCTTTCTTAATTGAAAACGGGGACCAGGGTGGGTACCTATTATGATAACGGTGTAGGAGGGAGACGGAGTTATACAAGACACATAACACTATCCCTTTTTCAAAGCTTAATCATGATGCTATTAGCACGTCATAATAAGGCCCCAGAAACCCAAAAGAATGTTTATCTGAGTAAAAAAATAAATAGAAAAAATAGCGTATATCTTAAATCGTTACTAGTAGTACACCTAGTCTTAAGATATAATAAAATCAAAAGTAACAGGCATCAATACTTCTAACACAATATTTCTAACAGTAACTTAAAACAGTTCGCATCAATGTTACTTTTAAGTTGGTAAGTTGGATACTTTAAATCATTCGCGGACCATATTTTAGGTCTTGCGGACCACTAGTGGTTCGTGGACCACAGGTTGAGAACCAATGTTCTAGGTCGTAAGCTTGGTTGCCTAGATTTTAGTCCGAGAAAGGCTTTTGCTGTATGTTTCAGTGTAAGTATATGGGTCCCAGTAGTGCGTTATGTTCAAATGGTCGTGGTTTTATGTAGATGAATGTTTTGTCTGGACCCCGGGTCGAGTTTGTCAGGGTCTTAGTTTAGATAAGACTTTTTTTGGGATAGGTACTTGTTCGGGGGTTCCATTTTGAACGCTGGTTATCTAGTTTCGTTGTAGATAAATAAATATTATAGCTTGCTCTCTGAAACAAATCGTTGGTATCTGAAAGGACTAACAAGAACTATGTTATTTTCAGTGGTTCCTTTTGAGATTACACTAGGTACCTATCTGCTTGAGTTAGTAGAAAAGGCTCGTTGACGTGAACGTCATCGTCAGTACCTTTAACGAAGGAATCAAACAAATACATATAGAATTGACTCATTTCATCATCCTACTTCCTAATAAAATCTATACTAATACTAGCTGACCCGCGCGGCTTCGCTCCCGTCAACTGGCTACCTTACCTACCCTACCCTACCCTACCTACCCTACCTACCTACCTACCCTACCCTACCCTACCCTACCCTACCTACCCTACCTACCCTACCTACCCTACCTACCCTACCCTACCCTACCCTACCTACCCTACCCTACCTACCCTACCCTATCTACCCTACCCTACCCTACCTACCCTACCCTACCCTACCCTACCTACCCTACCTACCCTACCTACCCTACCTACCCTACCTACCCTACCTACCCTACCTACCCTACCTACCCTACCTACCCTACCTACCCTACCTACCCTACCTACCCTACCTACCCTACCTACCCTACCTACCCTACCTACCCTACCTACCCTACCTACCCTACCTACCTACCCTACGAACCCTACAAATAAAAAAAATAGATAGTAGCCGATTCTCAGACCTACCCGATATGCACACAAAATTTCATAAGAATCGGTCAAGCCTTTTCGGAGGAGTACGGTAACTAACATTGTGACATGGAAATTTTATATATAAGATTTATGATAAAGCTAAGAGTTTGTTTGGTTGAATGCGGTAATCTCGAGAGCTCCTGGTTCGAATTGGAAAAATTCTTTTAGTGTTAGATAGCTCATTTATCGCAAGCATCTCGCTACGACCAATAGGAGCGGAACATTAAATAAAAATGTTAGGCAGACGAAGTTGCGCGGGTCAGCTAGTTATAAATGTGACGCAAAATCTTCTGAACGGAATCTAATGGAATTTGGTACACGAATTTACTATCTGCATTAACACAGATAATTCTTTTTACCCATCATTTTCGAGTACATATCTTTTAGGGCGATAGGTAGCTTATTTGGCTTGACTGGAAACCGACTCCAATATAGTTGCGAAAATGCTTGGCAGTATGAGAGCTTTTCACTCACCATGTAGAGGACGGCTGTCACCTTGTCTCGTGTACATCGATACTTCATCATCATCATCATCAGCTGAAAGACTTCCACTACTGGACATGAGCCTCTCCCAAGATGGGGGGGTTTGGACTATTCGCCACGCTTGGCAGGTGGGTTGGCGATCGCAGTGTATGGTGTTGCGTTTTACAGATTACGCTGCTGCCCAATCTCTGGTGAGTCCCTAAGTCGCCTCTTACGACACCCACGGGAAGTGATGGAATGGTATTATTCTTTTACGGCACCGGCCGACACCATACGGCAAACGATACTTAAGTTGAAGGAATTAGATTCGCTCTTCAATCTTAAGGTAACGTTATTTTCATGGGATAAATTTTATTGGGGCTAATACATTCGTTTAAAGGACAAAAAAAATGGTTTGTGGGGTACAAAAGTTTGTCAGTAGTTTTTCGAAGATTAAGTGTTGTCTAATTTAAGTTTGTTTTTATGACTAAACATATATCTGGAGCAACCATTTAAATTTTAACCCTACACCTACCTAGCCGTTAAACCAACAAAGTTTAACACTAACCCTTCAGAACTGCAACTAAGTTATTTCAGTCAAATAGTCTGTAATATCGCTGATATAAACTTAAACTTACTATCAACGAAAGGGCTAAGTTAATCTTATATGCAAATTTAGTAACTTAGAGTTTGGTCCAAGGCATAAGAGATTAGCGAGTTTAGAAGTACTTTAGTTTAGTGACATTTAGATCTGAAGTGATTTGAATAGAGATTTGGAGGATAGATGACGACAACTTTAATATTAAATTAATATGATGCTTTTTAATCGTGAGACCATAGTGCACCATGAGGTCAGCAAGAAGCATTACTGAATACTGTGCAAGGAATTGCACAGTATTTTCACGGATAACTTGATAAACAATTTTTTATTGATAAATGCGTAAAAGCGAAATCGAACATAATCATTATTTTAGAATCTCTACGCTTACGAAACGGAATAGTTCAGAGTTTTTAATATTTCTTACACACTCAGAATCTACCTGACTACTTGACACAATCTGTTGTTATATTCAAGTAATTTAGGTACAAAAAGTTCTAATCAAAACTATGATTATTTCTTGTATCCGGTAACAGAGGTATTTTTTATGAACATGCCTTGCAACTGGCAATCGTAATCTTTCTTCAAGCTTCTTTTTTTTTTTAAATCGCTTCTGCTTACACCTTGACCGCTTCCTCTCATCCGTGGACTGATGATATTGCATAATAGTTGTCAAGTGCGGCCTCTCCACCAGATGGCGACGCCAGCGTTTTTGGGAATAGCAAATATGCTGCGGTTCTGCCCGTTAAATAAATGTTTGAATAAAACCTAAGCGAGTGTTGTGAGGTTTGTGAAAACTTTATTAGCATTTTCGTGAGTTTTTTTTTTTGATGGAAAGGGTTTGTTTACTATAACTTGCCATTGACTTCGAAAGTTTTTACGTCTTTGTGGTTTGTCTTATGAACATAAGTAAGGTAAATAAATGGCTACCTTTTTCTCGGAAAATTAAAAACGCTCAGAATAAATTTGATTTGATCTTATGTAATACTAGCTCACCCGTGTTCATTTCGTTGGGCGGTATTGTATTTTCGGGTTAATAATAGCCTGTGACTTACAAATAACGTGGCTTTCTATTGGTAAAAGAATTTTCAAAATGTGTTCAGTAGATACACAGATTACCGCCTACAACTTCATAAACTCACAAACTTTACCTATTTATAATATTAGTGTACCTAGAAAAAAAGGTAAAATTTTCGAGTTTTTATTTTAGAGGTAATCTTTGGAAGTTCTGATCCGATCACGTAAACTTATTCAGTGATTAAAAGTAACAGTATTAGTGGGTTACTTCCTTCGTAGCGAGAGTTACTTTTCATCTCAAAAAAAAACTTGCGTGTGAGATACGCCACTGGCGAAAGCCGCGGAAAAAAGCGATGCCATAATATTCCACCATTCTCGAGAAACTTAGCACTCCAAAATCTGTCAGAATTTATCAAATATCCCACAAGTGCCAGCCTCATCTTTAAATAATCACCTTCAATCAATTATAATTGCCGAAATCAAAACTTTGACCGAAAAATAAGCAGATCAGAAGTTAGAAGTCAAATCAATCAAAATTTTAAACCAATTAGATCTTAACTTGCTTAAGTTTCACCTTGGCTGCTTTAACTTTTTCAAATAACAACCCCCTCGATAATTTAACGGCAGTTTAAAATTTAACTTTCCACTTTAACTTAGTTTTGGAGACCGTTCATTACTTATATCGTATTGCAGAGGTGTTTGATTATATTTAAATATTAATACTTTTCGTGGTTTATGTCTTTCAGGAGTTTTCCTTCCGATATTTTGTTGCTTATTATAATTATTTATTAATGTACAGATGGCAAAGCTATTTGGTATATAGGTAAAAATATTATTTTTCCACTGCATTGCCAAAATTTATTTCTAATGTATGCATTATAACTTTTTAAGCTTATGGCATATTTACGAGTGTGGTGTACAATAATTGTCTTCTCGGCACACTAACAACATTGTTTAAAAGTAGTTGCAAGTTATCTGCCTGCACACTCAATAGATTTGTTGAAATTCAAGCGCGTTTGAAATTCATCAAAATCGCTGTCAATGGGCAAAGTGCCCAGAACACTGACAGCATTGCCTCGTTGAATGGCAATGCTGGTTCGACGACCGACGAAAAGGCCAGCCCTCTGGTCACGTGTTGAGTCGGCTTCCTGTTTACTAACGTCGAGAAAAACTCGATAATAAGGGCGGTTACTTATTTATTTAGACTTCATGCACAAAATTACAAAAGAGGTATTAATGCCTTACGCATCATCTACTAGTGAACCAAGGCTGTGAAGAGATAACATGTACCTATTAAAAGCAATATAAATCCATATTCAAAATAAAAAAAAAAGTCTTTCTAAACTTGATTACTGCTTTCAGTACCTAAGAAATCAATAGATTTGAACTTTATTACTTCAGTAAGGTAATATTCATTTTCACTCTATATGAAATGTAATGGCTCACAAAAAACAGTTTTATTTAGACATGACATTTCAGATGTCACAAGTAGGCTAATGTTTATTGTCTGTTATTTTTAGCTAACAAAAGTACTCTAAGTCCGTAGTTTCCTTGTATGACTCCCACGGTAGATTAAGTCTCTAATATAGTTTTAATATTCACAATATGTGTAAACCGCCCACTCAAGATTTCCAAATATCGTCACACTCTTGTCTACTTATCCCAATTTATTAGGAATCGGCAAAACATGTCGTCATCGTCTTTCATACTTTTTTATTAGCAGTACATCTCATTACATATAATAAACTAGATTTTGCTCGCGACTTCGTACGCGCATATCACTTTTTTTTGTAAGAATTACGGCAAATTCTCTCTCAGTGCTCTTTTACTCAGTACACTCCCTATGGGCCATGTCAAATTTCAGCTTTTTGTGACCAGTAGTTTCGGCTGTACGTTCTCTGTCAGTTACTCAATCACTCTGTTCGGAAGAATTTTATGTAGGTACATTAATTTTTGAATACAAAATATTGTTTAACTTCTTCTTGTTAATCCCGGCCGTTGCCAGGGCCCGCCTACAAAATGTTGTTTAACTCTTCTTTGAAAAGAGTATTTATTTATTTATTTATAAGGTTCACCCACAGCACATATTATATGGACATAAATACATTGAGTCTCATGGTAATATTCTAATATATATGCCAATTACGAGCAAACAGTAGGTAACTATAGTTTCTTCTTCGTTCTTCTCTATTAGATAAGAATCTACATACCTTTGCAAATGGACACGAGAGTTACATACTCGCATTATTTTTAAATATTTTTGTACTATAAATGTTGATGGTCAAAGCTGTATAATTGAAATAAATGTTTGGAATTTGACTATCACTCATGCATCAGCTCCTCCACTTTTTTAAATATCATCTGAATAGATTGTAAGTAATTAGCATTATTTGAACCAAAGACAAATCAATCGGGAACCTTTTGGAATAATGAAACATTTCATTATTAAAAAACCTCTTATGAACGAAATGGACTCAACCGAATTCAATATCGAAATGTTTTTATTCAAATAGGTCGTTTTAAGTACACTCAAACAGCCAGAAGCAGATCTGTGGTCCGGTGCAGTGATTCTACTGAAACCCGAAATTAAATCAGAATGCCGTGATTTCCGTTCACATTTTACTCTGAAATTAAAAGGTTTTGGGGTGATGCCTGGCAACATGGGTTATGTTTTAACTCTGCATATTTATTTCACTGTAGGTACAGTAGTCGTGTATAGGCGGGTTTAATGCAACAAGGCATGCTCTATGTGTTCTGGAGCGGCGACCGCGTACCGGAAGACGCAACCCAAGGTCGCGGGTAGCTGATGGATGCGAGACGCGCAGGACCGGTCGTTGTGGCGATACTTGGGGGAGGCCTATGTCCAGCACTGGACGTCTTTCGGCTGATATGATGATGATGATGCTCTACCAGTCAACCTTTGGGTTAAAATACTTTCGTCGTGGAGTATGGAGGACTTAGGAATGGAAGTCCCTGTCGGGGTCTAAATTTCCTGGTTAGATGCATCCCGGGAGTCAGTCAAGAGTGAAGTATGGTTACTTCTTGGCAAGCGTGCTCCATCTTCGGCCAAATCATCGCTTTCTTTCTGGTGAGATAGGTGTCTAAACGCAAGCCTATGTTTTTCTTTCAAATAATCGTTTATTTCTTCTATGCTTAGATTTCTATCAGCCATCACGTCAGTATTCTTTCCCTTTATAAATTCATCGTCTTTCTAAACCCATACATTGTTTGTTTAGACAATCTACTATTTCAGCTTTCAACATTTGTTAGCTTAACAATATGAAACGCCAATAAAAATCCCCAAAAGAAATAAATCCAAGCCAGTAATAATAGGCCAACAATACAACCACTAGCAGTTATTCTAAACCATTCGTTATATAGTCCTAATTTTCTTCTTTGATTCTTTCCACCACTTTCACCCTTGACCCATCATTCCTTACTATTAGCCGAAGAAGCTTTACCTTCTAAAAAACATCTTTTATCATTTGTACATCCAATCCAAACTCAACCTTAGTGTAAAAGGAGAAAGTTCTGTTTTGACAGATCCGGGGGATGTATATAGGATGTTTGGGTTTGCACAGCTGTGTTGCCAACCTTATATAAATGCTAACAAAATGGTGGGTTCGCGTGATATACACTACTTATCGTACTTTTACTATTTTGCATATATTACCTTGCTATGCATATTCTGTTGACGGTTACTTTAACCATTTTATGTTTTCGCTTCGTTCGTTAATGTTATCAATACTAGGCTTCGGCCTTTCATCGATGGAAGACATAATTTTGTTATGTTAGATAATTTTGGGTGTAATGGAAGCGCCTAGGAAAACACGCTTGCAAAAGGATCTTTTATAAACTGAAATATGAGCGTTATTAAGTTTTGTCCAATGATGACTAGGAGGAATTCTTGGCTATGTACTTTAGACTAGGTTTTTATATAAGGGATGTAGGGATTGGGGAGTGAAAAACATGGTACCTGCTTGCCAAGTTGTAAAAGTTTTCTGAGGGGTGCTGTTGCTATGGGGCGAGCAGGTCCTTGCTTGGCTACCTGTCAACAATTGGATTTTCATACGAGTTTTCTCCATGTATTTGTGTAGTTTTCAGTACCATAATCTTCATGCATCTTAATACTGCAATAGGTACATGAGATTCTTATGAGTTAAGACAGAGTATCTTAATTTTACAGCCTATTGTGCCGATAAACGATCAAGCTTCTCGATCGCATTGTAATATTTTTCCATTTTCGTTTTCGTTTTTGTATCTTATTCCTTTTTTTTCTTCATATTCCTAAACGAAAACTTAATACAGGATCATATAATTTACGTATACTCCACAACCTCAACTCTCAAAACATCTCTCCCACATTTACAACTTAATCAAGTTCGCGGAAAACACTTCAAACTTAAACTTACAACTTTACCTAGATTCAGCAAATCCTGGAGCCTTCCTAAAGCTGCGTGAAGCTTCCAAGGGTTCACATTATCATAACTTAAAGTTCTCTGAGCCCGTAATCCCAGGTATAATCCTTGATCAACGAACCCCTCACAGAATGGCCCATGATGGGCCTCTGGGGCGTTATTTCAATAATGCGATCGATTTTGAAGTTAACAAGTAGGTGGAACATTTGCTTAATTCCTTTTCGCAGTTTTTCGCATTTGTTAAAAGTTTTAAGTGTTTTGTTGCGTGTTGTTTTTCAAGATGGTTTGTTTACTGTTTGTTTGTGTTTCGTCTGTTTTATTTATTGAAAGGACATTATGTTTTACTGCTGTTGGTTGGTATAAACATCTGTATTCTTTGTTTATTTACTTTTCATAGCAAAAACCATTCCTTCATTCTTTCTTATAAATACCTATCTAAAAACACTTGACGCCTTCCAAAAGAATTTCACGGCTAAATTCCCAAAAAATATTCCAACACTTTTCCTCCGAACATTTTTTCCCAAAATATCTTCGAATTCTTGAAACTTTCGTAAATCTTAAAGGAGTTTATGCCTCAAAATTCAGAATAAGTCGAGAAAGCGCCATTGTTCAAGCACTCGTATCTGAATCTACTTACGGGAGACTTGGAGGCATCCAATGCAATCACTTCGGACCTCCTAGGACCCCCTAGGACCTCCCTAGCCCCCACGTCAAGGGATGGGACATTAGCATTTTTATCGATATAGAAAATTGTAAAACGTTATTGACTGATCATTGTTAATATTGCGATTATATTTTGCGGCAATTTTTTTGTGGTTATAGCGGAGCTTTTTGTGCGAAGTATTTCAGCAAGTAGATGTGTTTTAATGTTTTTATAAAGTAATGTTGAATGGTTTCGATTAGAGTAAAGAATCTTAACACTGAAAAGGTATCATTAGATGGACAATTTCATAGATCAGTGAACTTAAAATTCCTATCAAAACTTTACTGTAGTTTAAAAATCTACTTCAATGGACGACAGAAACTACGCAGCTCTAATTAAAAAAGCAATACTTACAACGATACGACCCATTCTCGATTGATGGTTAGGGTTGGCACCGAAACTATCGATGTCCATCCCGGGATTCGTCTAAACGCACCCGGTGCGCCGAATTTCCATACGTACACAGAGCCAAATCCAACTGAAGTTATTGGCCATCCCGCGGGACTTCAATATATTCGACTATTTTTATTTACTTGAAAGGAAAAGCTTTCGCGCGTTCTCTACGTCTCGCGGACGTAAAACGACCGTGGAATACGTTATTTTTCGTCACATCTCTATTCTTTAACGTTCTTTTTTAGAAATTTTAAATTTTATGAACGCACCAGACTTGAAAAAAGTTGCGCATATTTTTAAAACGGAACATAACTTAGAGGAAGCGTTCGATATTTAAAATGTAACAAAATGGAAGACGTTGTGTTGTTTTCAAAATGGAGCTCTGTTTTCTACAGAAGATGGAATTCCATTTCGTTACAACACTAAATAAGAGGAAACTTTCAATATTTAAAATGGAACAAAACGGAAAACTTCTGGAATGTGGACTTAATTTTTGGAAGTTCTTTTTTTGTTTTTGTCTCAGAATTGATTGCACTACACAAAACTCATGCTCAATATAAATCGCTAACATTAATTGGACAATGAAAGTCTTCTCGAAGTTTAAGCGTTCGCTGTTAAGAGGTTATTTAATACCATTATAGCTAACATAATGCGATATAGACCACCCACGACTATTAATGTTCCCATAAGATTTCAACACGAACTTGCAATAAAAACATCGTTAAATGTCAAGAAGATTTTTATAATAATGGATAACATAGTTTTGTCCTGTATTGTAAAGATTTATCAAAACTTTACAGTACGCTTGACATACCCGAAGGTGGGGTTAAACGTCAATCAGTTTTCTGCCCGGAGTCTCGGCTGTTAACTATCATGACATGCGACCAATGCGTTATTTTTCTCCTGAAAAAATTTATATCAATTCTTTGGTTTTTTCACCTGTCTTTGAAGCAATTCTTACACTAAAATTCCTAAAAACCTTTAAAAAATATCAACATTTTCGACACCCTGTAAAATCTCCTCAGCAAACATTAAGATAACTTCACAAACAATAATTTGTGGCAAGAGAAAAAAAAAACGCGGGAGTTTTAATTAACAAAATGGCGGCCGGAATTTCTGCAATTCAAACATGGCGGGCCTAGCCAATGAGCGACTCTTTATGTACGTATGCTAATGAGTGACAGCCCTGCGCGAATGGAATTGTCATGTAAGGGCTGTCATTACGGTATACGGTGAGGTTACAGGGATGAGACGCGTATGTTATTTTTGCATTTGAATGTATCTTGTCAGTTTTGTGGCGTAATTTTTCGTTATGTCTTTGTTTGAGAGCGACAAGGTTTTAAGTGAATAATCCAATTGGGATTTAGCTTTTGTTATTTCAAAAAGTGACTAACTATTATAGAGAGAATAAATAAATGTCACGTCTAGAATTCAACTGATAAAAAATCTCCTGGCCGTTACGTTCCGTCCATTTGTATCCAGAAATAAAGTTAGTGATGTGACTGACGTATCCAATTGTTTTAGTCGATTTAAAAACAGAAGAATAAATCGACTACAAATATCGATTCACTTGATTAGTCACACTAGTTAGGTTAGTAGTTATATTTCAAATCAATTAAAAGGTAGGTGGATCATCGAATGCTAATCCCAACTTGTAAAACTAAGTTCTATGTTTGTTACGTTATATTTGTGACTTTTGGTATAAAAATAGATGGGACCCTGGAGTGGGTTACCTACTTAATGTGAGCCAAGCCGAAGAAGGATTGCCCGCGGCTATATAAATTTATTCCGTAACTGACTGACTGAGTGACTGACAGAGCACAGCCGACTGGTCGTAGAAAGCTGAAATTTGGCATGTAGGTTCCTTGGGGAGTGTTGGGTAGCACTGGAGGATTTCCCTAAAAAACGAGATTTGCGCGTACGAAGTCGCGGCCAAAAGCCAGTTAATACACAATTGGTACGACTAAAGCATTTTCAACGTCAATCTTCCAAAATGAACCCGTCAAACTCAAGCGACGTTCAACAGATTCCGAAGGAGGTTTTCATAATAATAATTAGAAAGTTTATTTTGTGAAGTTGGTAGCGATAAAACTGCACGTTACGTTATTAAACGACCTGTATACGCGAAAGTTTGCGACCCCTGGGAACGCTTTATGAAATATTTCAAAGAATTAATGAATTTTGCAAAATTTTAAGTAGGTGAGGTACAGTGTGTTCTTAGATAAACGATGTATAATAGAAATTGGGAGCGTGGTATAAATAATGTATAATAGAAATTGGGAGCGTGGTATAAATAGCAACTTTATGAATTGTTTATCGAGGGTAAGCAGTTGTTGGCACCGTTTTTCTGTGGATTGGTGACCGTCCTTTTTATGAAAACCCCTCAATGCCTCAGGACAAGAAACTAACTAAATTTGCATACGAAATATTGAGGAGCCAATCGTAATTGTCTATTTAATAAATAATTTAGTAATAAATTCGTGTCTGCTAAACATGCTTTAACATTTCAGTCACTAAAACATCTCCACTTTAGAATCATTACTAAAAGTTGTAAAGATTCTAAGATGGAGAAGTTGGACTCACTCCACTATTCGACTAACCGACAATAGTCAGACTCCTAATCGACTAACAAGCACAACACTAATTCACCGAATGATGACATAAAGACCACCATTCAAAGGTGAATCGCGTTTGCATTAAGTGTCCTATTCACAACACAAAATGGTTTATACCAAGTAACGAGTGAACTTAACATTCGCGTAAAAATTTTCGAAGACGCTCGAGGGTGTTGCAAATCGTTTATTTTACCGTTTTTTTTTTCTTCTATAAAGCAACCGTTTCTTAGTGAACGTGAGACGTTAACGCAGAATTTATAGCCCTACGTTGGCTCTTAAAGGTGAGTTTTGCTTGAAAACTAAATCGGTTTTGTTGGTACTTACCTTTCTAATTTACACGGGGTTGCGAGGTACTTTCTTCCTTATTTGACTTGGGACAATCGTGAACAGAAGTGTTGGAGCGTGACGTGTGAAGATTGCCTATTAATTATAGACTTTCTTACTGTTAAAGTTTATCTATATTTCTTATATTGTGGTAACTCGATAGTAAGTTTATTATAATACAAGCACTTCTCACAAGCAACAAACAGGTGATACAGTGCTTGTTTATCATCTCTTTCCAGAACTTAGTCTGTACTCGTATCTACTTAGAATATAACACTTGTGTACTTATGTGTACTAACTTTGCTGACCAAGGTATAAAGTTCTGTTTCGTAACTCGAGACTAAGTTGGCTGTTTTCGTACCGGGAATAAACAATCTCGATGCTAGGAATAGGTCCAAAAAACGCAGCCACGCAGAAGATCGGTCATATTTCCTACCAGGAATTTACAATCAGTTTGCGAATACTCCGAACAGAGCCGAGAAACAATAGGATATAGAGGATTGGTCCAATTTCATACGGCAAATATAATAAAGGCCAAAAGCTCACTACCGAAATCATACCACTAACGAGGGACACGAGGTACCTTTAAAACATGGCTTATTTCGCGTATTACACCAATATAATACAGTACTTATAGAACTTAATCCAAATTTTATATGATGTAATCCTCACAGCACAATTGTTTGTCTTCCCAAATAAATAAATAAATTTTGCCCTCTAAGAACTGTATTCGTTTGTCACAAGTTAAATATCAAAAACGCCTATGGCCCGACAACCGTCCTAATTCAGCCTAAATTTTAAAATTCGAATGTGTTTTTATTTATTTTTAAACATAATGTGGCATTAAGTTTAAGAAAGTTTCTAAACCTCTAAAGAGGTCCTCTAGAGATGAAAGAGGAATTCGACAGTACGATGAAATGTGGGTGTATTATAGTAAAGCTTCTGCCCATCCCTTCATGGAATGATATGATCTGAAAATCCACACGTAGAAAAAAATATAAGAGCAGGACCAAAATTCGCGGCTATGTTAGAATTTCTTATTTCATCTGCCTGGCCTTTTCCCAACTATATTGGGGTCGGCTTCCAGTCAAACCGGATTCAGCTGAATACCAGTATTTTACGTGAAGCGGCTGCCTACCAGACCTCCACAACCCATTAAATGGGTAACAACACGGTATTTCTTGGCAAGACTGGAGTCAGATTTACTGGCTTCTGACAATCCGTAACGACTGCCAAAGTTCTACAAATGACAGCCGGGGCCAACAGCTTAACGTGCTTTCCGAGGCACGGAGGAAACTCGGAATGTTAAGATGGTCACCCATCCACAGACCAACCTTGGCAAGCGTTGCTTAACCTTCAAGATTGTCCTGTGCGGCTGTTATTCTTTAGCCACGACCTCCTCAAATTTTCTTAGAATTTCTTATTTGTTAGATGGTAAATCATCAAATGACTCCTCCCACTCTGGGCGGAGCGGAAGGGAGTGTCAGACTCTTACTGACTAAAACCCATCCGTATTCTTCCTAGTGCCCTTTGCGTTCTACGGCTGCGGTGACTCTATCGAACAAATTCTGCAACCCTGCCAGGTCGAAAAACCAAACAACTAAACACACAACAACAATTTGAATCCAAAGAACGAAATGTAAAGTAGGAACAAAAATGGACAAATTAAAATCAACTCAAAAGCTAAACTAGCGAACAAAACAGCACAACTTAACTGTAACAAGAAAATCATACAGCAATACTAATGAAAACTGTACGTAAATTACTTACCTAGCAAATTCCAACATTAGATCGGTGTTAACTGGAAAAGTTTCTCAATAAATAAAAGTCATCATCTGGCTAGCCTTTTCCCAACTATATTGGGGTCGGCTTCCAGTCAAACCGGATTTAGCTGAATACCAGTATTTTACGAGGAGCGGCTGCCTACCAGACCTCCACAATCCATTAACTGGGTAACACGGTACTTCATGGCAAGACTGGAGTCAGATTTACTGGCTTCTGACTATCCGTAATGACTGCCAAAGATCTACAAATGACAGCCGGGACCAACGGCTTAACGTGCTTTCCGTGGCACGGAGGAAACTCGGTATGTTAAGATGGTCACCCATCCACAGACCAACCTTGGCAAGCGTTGCTTAACCTTAAAGATCGACCCATGCGACTGTTATTATCTAGCCAAGAGCTCCTCTCTCAATAAATAAAAGTAAACGAAATAAATTCCTTTTGCAACTCGGATGCGCATATATTACACACAGATAACTTAGATGTGTTCAGTTTTCAAGGAATACTGGAAAAGTTTCCGGGAATTTCAATTGTGCCTTTTAAATAAGAGTGGTAGTGGAATTTTGAAATAGTGATTTGTGGGTCTTATTGAAATGCTTTACAAGGGTTAAAAGACTTTTCTGTTGCAGTTTTGGACTGAACATTTTGTTGGAAAGAATAACTAGAAAAAGATTTTTCTGAAGCAACAAAAGGATTCTTCTACTGTCTTTTTTATCATTGATAGTCAGTCTCATCATCTGCCTAGCCTTTTCCCAACTGTATTGGGGTCGGTTTCCATTCAAGCCGGATTTAGCTGAATACCAGTATTTTACGAGGAGCGGCTGCCTACCAGACCTCCACAACCCATTAACTGGGTAACACGGTACTTCATGGCAAGACTGGAGTCAGATTTACTGGCTTCTGACTATCCGTAATGACTGCCAAAGATCTATAAATGACAGCCGGGACCAACGGCTTAACATGCTTTCCGCGGCACGGAGGAAACTCGGTATGTTTAGATGGTCACCCATCCACAGACCAACCTTGGCAAATTGATAGTCAGTCTATTACCGTATTATTGGACTAGCTTTAACGCATATCCCGTTTTCCCATTCCCGTAGAAATTTCGGGAAATCCTGTCTTAGTGCTCCCAAGGGACCTACATGCCAAATTTCAGCTATAGTTTCTGCTGTGCCATCTCTATCAGCCACTCAGACACTCATCAGTAACAAAATAATTTTATTTATTAGGATTTAGCAGTCCTCAAACAAGCACTCATATTTGTACAAGAAAATAGTTAAGGACTATAATTCTCAATCGGAATTCTAGAATAGGATATTCCAGATAGTTAAAACCTTTAAGTCAAGAGTGAATAGGTTACTTCTAGGCATGCGTGCTACATCGTCGACCACATCATCGCTTTCCATCAGGTGAGATTGCGGTGAAACGCGACCCTTACAATAATAATAAACAAACAAAGATACTATTTCGGAATAATACGAGTTATTATTATCCACATAAAGGAGGCATACAATTTCCACGTGGAAGCTTATTGGTTCAGTTTCCTCATCATTAAATAGTAAAAGACTATTGATAGATCATTTACAGTTGATAACATCTTTTGTATTCAATGATATTTATAATGTCAATCGATGTATTTTGTATTAAGTCTGTATTTTTTTCTGATTCGAGAAATTCTTTTGTCATTTGTTTTTTTCATATTGCTCTACAAGCTTCGCCCGCGTGAAAAAGTAGTCAATTATCCCAAGGGAACGTAATTCTATTACATGACGTTACTGTATGCAGAACTTCCTCGAAATCGGTGTAGTCAATGAGGCACGATTGATTAACAATCAATCCAAGACGTTTATATTTACCAATTCTTAAATTTTCATTCGCCGTGTTTTTTTTAATTTTTAGACATATATTTCTCCTTCAATCATGGGATCTAGACCATCTAAGTCTGATCATCTAAAAGCCCAAATATAAGCCTCTTGCATAATGCAACCCGCATTGCAGTAATCTTAAAAACGCTAAAGTTAATCCCTATTTCGGTTTTCAAAATCTAAATAAATATGCATACCATGTTTAGATGCAGCTTTTAGCCTAAGGTCACAAAGATTAAGCTTTAGTACTTTAAGGCCATGTGGTTCGTCAAAGAATTATTTTTGACAAATAGAAAAACGTGTTTCAGAGTTAAAATTAGATGCCGAAGCTTTATTTTCTTTAGTTTTTCGCTTGACCTTTGTAAGGACGTCTGTAATTTGGTCATTGGTCCTCGTTGGTCCTTGTTAAAAATAATACGTAGGAGTAGAATGTTGTCATATTTTTGTATCTAATAAATAATTTGTTCTTGTTACTTTGAAAAAGTTTGATAATTTAGTTATTGCGTTGATTAAATATTTTCTTTTATTTTAAGAAGCTCTTAAGGCTACTCTCTCGAGAAAAGCTTAAAAATAGAGTGCAGATGAAGCAGTTTTTCGTGGGCATTTACTGAAATATTACATTTGAAAAAAAATAGGTAGCAATGATATGATACGTATAAGCGTGTTTTAGCTAGAATATATGTATCGGTATCACATATTAAGAAAAAAAATCACCAAATCACCTCCAAATCGTTGAGATGAAACCATTTTACTCCTTACTTTTTAGTTTTTTAGCATAAAAAATATGTACTATTTTTATTATAAAAAATTAAAAACACGTGTAGCGGAGTGGCGCGTAGAGGTGTCGTTAGCTCCGTTTGTATGCACATGGTCATTGGCATGTATACAAGCCTTAAATAATCATACAAGCTTTGGCTAACGGCTTTGTCCGCTTTAAAGACTTCCATGGGAACGTACGTACGTCCAGATCTCTACAACAAATCATCACAGTTCAGCGGTGTAAGCGTGAAAACGTTATAACCGACTGAAAACAGAGGTACTTACGCATTAATGCTGTTGGTTTGTGTTTACTCTTTTGAAAACAGTGTAATCAACATTTAAAGCACCGGCCAAGTGCGAGTCGGACTCGCACACTAAGGGTTCCGTACCATAAACCTTAATTTTCATTATTTGTTACTATAGCGGCAATAGAAATACACAACCTGTGATAATTTTAACTATTCAACTATAATGGTAACAGACGGACGGACGGACGGACAGCGGAGGCTTAGTAATAGGGTTCCGTTGGTTACCCTTTGGGTACGAAACCCTAAAAAGACGTGTGTAACATTTAACCATATCGCTCTCATATGCAATGATTTTATTAACACTGCAAGGCAAACATGACCAAACGACAAACATTGTCTAACCGTACAAATACAAACTTAATATACATACGTAGGCAGCCGGGACGCATTCAATTCTTCATGTTTGTCGCCAAAAGCGCAAACAGCCGTGTTTTTTCAATATAAAACACACATACCTTCAGTTTACTTGGCGTTTCGAGGAATTGTTTTATTTACCTTTGCTGAATCGTTTTTACGCTTTTTCTGTGTAATGTTGGAGCGCGGTGTACTGGTTTTTTCTGTGTGGTCTTTTGATACGAAAGTGACAGCTAATCTTTTTAACTTCGTAAGCTGAGCGATGATGGATGAGCATCAACATCAAATTATAACAAGAAAAATAAAGCGGATTTCTTCACTGTTGAAGATGAAACGTTACACGTGAAACCAATATTGAATGGTAAAAGTGATAAGCGCCCCTTACATTGCTTACTTGTAAGATCGTCAAAACAAGGCATTTCTTAACCATTTCTCGGAACAATTTCCTATAAAACCAATAAACGGAAGGAAGGTATTACTCGACATTTTGTTCGTAACAAAAAAATAATGTACCTAAATTATTTCTTTTATCCTTCCCCAATAGAAGGGAATTGTTCTCGAATTCGGCGTTTCGTTCGACAAAATCCTTTTGATGGCTACATAAGCTTATTTGCCTATAAGGCTTACGATAGAAGTTGGTCTTTGTCCCATCCATGAATATTGATGGTTGATTGCTTAAGTTCGTGATTGACTTATAAGTTTGCATTTAATGAGAAATCATGTTTTTGGCCGTAGGATTTCTTGTCCCATTAAATGATTTTTGACCTTCTGTTAGATCTAGCTAGAGTTGTCATTTTAATAATGTTTAAGGACTTTCTCAAAAGTATAATTCGATTTAAATTTACAAGTTTTACGTATTTTTAATTGGGCTCAAGAAACCAGCGATCCCAATTTACTTAGTAGATGTTTAGAAAATGATAACGTTCCTAAATTCTTTCTAGATTTATGTAGAATCCGAAATAAATTAAGCGACAACAGAAATATCGCAAAACACTCACACGTTATTGACAAAATCAATCCTTCAGCACAAAAACATACCACAACAGACAAAAATATAACCATTTCTAAACTGAAAATGATTTACAAGACCGTCCCAAGTCCCGTAGTCCCTCAAAATATCGACTTTACCCAAGTAATGCCTTCGATCCTGGAGAAAATGATATCCGTTTGATGTGGCAGCTTTATACATATTTAAATGACTCAAATATTTCGCTACCACTGAGTTCCCATGTTTTTTTGTTTGTCGTGTATTTTTTCTTTTGCCCACGTAGATGTTTTATGGTGTAAGGAGATTTGTGGGCCTTTTTTCCGCGATGTTATTAAGTTTTTGGGTAGTTGGTTAGGGGGTCTGGTGATCCGAGATTGTTTTGCTGAGGTTCAATGTTTTGTTCTGTTAAAACTGCTTCTATATCATCATGATTTTTTTTTAATTTTGAACTGCTACGTGGGTTAATTCTGTTTTTTGCCAACTGTAGTATTTAATCATTAAGTTTTATTTCATCTTCAATAGCATCTTTCTTCACATCCATTTGCTGAAGTCCAAATTCAGTTTTGATGAACTGTAAACCAGTTCAAAACCGGTGCTATACACCTGTCAGGCGCGGTCTATAATTGACGCCATTTTAGAAAAATGACGTCACTGGTTTTTTCTTCTTTCTTTTGTTTTTCTGTCATCCCGTTCATGATACACTAAATCTTAGAATTAATGATGAACATTTTAGACGTTAGGTTTAATAAAGATACAGTCTTGATTAACCTTGGAATGTAGCTGTCTTTGACTATGTTTCATTAAGAAATTACACTGATTAATGAGCTCAGAAAATTAGGAGGCCTAGATTATAGACGGGAAGGGTTTTTTAATGAAATGAACATTTTTAGTATGAAATTGTTTGAGTTTAGCAGCTGTTTTTACGTAGAATTTGTTTTCCGACCTATAAATGATAGACCTCATATAAATCTGGATTAGGTATGCCTATTTTCTATTGTGACACTTTTCCGACAAGACCTCATGATTATTTTGTGAAAATATTTAATATAAGTCCGTCTAAAACCCAAAACTAATTGAAACCGAGCATCATTGAAAATACGAGTATAATACAATATCCCATCTCATAACTGTAACAAAAAACACAGGGTAACATTCCCAAATGTCGTCCAACTAAATACGTCGATCATATTTTCACAAATCCCATTTCCGTCAACGTCCCGCAAATGACCAAGAACGCTAAGGTAAACGGCACAATTGTTGTCCAGCGGCCCCCAGGTGTTTCACCCGTACACCGCATTTCTCCACGTCATACCAATCCAGTTTTTACTATACAACGTGCAATTTATGTGCTTATGTTTGTTCGTATGTTCGTGGGGCATAAAGTTTTAGTACAACTGCGGTTTAGTGTGATGCAGAAATATGAATTTTAGTTTTTATCACAACGATATGAAATTTTTCGTTGTTTATGCTTTGCGGTAGAATGTAGGTATGCATTTTTAGTTTCTTTCTTGTTTTGTTTTATGTAACGCTTTATTGCTAAATCTGGGGTACGTAAACGTGTGACAAAATAGTGTTTATTTAATTTATTTATTTATTTATCATTGCAAAAAATACCACTTTCTGCTTAACTGAAATAAATATTGTTTTTGTTTCCATTTTACACTACGTCTTCGTCATCGAACTACTTGCTCGAGTAATTGTATTTTCTCGGATGTTGTCAAGGCCGTGTTTAAAGAAACTGGTCTTAAAATTATTACTTGTTTTGCTATAACTGCCATCCACTTACTTGTCCGAAGCTGGAACTAGATATTTGCTACAATTGAGCCCTGTTTATCATAAGTTCATAACCGACATTGAGAATTATTTTTCTACACAAAAATTAATATCAAAATCGTTTGTCACATTACCTATATGCTGTTCAAATTAATGAAAAAAAAAACATACTATATCCCAGCAGTCATCCCGGCAGTTTTACAAACTAAACACTAGTCGTAAACGATTAATCATTTCCCATGTTCTTACTTAATCTGTTGTCCGTTATAGAGATGAATTAACACCATTAACCACAAAGAAAAAGAAAGCCCACATCAAAAACACCATTCTCAGTCCTTTCAATATGCAAAACAAAAAAATTAATCATCAATTGTCATCAACACAGGTGTGTTTCATTTTACAATTCACTCGCTCTCGTACAGAGGGAGCCACTATAAATCATGCTTAACCGTGCCTCCGGGGATTGTTCGCGTTTTTGCTCGCCTTCCCATCAAATCCCATTAGTTTACCGCCAGTTAATGAGTCTAGCTTTTCTTTTATTTTTCCTTCGTTTGTGGTAATTAATGTTGAATTTGTTAATGTGCGTCAAGTAGGTTTTTGTTTGGTGTTCTTACGGATGATGTTTTATTTGTTTGTATCAGTTATCTTTAGTAAAATTGTTTTAAGTTTTTGGTAGCGTCCGAATTTTACAGTATTCACTATAATTAACAAGGCTTGGCTCGTATTTGTTAATTCATATTAGTATAAAAATTAACATAAATGTTATTATGTACATAAGTAATAAAAACAAAATTATGTATTTACTTCGCTTAGGTAAACCCAAAGGTTACTGGTAGAAAATTACTTACCGCATCTTCAGTGTTATTCTGTAACAACATTTTCGTGTCTCGACAGCGGAATCCGAGGTGAGTATCAAATTCGTATAAATGTAAAACCTTTATGTTGTGTGCAATAAAGCTCACTTTGCGAGCTTTGTCACTCAGGTGAAGGTCGATATCAAAATAGTTATTTTCAGAATAGACTAGCAGGTCATTCGATAGAATGACTTGCTGGGTTAACCCAATGTATACATTAAGTTTGAATAAAGAAATTCACTTTGTCAATAGATGCGTCTATCTGTGCCTATTATAAATTAACCTGCATCTTAAGCTTAATTCTAATGATACAAATAAAACAAGGGTCAAACACAATAAAGATAAAAACTACTTAAAGTCGCTCTAAAATTAGATTGATGAATACACAACCGATAATATTTCAAAGGAGGATATAAATCAAGCATATACACATACTGGCGGTAGTATAAAAATGAGAAAGTATAACATAGCACCTAACTCTAATGTCGACTTTAAAACTTAGTTAGAAAGTTCATTTTCCAATGACAGAGGTCAAAAGAAAGATCATAAAACAATTTTGAATGCGATGAAATCTGAGCTATACGTAAAAGAAATAAGGGTTGTAATCCTAGAGCATGATAAATTGAAATTTAAAGTGGCTGATGTATAATGCTTATCATCCAACATAACTGTAAACTGAGAACCTTACACTTGGACTGTCATTAATCTACCCGGTCCGATTCATTTCGTTTTAATCTCGATAACGTCCCGGTAAAATTCATTTCTGTGAGAAAAAATAATTTATTGCACCGATTTAATTTGATATTCGGATTTAATGGCGGCATCTCTACGAAATATATAGCTATAATATTCTGTTTCATTTGGGCGAATCTTTTTCATATCATATTGATGTTCAGTCACATCTGGTTGGACTTGAGCACTGCTCCACAATGGAGAAAATACTAGATAAAAATGATGAAAGGAAACCTTACTTTACAGCTGAACGACACATTTCTGAGCCTAAATCCGTCTTAGAGAGAAAAATAAATCCAGATTCTGAAAATAAACCTCCCGAGACCATCCTAAACGAGAACACTAGAATAATATTATCTAAATACTCTCTGAAAGCAGACGTATTGTCTGTTCCCGTAATACCAGAAACACAAGCTAGGATGAATCAACTGGTTCTGTAGTTGCTAATGAGACACAACCGGATCCGAAACAGGGCGAATTGAAGCACAAGGCTAGGAATACCGAGATGTACGAGAGGTCTAGGAATATCACATACAGCTTTCATCACAGAAACATGAATTGATTATCTGGGGATTACATAAATAAATCAGAGAGTATTTTACCAAAATGTAATTCAGTTTTAATGTCCCCGATATAAAAAACCAAAACAATCTCAAATACTTTTTTAAATCAATAAATATTACGCGTAGGTAGGTAGACCCATAACAACGGGATCAAAAGCTTACTCAAGACCGGTAATAATCAATAACTTGAAAACTTTATAGACCACTCCAACGAAACTTATGACCTTTTATGCTAAGAGCGATTTGAGGCTAACATGAGGTGGAGTATTTCCTTAACGAGACACCACGCGAATAGGCACTTAGCGTATGAAATTTTCACAGCACCTTCAATACTTGAACGGCGATTTAGTGGGGGAATGCATTCGCCAAATTGTAGCCGACGTGGAGTTACGATGCCGACAACTGGGGGTCTCACCTCGCCGAATAGTTGAATGAAATTTTATTCACTACGGTTTATAAGGTCTTGAATTTTTTATGCTAAAAGTTTGTGGTTAACTTTTGAAATTGTAGTATAAAAGCGCTGATTTCTTCCCGTTTTATTTTGTGTGTCTTCATCTCTCTTTAATACAAAACATCTATTTGTTTAGGAACCAAAGTTAGGATCTCTATCGTAAACTTGAAATTCCCAGCAACCCCATATTTAATTGATTCAACATTTGTAGTATCTTATGTAACATGTTCCTTGTTAGTTAATAAATCCTTAAACCCAATAGTATACATCATCTAGGCTCTAGATTCTAGGTCTATCATTAATATCCTTGCTACGAATACTAAAACACACTATATCATATAGCCGAATATTGTTAGCAAACCACAGTACTCTATTTCCTTCGTAGCTCCGGCTTTAGTCTAGAATGGACGGGAAATGGTCTAGATTCTAGATCCTTATCGCACTTAGGGAAATCGGGACTATGCCACAGAACGCTTAATATTGCCGACTTGAATATGCCAATATTTCCAACAAAATTGGTACATTACCATTCTATTTTGTAGATAGGTTGTTTAAGTATAATGGTTATTGAATTCAGGAAGTCAAATGATAATGTTAACTGTTATTCTAATATATAAACTGAAACAGTCGTAGAAAATAAAGAATTTGTTAATACAATCATTGGGGCTTAAAATGCTTATGATAATGATGCCACCGTACGTCATGATAAAGTTGCCAGTGCCACACAAAACCTTGCAGTGACGAAAAAGATTGCTGAACTTCATACTGAATTAAACAAGAACCACTACAATACTTCCAATCCTAAAACATAACATTGATACACATAAATATTCTCTAAAAGTATCGAACAAGCCATTTCTCCAGTGTCAATGCAAAAACGACTTCCTTAGCATGGAAAAATTCTCTTAAGTACAGTACTTGGTACCTACTTGGTCCAACTGGCTGTAAACGGGGTGGGACCAGGCCCGACCTGTTTAAGGCCATGAAATTTTAACCCCGCCTGCGACGCAAGCCTGGTTGGATGGGGTGTGGTGTAAAGACTTAGCTGATGCGATATTAGAATTTGATTGCTTTGTAGAATTAGGTGTTTGTTGTGAAAGCTGAAATTAAACTTTGTGGTTGATTTAAAATTAATTGATGATGTGTTGAGTGAAATGTTGATTTGGGTAAAACATGAAGGATATGAATAAAACGGTCGGGTTGTCTGGTTCATAACCATCTCCACGAAGTTACTATCAAAAGTTTCAAAACCACTGCGCGACTCTTCCCGCTGCTCTATTAGCTCTAAGTTTCCCAACTTCATATTTCAATTAGGTTTATTTTGAAAGCCTTTCAAAACACTAATTATTATTATTTAATTATCCCGCTCTCCTCTACAAACTTTGGCCACGTCCACTAGAATGCACTGACCATTCCACTCAGGCCATTTCTAAATTTAGATTGGACATAACCAACGATCCTTTTAAAGAATAACTGACCATCTTGGTTGTTATTACGAACGTTTAATTACGTATGTGAAAAATGAGCAGCTATTTTCTTTTTGTCGTGTTCAATATTCATTTTTAAGTGTCGAGCTTTTTCTAATGCTGCCTTGTAGTTTTTATGTCATTTTTCGTGATTTATGTCTTTAGCTGATTTGTTTTGCTAATTAGTTTATTTAGTATCTAATTATTCGGTTTTTGCGATATTGCACTGACGTGTTTTCTTCTCGTTAACTGGTTTTATGAGTGTCTAAACATTGTTGTTACTCAATTCCAGCCACTTAGCACCGGTAACGAGCAAAACACCGCCAGAACGAAACACAGTTGCTCTAACCACTTCTCAACAGTTTCAACAATCCTTAACAGAGCCATCTTAGCAACGCTTACACCAAAATTGATGACCCGTTGAGTTTTTAGTCCGGCTCCGCTGCAACTGCAAATTCCTTTGCAAAACAAACTGTGAAACCGGGAATGGCAAAACAAACAATCAGTCAAGAGAGGGAGTTCACCCCCCGCACCTGTGCTCGACCTCCCTCCCTCCAGAGGGCTAAAGAGGAATGGACCTCAGGATTGTTACGATAAATGACTGTTTATATTTCTTCTCAGCGTTTCAGACCTGTCTGAAGCCACTTATTCAAATTTAATTCGATCCGCTACAAGCTCGTTTCACCGGATTTAAAATTTTTGCATTGTATTTTAATTTAATTAAAGTTGGGAAAAATGTGATGATTTTAAATTCAAACGAGCTAACAAACCCAGATGGAGTACAGAATTATGAAAAAATATTTTTTCAGCAACTTTATTGGATGGAGCGAGAAAGTTGTGTATCATGTTCATGATGTGGTTTTAATTATAAATTGCGGTTCAACGCGATTTAATCAGTGCATAATGCAGACTGAATAATTGGAAATCAAATTGTCTGCGAAGTGAAGCAGGAAATAAGGTGCCAATATTACAAAAAAAAAAACGGCAAGTGAAGTGATCCACTTCCTGTAACTCCCAGGAGCATTGAAGAAAACTCGTACGAAAACCAATAAAATTCTCCTTTCTAATAAAACGTGTACAATTGGACAATAACTCATGATAGCACCTGTGAAAGATCTCAGGGTGGGTAGTCCACCTGAACTTCAGCTAGTCCCGGGGGGCTAAAACAATTTTCAGTTACGATCTACGGACCCGGGCTCTCGGACAAGTCCGAACGAATTTCCTGCCGTCGTTAAGCATAGAAATATCGTCGAAACGTGAGAATTATTCTCATTGCTGGCTCATTGATCCCTTGATCGGTTGTTCCCTTTTATTTTTCTGTAATGTTGTGTAATGATGACATTAACCCTGTTACAACCTTTTTATGTTTATCTTTTTTAATAAACTTTTTTCTATTGGCATCTTTAGGAGCTTCTTTGTGACAAAGCCTTACTGATTTTAGTTTAAACTGTTTTAGTTCATGTTAAACATTTGATTGTAGATTAAGATCTGCTGTCATTATTATCACGCTTGTTTTATTTACTGAATGAACAGCATCGCCTCCGGCGTTAGGGTTGGCAATATCTTAAATAGCACAGCGATAATTTGTTGGGTTTCAATTCTGTTACTTTGAAAGCTATGATAATAACTTCGCTTAGGGGCACTATAGTTTCACTTATCATAACTTATGCAGGATATTAAGAGTCGGATTCTGAATATATGGCCGACAAATCGAGTATATGTAGTATAACTTTATCATTTGGATTACATTCATGTTCTTTACCCGTTTTATTATTACATAACTGTAGTATCAGTACAGTCCCACTGCTGAACAAAGTTCTCTCATATAGATCACTCTTTCTGCTCTTTTCACTCGCCGATCGCTAATGACTAAATATCGTTGTTAGGGTGTCAACATTTTCCATCAACAATTCCAATGATATTATAGATTCCAAAATTCACAATACCGCCAAAACCGAAGTATTCCATTATCCGCCACCGCAGGACTGGCTAGTAAGGGCAGGGAAGATTAATGAGCTAGCTTTGAGCCCCGGATTGGCACACCTGAACCGGCTAGCTGTTCCGCTGTGCATTGTTTTCTGTGTAAACAGTTGGGAATTTCACGTTTTACCGTGCTATAGATATATGGGGAATAGTTATTTAACTATTGGTAGAGTTTGTTTTGTTGCTAGTTTAGAAATTGCTATGGTTGGCTGTTAAATACGGCTATGTTGATGTAGAAACTACTATTTTGTTCTGTTGTCTGTCAGTGTTGCTGTTTTTGGCTTAATGTCTGCAAAGAAATTATAGGTGTATGAGATTTTGACCTAATCTCCAAGTTTGACAATACTTGGGAAAACCCTTTGCTTAAAGAAAGAGGTTCGATCAGAAGAGACTTCGACCACTATAGTGTTTTTTTTATGCTAGAGATGCCATATAAGTTTCGAGACTCGTACAAGTTAAAGCATAACACTTACTCCAACTATGTTTACTGAGTACACGAGGAATGTTAATAAATCGAACCTATAAAAGCTAGCCAAGTAGTAACAAACAAAAAAATGACAATCTACATTTACGAACATCCCAGACATAAATCTTCAGACTTTGCTAAAGTTAGCACGCTGTAAAAACTAAGCAATAACAAAATCTTATCCAATTTAACACCTTTCTGCTCAAACGTGTTCAAGAGTTCAACGAAGAATTTCTATATAAAAAAACAAATCCCTTCGCTATCAAAAACTTGAAGAAAACTGACTCATTAGGAGGAGACTAGACTTGTCCAGTGCTTAATCCGGATTTAAGGAACCAGTTCATCTTAGTCTGAGTTTGTCTTCGTCATTGGTCGCAGGTGGCTGCAGTGCATCCCGCCCTCCCCCCTCACGGTGGGCTTACGGCCCACGATAACACATACTGTCACATTCCTTGATGAATTGCTTATTAGATTGTCGGCAGCATTCCCGTTTTCTGCTTAGTTTCGTTCCGATAATCCCGTCCTGTTTTTATTTCGTGTAAGAAATTTATTGGCGGTCGATTGTTGGTGCGTTTACCCTATTAAGTTGTTAGTGTTTTTGTTTGGTGTTGGTGTACTGTGCCTGTGTGTGGGTGCGGTGTTAGCCGGCAAACGGCGAGCTATAAAAAAATAATGGATTGCCAATCATCGCGCCTAGCCCTAATAATCTTACAGGCTATATTTTATGAGCTTCTACCATAATAGTGTTATATTGAGCATAAAAATGTGCTGCATTTTGCACAATAAAGGTTTTATAATATAACGATCGACTTTTGTGAGCGTAGATGCTTTTAATTTTTTGTATGCTGCGTTTATTGATGAGCTCACGTTAAATATTAAATTAACACCTTAGTGAAACTTTCCACATATTTTTGCAACTATGCAATTACGTTTTCGACTTTACACACCGCAACGTGTGGTATGACTATTAACCAGACTTTGTATGTACTATAAATCTAAATTACATTTTTGCGAGAGATATGTGTAGAACAGTTTTAATGTTTCTGTGAAATTATCATTTGAGGCTTTTACCAGTCACTAAAACAAAACTTCTTTATCATCATTACTAACGAAATTTTCTCTCCTTGTTACAGATGCAAACCCAAGATGAACCAGGAATTTGACCACAATCAACCACAAAATCTCTAGCAAGATCCTAACACCACCAACCATGTCTGACCACCCAAACCTGGACCCGGTCCCAGACCCTTCTGGTAACCCAATAACAACAAAAAAGAAGAGTCTACAAGACCTCAAATATCTTTTAGAAGATAGAGGATATAAAAGAAGAGGATGTACAGAAAGAATTAGCAGTAATAGTTGTGACAATAATTGTAAAGAATCTAGTGTAGTGAATGAAAGGTTTAGTAACGGAAGCTGGTGCTTTAGTAGGTTTAAAACTATCATGTTTTTGTTATTAGTGTTCCAAGTGATTGTTGATAATGTGCACGCCAGGAGTTCAGGTGAGTGTCTCTTTGATATCTGTTTAGCTGTAAGTTTGTACAGGTTTATGTAAGTTCTGGAGTGGCAACTGCGTAACGAAAGACGCAGTGTCGGAAGGCTTCCTAAAAAGTGGACTTGTGACGGCGTGAAAATCTGCTGAATGCGAGACCCACAGAACCGGTCAATGTGGCGACACTTGGGGGAGGCCTATGTCCAGCAGAGGACGTCTTTCAGCTATATGATAATGAATTGATGATGATGATAATAGATGATGGTTTTTCATTCAAAAAGCTCATTTGGATGTTTAATTTTTAACATAGCATTTGGATGTTTAAGCTCTTGAAATCTTTAACATATTTCTTGTGAAGTTTTTAGTTTGCTACAACATCCTACGTTGGTCATCATGCTCTCAAATAAATGACGCATCAAAAGAAAGCCGTCCATAATACCGTAACTCAAACAATTTTACCGTATTTACGATTAACAATAACTACAAACATTGACTAAGAAAGATCAACTCATTCACAACTTCACAAATGCAAATGAAGTCAAATCTAACAAAGAAATAGTGAGTAATCATATTCTGTATATTAAAAAATACATAGAACTACATAGACATAAAAAACCCCAGTTCTACCTACTTGTGGAACAAAAGATTTACCTTGTATGAGTAAGCTTAGTAATTAGCATGTTTAGTTCGAACTGAATTAACAGATTTCTTGGTATTTAGAAGAATTTTGGTTTACTAAGGTTAAAGACGCAAAAATTGGCTTACCGAGTGGCTTAGCAATTACTTGCGAGTTTCCTTGTGTGAAACAAATACTCATACATATGTACATACACCCAGTGCGGTTCGGTGGATATTCCCTACAGAATATTTGGTTCTTTGATACCTACGCATTCGTAAAGACAATTTTCTTCGATAAAAAATATGTTATTCTTTATTGAAAACACAACGAAAAGCTTTTGTATAATTAGGCACAAAAAACAAAGTGCCTGTTTGGGTTCGAACCCACGACCGTAAGCCGGAGATTTTTCCACAAGCATTTTCTAGTAGTTAATTTTATTCACCAGTAAATAGCAACATTTCCACCCAAGATTCAGTATAAATACCGAACCGTATAGCAAATTACCTCTTACAAATAAAACACATTCTACAAAACGATGGTAATTAATTCTACCGAGCCCTTTATACGCGAGTCGTGAATATACATATAGAAACAGTACAAGGACCGACTTTAAGTCGAGAAACTGCGACTTTTAAGAACCTCTTGCAACGACTTCTGAAGTTGCCAACGATTTAAATTTAAGGGGGAATAGGAGTTGAATTGTATACGATTTTGGGTTAAATTATTGATGGATATAAACGGTAGTTTAGTACCCATTAAGACGCAGATAAACGACCACTTATCTAGACTAATAATAGTCAAGCCATATTACTAGACTCAGATTATATGTTTGAGTCGTTTGGGGTTGAAACATTAAGCTCATCAGATCTTTCAGTACATTATCTAGTCTGCTATTCACGTGAACATACCTAGTTTCCTCCGTACCTCGGAAAGCACGTTAAGCCAGTGGTCCCGGCTGTCATTTGTAGATCTTTGGCAATCTTTACGGATAGTTAGAAGCCAGTAAAACTGATTCCAGTTTTGCCATGAAGTACCGTGTTACCCAGTTAATGGGCTATGGAGGCCTGGTAGGCAGCCGCTCCACATAAAATACTGGTACCTATTCATCTAAATTCGGTTTGGGAGAAGGCTAGGTAGATGATGGCTGTTCACGCGGCCAGAGGCCTCATCTTTTCTTTGCCCAAAGAATCAGCATTGCCATTCAACGTGCCCGTATTCTTTATCCCACTGACAGCGATGTGGATAAACTTTTGAAGTTGATTCTTGAGTCTCTCTCATATTGAGTAAATTATTTAGAAATCCCAATGATTTCCGAAAACTTTACTTTGCAAGGAGAAATGAAAATAAAAAGTTACTTAGGCACATTCATCATTATCATCATAACAGCCGAAAGACGTCCACTGCCGGACATTGGCCTCCCCCAAAAGGGGGGGTTGCCATAATCGCCACGCTTGGCAGGCGGGTTGGCGATCGCTGGTTTTACAGAGAACGCTGCTGCTCATTCTCTGGTGAGGCACATTAATATTAAAATCGAAACATGAGCCAAAGCAAAACAATAACCCGACCTAGGTTACCGACAAAATCAGTAAACCACATTACTCACTGACCTTCCACGAAAGTACCTCTTTGCTTACCCTACACAAACTGTAGGAAACAATAACAAGGAAGATGGAGCCCTCAGATCTTAGAACAACATGTCGAATCGATAGTTCTGAAACTGCTTAGCATATAGAAAACAATAACTTTGTTAAGTTTCATGTCGTACTTAGTTATGGTTATGTAAAGGGCTTTATCAATGGGTTTGGAGGGTATATAGTTTTGACAGCAAATAAACTATTTATATATTAGCGTGAAAATAGGTCTGTCTGTCTGTAAACGATATATGATATTTATTTTGTAACTGGGTTGTCAATAACACTTTTACATGACAATCGTTTTTTTGTCGTTTTAAATTAGATGAGGCCGGTGTTTCCTAGCTGACCCTAAGAAGAAACACCGAAACGAACTCAGAGGTCAAATTCTCTTTTGAAGTTCATACAATTGTATCTACTGGTCAAATCATATGAGAACCATGTAGGTTGATGTCTGCGGTGGTCTTTTGAGGAAAGTACCACAAATATATCACTTAGATTACTACAGACCACCACTCAGACCACTCAGATTTGAGTGGACCTGTCCAGACAGAGCAAGCATTTGTCAAATATCATGTAGCTCAAACTCAGAACTTTAAGGAGATCAGCGATCTGACGAACAATAACAAAATACGGATATTTCTGTAGGCCGCATAAAGAACTCGAACCTCCATCATCATCATCATTTCAGCCGAAAGACGTCCACTGCTGGACATAGGCCTCCCCCATCAATGGGGGGTTTGCTATAATCGCCACGCTTGGCAGGCGGGTTGGCGATCGCAGTGTATGGTGTTGAGTTTTACAGAGAACGCTGCTGCCCATTCTCTGGCGAGTCCCTTAGTCACCTCTTACGACACCCACGGGAAGTGATGGAATGGTATTATTTTTTTACGGCACCCACGGCACCGGCTGATACCAAACAGCATACTGGCAAACCGACAGACTAATATTAAATGAAATGAACCCCTAACGTAGCAATCTACATGGTCGTCACATTCACAATACCTTATATGAGGACCATGCAGATACTGATCTGAAATAGTCTTTTGGGGAAAGAACCAAACAGATTTGAGTGGACCTGTCCTGAGTTTGTTATCTCTTCACGACGTAAGCATTTCACGGTAGACTATGTCCTAAATCAGGAATAGTACCAAGAATACTTTTTAATCAGATAGGACATCATCATCTGCCTAGCCTTTTCCCAACTATATTGGGGTCGGCTTCCAGTCAAGCCGGATTTAGCTGAATACCAGTATTTTACGAGGAGCGGCTGCCTACCAGACCTCCACAACCCATTAACTGGGTAACACGGTACTTTATGGCAAGACTGGGGTCAGATTTACGGGCTTCTGACTATCCGTAACGACTGCCAAAGATCCACAAATGACAGCCGGGACCAACGGCTTAACGTGCTTTCCGAGGCACGGAGGAAACTTGGTATGTTAAGATGGTGACCCATCCACAGACCAACCTTGGCAAGAGCTGCTTAACCTTGAAGATCGTCCTGTGCGGTTGTTATTATCTAGCCACGGTATTGCCTTAAGGTAATAATATAATTTTTATGCTGCTGAAGTGAAGCGGGCGTTGTCTTCTTCAACCTCTCCATAGCTGAGGTGTTCACCAATCTTACATAAGCTTGCTTCAACCAATTTCAGTAGCTTAAAAATCTTTGAAATCTCTTCTAGTTCTAGATATAGGCCCTTGAGGAAAAACATCGATATTCTTTTTGCTTGTAAATAGACTTTAAACGGTGTATAAAATAGGTTCACGTTTATAAAAGGTATCCAAAACAGAATAACCAACCCTTTCAAAATTCGGTACATTCATCTCACTAATCGATTCGCTCGCAAAGCCGATCGGATACGAAAAAAAACGAAGCAAATTGGATTAGCTGCAGACATCGCTGAAAAAATTAAATTGTTATTTTCCCTAATTGCTCGCCACAACTCAAAGGGACCTATAAAAAGGTCCCATTGCGTCGGAATACGTTTAATACGCTATAGAAACCAATCTACAGGCGGATTGTGGATAAAAAGACTTGCAAAATGTCCGTAGGTAAGCCGAGTAGTCCAATCATACCATAATCCATTAAGATTTTGCTCCGCTTCGACGCACACACTTCCAAACTCCCGCGAGGTAAATATTTCAACCTCCCCTCCAGCTTTCTCTAGTATAATGTATTCCACACCCCCCAGACCTCACCTTTCCATCCCTATTTTGCATGAAGGGGGAATTTAAATTGTGTAATCTAACTTTCAATTCATTCATACATTCAACGCCATCTCTGGGTGATAAATTGAAACTGGGATGGATTCTTACAGTCATTTAGCTTTTGGACCAGTCGTGGGGCGGTCGTGTCGGCAAACGTCACGGGATTGATATGGAAATGCGGCTCCCACGATGTTTTCACTGCGTTTAAGTTGTTAAATAACTTCAGTGGGTCAACTTTGCCAGTCCATAATATCTAGAGCACATAAAATGTAGCAACTTTGTTACGCTGTGTAATGAAGTAGTTTTAGCGTGGCACCTACGAAACTTCCAACATGTCTTGGTATAATTAAATGTTTAAATTATGTTTGGAAAATAAATTCCTCTGAGGTTAGGTAGAGAATGTTTGCCAAGTTTTATCAAGTAGAAAATAGTTAGATTCTTGGCTGTTACATACCTAAAAAGAATTCTTTAGGTCTTACAAATAACATCTTTTGTAATCCAAAAATTCTTAACCCTTTTTGGTCTTGTTCAAGTGCTTTGAACAAGTTGCCTTAATAGAAACCGCTTCATATAACAAAGCTTTTTATCCGTACATAATAACCTAGTCCACATTTCCATTCTTAACAAACTTAAAACCATTTACTACAAAAAAAAAAACGAAGCAAATTCTGGTGGCGTTGTCCAATATCATTTTTGTCACTTTTCAAGAGGCTTGCTTTTATACAATTCGACTTGAATCCCTTTATCTTCATTTAGAAAACCATTTCTCTTGTTTACCCCCTATTCGTTTAGCAAGAAAGAAAGGTTCGTTTTATGGCTTTATGAGCTAAAGTTCTCATTTTCCAAATGTGCCGTTAACAAGATTATATGCCGATACAATGAGTGCTTTCCTCTTTCTAATAGGATGTCTCGTTCCCCTTTTTTCTTATTGATTGTCGAGTTTCATTCGATTATGGAAATAAGGTAGAATTTCATGTTCCCCATTTTCTACCTTTCACGTGTCTTTAAAGCCTGGGAAAGAGCTCATTAAGTCCTGATACTGTTGAAAATTACGCCGAAATGGGGCCAAAAGTAATTGTATTTTGGTTCTTAGAAGCAAATAGAAAATGTTAATAAAGGGATTCTTGTTCATGTACGGGCATAATATTTACGAGTAAGACTCCAGCACTCAGCTGACATAGCAAATATTGGTCGCAAAGATGAGTTTTGGAAACCAATCTCGGTGAACTGGATGTAAACATGTTTTGGTAAGATCAGGATTGAAACCGAAATTTGCTTCAAAATAAAATAAAGAGCGTCTATTAATGAAATATTTTCGACGGAAGTCAATATAGAATTTAATTTAGTAAAATGCCACGAAAGCATGTTTCATTAAAATCCTAACTTCTTGGAGAGAGATTTATTTATATATCTGTCCTATAGAACCATTTTTTTTTTCCGCCCACTTTACTACATCACTACATACTCGTATTATAAAACAAAGTCCTCCGCCGCGTCTGTCTGTCTGTTCGCGATAAACCCAAAAACTACTGCACCGATTTTCATGCTGTTTACAGCAATGGATAGAGTGGTTCTCGAGGAAGGTTTTAGTTTATAATTTGTCTCGAAAAAAATTAGGGATCCTTGAGAAAATTGCAGCGCGGACGAAGTCGCGGGCAAAGTGCTAGTTATATCATAAATGCTTCTAAGACAAATAAATTGCTTTTAAAACTTCTTTTTTTCTTCTTGATAAAGAGTTTTCAATCAATCAAGAGTTATCACTAGTACATTTATCTCTACTAATGATTTCAAAAGCCGTCATTTCATTCAACTTCAGTTTTATGATCTGTCCATACGGAACCATTTCTCCATTTTTAAAGTCGACTTAAAATAAAAGCAAAGTAAAGCCTCGTTCGTCCTTACAATCAGCGCTAATGAAAGGGTCCTCCTGTCCGTTTATCACTGAATTATCTTCGCACGTCTGGCCGTCTATACGATTCTACCTCCGGAATTACTGAACCGTTTTCCGAGAGGTGTAAATCCAGACTGTTTAATGTGATTTTCATGTCTGGGGATTAAAAATACAGTTTGTGCTGATTTTAATCGGGGAGGATTTGTGTTTCTGCGCGATTTGAGCTTTAATGTTTCTTTCGAGGTTTGGTTTGTTCTATTTTGAGTAATATTTGATAGCTATACTAATATTATAAAGCTGAAGAGTTTGTTTGTTTGGTTGAATGCGCTTATATGCAAGAACTACTGGTTCGAATTAAAAAAATCTTTTAGTATTGGATAGCTAATTTCTCGCGGAAGTCTACATGCTACAAACAACACGCTCTACTAATAGGAGCGAAGCATTAATGAAAGGTGTGACGCAGACGAAGTTACACGGGATTAAACGTCTGCGTCCGTTTGATATGTTTTTACAACTGAGCTGTCGAATCGATCGAGACGGAATCGGAAAAATGCCGTAGGAAATTTTACATCCCAAAAAATGTTGTGCTGATAAATAACTGGGAAAATCAATCGCCAAGCCAAACTGTCCAAACACACCACACCATAATATGTTTTCGATCATTTCGGGAACATTTTCTTACATATTTTCGTATATATATTGAGGATAAAAAGTAGTGGAAAAAATTGTATCGCTATGTTCATCTATACACGATAGTCGTAAAACTTGACTGAGAGGAAAAACTTGCTTTATGTTCTGGCAAAAGAAACCAAGTTTATGTTACATAGTTCATTACCAATCTCGTAAAAACAATGTCCTATGTAGTTTTCTCAAAGTTGTGTAGGCTTATCACGCGACAGGGAAAAATAAACTAGTTGTATGTTCACGACGTTTCTTGTGATTTGAAGACAAGTAAACTGTCGGGTTACTTGATATTCAATAGCAACCACCGCCTATCTAACCAGATGCATCGCAGGTGCCATTTATAGCTAGTTAAAAATATATATAGTATACAATTTTCGTTACTGCTCCGCTCCTCCTTAGCGTGATGATATATAGCCTATAGCCTTCCTCAATAAATGGGCTATCTAACACTGAAATAAATTTTCAAATCGGACCAGTAGTTCCTGAGATTAGCGCGTTCAAGTAAACAAACAAACAAACTCTTCAGCTTTATATAATATTAAAGTATTAAAGTATAAGTAGTATAAGATAATATACAGAAGACTCTGATTTTCAGTTTGATACCCATACACAGGGTGGATAAGGTAGATAGGGTGCAAGGGTGAGATAAAGCGACGTATCGGTATGGCCAAAAGCGCTTTGAACCAGCTTCAAAAATATAGAGGGACCGCAACATATCTCGCAAGACAAAGATGAAAATTGTAACATCTTTAGTATTCTCCATATTTAGCTACGGTTCTGAAACATGTACATTAAAAAACCGGCCAAGGGCGAGTCGGATTCGCACACGTAGAAATTGACCACTCATCGAGAGATTCACGACCCTCAGCAATGAGGAATACGACGCGAGGACACCATATGCATAGGTACGTAGTGAGCACTACGCTCCTGGCCTTTCTGAAGATCGATTCTTCATCAACCAAGATCTGTGTACTCATATTCATGGGAGTAAATCATGGGATTTATAATACTCAAAATAAAACCTTGGTCGTACATGGCGATTGTGGAAAGATGACTTGTAGTATCCACTTACCTGTTTATATATCAATGCTATAATTATCACTAATCTTCCTGGTATTTGTGGTATTATCTTCACAAGACGGAGTAAAAATAGAAAACATAAACATTAATGTTTTCTACTCTCTATCTATTATAAGGAAAATGTTCATTGAACAATTTCATTCTGAATCCCATCTTATAGCAGTCGAACTATTGTGATCGATTTTTCGTCTACTCCTGTAATCCGATTAAGTTTATATTTTGAACGTATCTGTAGTTCTGATGACAGCAAGGCTGGTGCCGTATGGTGCCGTAAAAGAATAATACCATCCCATCACTTTCCGTGGGTGTCGTAAGAGGCGACTATGGGACTCACCAGAGAATGGGCAGCAGCGTTCTCTGTAAAAATCAACACCAGAAGTTGATGGATTGAGGAGGTTCTCAATTTGGTTGTATTTTTATGTGTGTTACTTCTTATCTCCGTCATTTATAAACCGATTTGAAAAATTATTTTTTCATGTGAAAGGAAAATCGGTTTAGCAGTTTGGCTTTTAAATCAAAATAGCTGGAATTCGTTAACTTAGATGACGTATCTGGTTTGTCATCCAAGTAAACGAAATTACGTATTTTGCTTCCCTGCGACTTTCCAATTGTGTTTTTAGGTGTGGGGTAGCACTAAAAAATAAAAAAATAAAGTTTTGTGGTTTTATGAAACCACGGTAAAAGTGAAACTTTTTTTCACATTATAGACATTTAACTAAAAATGTTGGAATAATATTCCATTAAGGGTATAAACATCGCTTTATCAATGGCCTTGGCTGCTCTGGCGAGCGCCTTTCACTTTATCCCTACACCGCGGCCGACCGTCACGCGACATGCAACACACAGACCAAAAAGTTTGCGAAGATCTAATATAAGTTTCACTTTAAAAAAAATTACAAAAAAATACAACTTACTACCGAATAAAAAAACACTACAACGAGTGTAAAATAAATTTTATTTCGTCGTTTTTTATTCTATTTCATTAGCGTAGGACTTTCATAAACGTGAAATAGTTCCTAGCGACTTATTTTTAATTATATTTTCATTTTCCCAGGCTCCATTATACACATGATGGATGCCTCAAATAACACGAGAGCAAGTTTTGCAACGTCCGTTTTCAAACATTCATTTTTATACATCCGGTTTGTTAGCCATGACAGATGGGAAACGAAGCTATGAAGTTAGTATGGTATCGCATAGTGACCCCATTCTTTTACATAGTGTTTTTCTGCTTTTTTATGTCAGTATTTGCATGACAATTGTCACAATGCTTAGGTGTATGTAGGTATAACGTTGTGAAATGCTACACCTGTTTTGTGATTTTTCGTATCGCTTTTTTTGTTTGGTAAATGTTCTATTGTGAGCTACTGTGGTTGGTTGGTTTTCGGTGGAAGTCTGGTTTTCATGACGTAAGAGACGGATTTTATTTTTAGCTTTATTTCCAAGACTGGATTGAAGTTTTCATCGTGAAATGATATCTAATTGTTTTGTGGAAAGCTTAGAGCTATGCTTGAGAGTTGCTGTAAACTTGTTTTCTTGTTCTTGTAATAGAAATACTAAGCTAAGTATGTCATAGGATTCAGTTACTGAAAGATAGATTGCAGTAAGCAAAGGGGTTCGAACATTTTTGTATAGGAGCTGGCATTTTGATTTCTTTTCAAAATCGCCTTTACCTGCAAACATCGACACTTAAGAGCACTATGTTGGAAATATATTTTGTTTTTTAAGGGTCTTTTACCCATAACATAATCTTCTTCACAAAAAGAAAACAAGATGGGGGCCAGATAGCTTTGCCACAAAGGTTCTATCCTCTTTAGGAGACTTCAAGTAAAAAGGGACGAATGATCTCACTTTTCTTACTTTACAATCATCATCTGCCTAGCCTTTTCCCAACTATATTGGGGTCGGCTTCCAGTCAAACCGGATTTAGCTGAATACCAGTATTTTACGTGGAGCGGCTGCCTACCAGACCTCCACAATTCAATAACTGGGTAACACGCCACGGTACTTCATGGCAAGACTGGAGTCAGATTAACTGGCTTCTGACAATCCGTAACGACTGCCAAAGATCTACAAATGACAGCCGGGACCTACGGCTTAACGTGCTTTCCGAGGCACGGAGGAAACTCGGTATGTAAAGATGGCCACCCATCCACCGACCAACCTTGGCAAGCGTTGCTTAACCTTGTAGATCGACCCGTGCGGCTGTTATTATCTAACCACGAAGCTCATCCCTTACTTTACAACTTTTCTTACTTTACAATAATCACCATATTTGATTTTTACGAAATTAGCTCCTAATAAAATCTCTTCAATCCTCAACAGAGATAACAAAGAAGTACTCATTAATAAAAATATACTCTTCTCAACAATCTATCCTCGAAATCCGGACAAACATTACAGAAAAGAATAATTAAACGCAATAAAAAATACTCTCTTGATACAATCACATCACTGTCACAATCAACTTTGAGACTTAATTACTCTGCTTTAGGAGTCATTCTCGTTCAAATCAAACAAGTAATCGTTAAAGAAAAGCCTTGTCAAACTAAGGATATAATTTTTGTGAAGAAAACTCGTCTTAGAGTTCCATTTTGATAACATTCAATTATGAAAAACGCAAATTAGGACGCAGTAAATAGTAATGGGAATTTTTCTTTCCATTTTCTTTCATTCTTTCTTTCCTAAAGTGAGTTTTCATTGTGGAATCTTTTCGGTACATTGGCTATGAACGAATTTACGGCTCAGTGAGTCTTTATATATTAGCGGCCATCGGCGTTCGAAAGGTTTTTTAATGAATTTTCCAATTTTAATGGACGTTTAAAATGTTTTTTGGCAGTTTCTTGGTCTTGGATTTGGGCAATTTATGGTTTTGATCGGGATGTTGGGTCATATTTTGAGTAGAGTAGTTGTTCTGCTGTACATGGATTATTTCTCTATCCTTCTTTAGCGATTAAATCAGATTTACATGTAGAATAGATGAACAATAATTGAACATCATTATATTGGTCTTTAAGCTATGAAGAAACTATGACAAAACTTTTTCTATAGTTTCTTTCCATTGCTAGAGTCAAGAAGATTTCTAAACTTCACATGACTTATCATTGTTTTCTTTTAGATTACCTCATTTCCCTTTCCGGAGACTCATTCTATTACCATTTCATCTTTTCGCTTCGTTTCGTCTATATTTTTTAAACCTAATAATTCAAAATAACCACATCTCTGGACATGTCTGGTCAGCCATACTGAGCTGTACCTCTAGGTATGTTCCCCTCTCGCACATTCCCATTTCCCCCGTCCGTCGTGTTTATTGCGATGGCTCCGTCGGGAGCGGTCGCTGCCTTTTTCACTGAGTTTTGTTTGTTGACCACTTCACACCGCCCATGTGGATGAAGATGACCGGGTACTTTTTTTTTCTTTTTAGCTGTCTGTTTTTCTAGGTAATTGCTAGATTTGCAGCGCTGGATTTAAAAATAGATTCGTATTTGTTTTGCAGGTTAAAGTTACTTGTAGCTTTTGAAATGTAATGCGAATTTGGAATCGATTTAATATAATAGTAAAAGCTACGAGTATCTATTGTTGTTGTCAGATTTTTAAGTACTATCTATGATAGGCATTGAGTGAAAATAATATTAAGTTTGCAACAAGGTTTCTTGTGCTTCACCATAGTACACTGTACAAGTACTTGTATGGGCTAATTCTATGCAATTTTGAATGTAGGAAGTAACAAATTAGGCTACTTACCCTAATATTCACGTGAGCTCGAACTGAGCTTAATATAAAATTTGTAATAGAAGTGCAGTTCATTGTTGGCGGGTTATTAGGGTAATATCTGGATGAAATGTTTGTTGAAGTTGGTTTTGTTAACTCCAGAAAAATCAAACATCCACATTATGTTATCCCTGCTTGATGTTTGATTTTCAATAGTACAATAACTAGCGTAATTCAAAGATCACTTCACCAAATTTATTCACAAAAAAAAAACTTCACCCCAAAACACCAAACCACATTGCCAATTAAAATAATGACCAACCGCGATAACGTAACACAAAACTTGTCCCATAATCGTAAAACAGGGTAACCCCATACAATCAATGGTAGCCCCCCACCGGCACCAGTGACTCCGTTTATTGTACCAAAACCGATCTGCCACGATACGGGAAGCACCCTCTTGGGAAGGCACTCCAACTAAATTTTTAAGCTGTGGCAACGGCAAGGGTTACGAGAAAAGCCTGTAAAAGTTTTACGAGTTTAAAATAGTGGTTGAAATTGGTACTTGAGATCATTTAGATGGTCACTTTCAAGGTGGGAATGTGTGCTGTTTCTATGTATCTAGGCAATTTAACAGTGATTAAATGAAAGTAAAAAAGAAAGGGTAAACAAATAAAACCTGAATGAGGCTTGCGCAGGAATGTTCCTGCGTTCTCTTTTCTTGTGTCACCACGTGATGGTCTATGATCGTCAGTGGGCGAAGTCGGATGCGGATGATGATGATGAAACTGAAAAGGTTATTCGAAACTAGTTGTAAATGACAGCTTAGGGAAAAAGTTTGTTTTTAGGGTTCCGTACACAAAGGGTAACCAACTGCACCCTATTACTAAGCCTCCGCTGTCAATCCGTCCGTTTGTTCGCCTGTCTGTCAGCGGGCTGTATTTCAAGAACCGTAATAGGTAGACAGTTGGAATTTTCATAGATTGTATTGCTGTTGCCGCTAACAACAAATAATCAAAATTTAGATTTCTGGTACGGAACCCTACGTGCGCGAGTCCGACGTTATAATTTTCATAGATTATGTGTTTCTTTCTGTTGAAATAAGGTTTATGGTACGGAACTCTTCGTGTGCCAAAAGGAGCGGAGCAGACGAAGTTGCGCGGGTCAACTAGTCTAACATAATTTCACACAAGGAAAGAACGATTTTAATTAAAATCGTTTCCGATGTATCATGGAGGTAATAATTAAACATAAATGGAGTACCTACATAAGTAGGTATCGAATTAAGGTTTAATTTGTTTTGCGATGGTTTTGTGCAAGTTCACGCCACCGTGTGTCAGTTCACACGACTCAGTATATTGGTGATCACATTTTATATTGGGGTGTACAGAGTAGAGTTGGTTCAGAGACAACAAACAATACAAAAGTAATATAATCGATTGATAAGTGACTCCTACTCGTAAGTAGCTATTTTTTTTTGCTGGGGAGTTTGTTGCGCTACTTCTTTTTTCCCAGCTAAAACATTAGAAAGTGGTGATGGGCTGGGCGATTAGGGGGACTGTTGCATAATTTAATTCCGCCAAGCCCGTTCCATCATCGGACCACAAGACGAACGGCCATGCGCCACCGGTATACATGGTGGACATCCCACCCATACGCACAAAACGTTTTGGGAACACATTCATAGTGCGTACAGCTAAGGAGTGGAATTCCCTGCTGGAGTCTGTGTTTCCTGATAGCTACAACCTGGGAGTCTTTAAATCAAGAGTGAATAGGTTATTTCTAGGCAAGCTTGCTTCATCTTCGACCACATCCTCGTTTACCATCAGGTGAGATAGTGGTCAAACGCGTGCATATCAATAGTAAAAAAAAAAAAAACTGTGTTTATGTAAATTTTGACGTTCAAAAGGTGCTGATTTTCAGCCTAGTTTGAATCAATGGCTTTTGATTTTGAAATAAAATACCTAATGGTAACATCAATCGATAAATTATCAATTGATGTTTTATTAAATATTGATATTGATGTTCTGTAGAATGATGAAAAATATTCCCTTTGCCTTAGAAAGGGTTCGTTCTAGAACTGTCAATTATTTGAAGATGACAGATACAGAAATATGTTCTAAATATTTATCGTTAATTGCATTTAGAGATTTCTTTAGTAGTCTCATGTCCGGTGTTTGGTCAATTTATCCACCTCAAGCTAGCCATTCTTTCTTTCTTTAATTCTTTATTGTACAAGGAGATTGTGCAAGGAGGTCTGAGCGTGTAGTGTAGACTACTGCCAAAAATGCGGAAAAGACTATTATATTTTAACCCTTTATATTCGTGACCATCTAAAAAGTCAGATCTGACAGCTAAGTAGAGAGGTATAGAAGAACGCTCAACCACTAAGTGCGTACCTAAGAGATTTATTTTCATGTCTCTTTCATCGCTAAAGTGTTGTATCCTGCTGTCGAATCCGACTTCTTAAATTGTCACGAACATAATCACTATTAAATACACAGGTACCAACTGATCCCTCTGTCTCCAAACTACTCTGTACCACGGACTAACACGCGTTGGTACGGCCATAATGGACTCGTTGAAACCTCCCAAACTTTTACAACGTTTAGGCAATTGTAGCAAGCCGTCGTTATTGTTAGCCGGCGTCGTGTTAGTTATTGTAAATTAGTTAGTTTTAAATTTACGCCATTATTGCCAATGGATTCAGCCGTCGTCTGCGTATTTTTGGAAAGTTTCGTCTGTCTGTGGACAAGTTGGATTAGTGTTTCTGTTTTGTGTGTTGAATTATTGATTAGTTTTGTTATTTTGGTAGAATTGAGGGTCTAAAGGGGTTCTGAAGCTGACGCTGTGTAGTGTGCGTGGTTTTCTTTCAGTCAAAATTAGTTGGCATCATAGAACTGAAGTATAGTAAATCTGACTCCAGTCTTGCCAAGAAGTACCGTGTTATGTTACCCAGATAAAGGGTTGTGTAGGTCTGGTAGGCAGCCGCTCCACGTAAAAACTCTGGTATACAGCTGAATCCTGTTTGACTGGAAGCCGACCCCAATATAGTAGGGTAAACGCTAGGCAGATGATGATGATAGAACTAAAGAATAGGAACTCTTCTTATTAATAATGTTGGTCTTAAAAGCTTATATGTATTATTAAGAGGCAAAATTGGAAGTTTGATTGACGTAGGTTCTCTTTGAACTGATACGCGTAGATCTAATTATGAAAATTCAGCCACTTGTAGAAAGTTATAGTATCGCTTATTAACGTTACAGTAACGCTTTTTATGCCGAAATAATCGGACCTTTGGGAGGCTGCGGGAGCGAATACAATATTAGAACATGAAAACCGCCAAATGTGAGTCGACTCCCGGGGAAGAGGTCTTCGATGAAATAATATTTTTTACATGTTACATTAAAATCTTAGACTTCTTAAATGTTTTCTATATTCTATAACTAAAAGTGTAATTATTTTATTAACAGAAATGATCTTTAAACAGTTGCGTTCGTTTATACGGACGTCCGGAACCCGAAAAATTTGGTGGAAGTCCATGAAAACAGATTGTTAATACCTACTTAATATCCGAAAGTTGCATAAAATCACAAACACGGCATGAACAAACGTGTTAATCAATGCTCGTTCCCTATGTAAATGAATGAATGTATGCCTTTGCATTGGGGCAATTACTGTTCAATATTGCCTAGACGCCTCTCAAATCGAAGCCAAGCCATTCAAGCTCTCAAATAGCCTGTTCAATATTAGGATATATTTCTCTGCCAACTTTCCTGGGTCTGGCTTCGAAATAGCCTACACGGTTCAGCTTTTAGGCTTAATATGTCATCTTAAAGTTTTAAGTGAACGTTCGACAGCTCGCGGGTATAAATATCGGATCGTCGCGCGTAATTTAACGGATTTTAAAATCCTTTTTATTGTTTTAATTGTTGTCGTATGGTATCGGCCGGTGCCGTATAATGCAGTAAAAGAATAATACCATCCTATCACTTCTCGTGGGTGTCGTAAGAGGGGGACTAAGGGACTCACCAAAGAATGGGCAGCAGCGTTTTCTGTAAAACTCAACACCGTGCACTGCGATCGCCAACTCGCCTGCCAAGCGTGGCGCTTATGGCACACCCACATCTTGGGGGAGGCCTATGTCCAGCAGGTGACGTTTTTGGGCTACTTTGATGATAATGAATTGGTGCCTTGGCGGTTGGCAGTGTTAGGTTCAAAAGTTTCTCTGATGGTGGCTCATGTGTTTCATCATTTGGCTCCGTTAGCTTGGACAGGTCATCTCTCAACTACCACGCTTTATTTTAATTATTTGTTCTTTGAATTTTGTCTTTGGTTTCTTTCTCTGGACGCTTGTAGCTTGCACGTCTTTCTACATCGTTCTCACATAATACCACAACTTTGTAACAGTTTATTGATTTGAGAGTCCGTGTGGAGTTTCTTGCACGTTCTTCTCCATAGAGATCTACGCTTTGGAACGTGCAAATAGCTCTTGGACTGACCGATCTTGACAATTCAAAAGATCCTGTAAATGGTTTAATTGAAATCATGCTTCGAGTTTTAAGTTTTATTAGTGAAGATAAGTAAAAATGCATATTTCTTATACTTATATCATTTGAAGAGTCGTTAAATCAATAAACTTGGATTATTGCAGTCTACTGATCTTAAGTTTAGAAAATTGCCGTTGTTTATTGAAATAAAATTTTCGATTTTATTTTAGGTATTTCTGCAATATGTTTCTACTACATGAGTAGGCATTTGATTCATTTTAGAATTTCTCTTCAACCAAATTAAACCCCTGGAGCACGAAACATGATTTCATCTCGATACCAATATATCGGGGTTGAATACATCTATAATATAAAATAAAACTATGAACTCGCTGTCCTGCGAAACACTTACTTTCTCTAACACTTAGAAAATAAACAAAACTTTAGCATCTAATAAACAGACTTCAAACAAAAACATGGATGACGATCCCATCGCAAACGCCACAGATAAAAAATGCCCGAACAATACAAAATGATTTTAAACGAAGTCCGTGGGGGTCGGGTTTAAATGTGAATTAATCAATGGAAGACCACACAGTATGGTGGAGATGGCAGCCATTTTGTGTGGTTATGGAACATCATAATCTTACTCATTAGTGGGTTATTTAATTTATTGGTGACAGAGCTCGTGGGTAGGTGAGGATGGATGCGGCATTTGATCGGAGTATGGTAACTTTTTGTCTTTTTGGTAAACCTGCTAACACAACTTTTTTTTTTCTAGAAAATCATAATCATGTCTGTCTTCTTAAATATTAAAGTATCGTTTAATATTATAATATATATATATATATATATATATATATATATATATATATATATATATATATATATATATTTATTTATAAACAAATAGATAGATATTTTTAGAAATCACAACTGCAAGTTATAATAGGTATAGTTACAATCGGTAAAATATAGGTATCTAAAATCAAACAAATAGGTAGGTTACTACGCTGTAACTTGGATGAATAGGTTCTATACATCATGAAACATAGGCCAATATAATATTGTTTTTTTTTTATTGCGAATAAAAAATAAAAATAACATAAAAAATAAAATATATATGCACTGAAATGAATAGAAAAATAATAATATAATGTAATAAAATATAATTTTTAATTGCGAAATAATTAAATTGTCGGGCTGTCTGCTTTGTAAGCCATTCACCGCATCCATCTATTTTAAGCTTTTAAGTAACCGAAACATATTTCATATAATCGCGATCAATCTCCACCCGCGCACGTGTGTACTACCTTTATATCTACGCGACGCCATTTTACATTTTATTCAAATTTCTAATTCTACTGATGACTTTATTTTTTGTGATATATGGAGGCTTTAAACGGCGTCCATGTTATTAATGTCGATATTTATTAAAAGCTGGCTTTCATAAATGTTATTTAATTGTTTGGTTAATGTCGACATCATTACATGTCGTTTTAAATTATGGCAGACGGCGTTCGACCTTCTTTTAATTTTTTTATCGTAAAATGTAGCCTTTAGTCAACTTAGGCATAGATTAAAATATCTTTTTTGTTAGGTAAGCCCTGTAATCCATACTTAATATTAAAAATGCGACTGTAACTCTGTCTTTCTGTTTAGTATTTCTTCAAGTCCTCAAAGCTGAACGAATTAGGTTGAATCTTGGTACCAGGGTAGACCATGCCCCGGAATACGACAAAGGATTATTTTAGGGTTGCGTGCCTAAAGCCTAATCAAAGGAACCCTACGATTACTAAGCCTCCTTTGTCCGTCCGTCTGTCTGTCAGCGGGCTGGCTGTATATCAAGAACCGTAATAGGAATACAGTTTAAGTTTTCACAGTGATTTCTATTGCCGCTATAACAACAAACAATAAAAACTAATGTTTATGGTACGGAACCATTCGTGTGCTAGTCCGACTCGCACTTGGCCGGTTTTTACGTTTTATGGTAGGTACGGAACCCTTCGTGTGAAAGTCCGACTCGCACTTGGCCGGTTTTATTCATCCCGGGGGCATATTTCCTTGGAATTATTTTTGACCTTCACTGACTAGTAAGTCCCATAGTACAAATAATTTACAGTAGCTACAAAATCACTTTAGAAACTAAATGCATTAAAAACACATTAAAGCTCTAAAAAGGCAATAAATTAAAAATAATGGGTACCTACCGATAATCAAAACGAGTCCAAATTAATTGAAATTACACGTAAGAAAACATATAACGTACAATTAAATTGAATTAAATTTTAAATTATTTTAATTACTCCTTTAACTGACTTTCGAACGGCGATAGGGTTTTACGATCTTCATAATTGCATATTTTATCATTCAATTAATTGTTATTTATTAAATAAAATATCAATTAAGTTACATTAGCCCTGTTTATTATGATCAATTAGCGATTGAGGAATAATGGGATATCAAAGGGAGATAATTAATTTGTACTTCAAGTGTACAGAGTTAGTCGAAGATATTGTGTTCCGTTTAGAAATAAGTTTCTTTGTTACTGTGCATTATCAAGTTTCTGTTTTAATTAAGGAAGTTATATAAAGTAGGCAATAGCCGTCAATTTGCATTGACAAGGTAAATAAAAACTTTTTTACAAAAAATACAACCGACTTCCAAAAACAAAACACTACAAGGTACAAAATAACTTCGGAAGAAAGAAAAAAACTTTAATTTCTGAAGTCGGTGGTTTTGGTTATTTTTTCGTTTTTTGACACCGACTTCCGAAATTAAAGTTTTTAGTGGTACCGGCGCAATGTTATGTTAAGAACTGGTGTAAACACTAAAAAAATAACAATAATGCTTATAAAATAAAAACTACTAGACCAAACTGAAAGAATTTTTTTATGGGACCACCTGGCAGCTATTTCGCGTCGAACAAAAAAAGAATCACGCGAATCGGTCCATTAACCGCGGCGTAATCGATGTACATACATAGAAAAAAAAAACACCGGCCGAATTGAGAACCTCCTCTTTTTTGGGAAGTCGGTTAAAAATAAAACAACCGAAATGAAAAAAAAACTCCATCAGGAATTCAAAATGGCGTAAGTATATCTGTCTATAAGTACTTACGTAGGTAGGTATGAATGGTGAAAAAGCCATCACGAACAAATTACAAACCCAATCACCCAAATAAAAAATATATCATGCGAAATATGGAATTAATCTACTAAAAATAGCATTCCAATATCCATTCCTGAAGCAATTTTAATCGTCCCCTCATTAAGGGCATGGCCGCGTAACCACCGGATTTTATGGGCGCCATCTTGAATTAATAATACGTCAACAAAATGGCGGCCGCTGTGACGGTACGGACAGTAAAATTTTTATTAATATCAAATGAAATCTTGAAAGCGTGAATTGCTTCACCGCGGTGTAATTATTGTATTATTAATTTTTGATTTTGGTTTTTGCTCTCTTTAATTGTGGGGTGGTTTTATTTTATTACCCTCAATAGGTGAGATATCATTTCTTATTTTGATTGTCGTTGGTAACGTATAATTTTCAACACAACGGATTATGGTTTTTCAAGTCTCTGATAGTCCCTATGTTATTTGCACAGGATAAGTGTTTTATGTGTCTAAATTAAATTTTCAGTATACAACTTGTAACAGAATAAACGCAAACCTTCTTAAGGGGACATTTTACTCATCATTATGTAAGTGCAACTTTTGCTATGGAACCAAACCGGAAATTGCGAAAAAAATCAGCTGTTTAATACCTTTTTCCGAGATAGGCTCACAAAAATGTATGAGAGGCAGCCGAGTTTTTTTTCACGATTTCGTCGTTTGTCCCATAGAAAAAGTTGTACATAATGGTGAATACAATGACCCCTTAAGATGTATTGAGTTTATTCTGTTACACTTTGTAGATAGAAAATTCATTTTGTGTTCACACGTCTCTTCTTTTTCACTTAAACAATCAGTAACTCGAAAATTTAATGTTGTTTAGATAATTTACTAAACCTGGGAATTGGTCGCTCACTGAACCAGAAAGGGTATTTCCTGAATTACCCTTTAATTCGGCTAGTTAGGCTAGAAATGAAACCGTCATAGTCAAAACCCATTGTATTTTTTATTTGAAAAGCAATCACTGTCAAGAACAGCCGTTATTCCAGAACCATTGCTTAATATTTAACTGAAAGTCTACGACCATTTTCCTTGTTTGAGTCCAAGGTGTAAGCGACGCGCGGGAAATGAGGAGTAGCTTTTTCTTTTCTTCAGACTACAATCTATAATTAATATTAATTAATGTAAGTATAAATATAATTTTTTATTGAAATAATAAGGTCACAAAAAAGACAGATTACAGCTATAAATAGAACCTTAAAGGAAATGTAGTGCGTTGCCTGATAAAGGTTTATATAAATTGTGTTTCAGGCCATAATAATAAACGCATGGTGATCAAAAGGTTGAAGTGGTTGTGAAGATAGTAACGTGATTGGGTTACCAAGACAAGTTAGATCAACTTAAGGTATATTTTGGTAATAAAGGTTTACAGTGCAGTCTGACTTTTGGCATTCACTTTTCTTGTCTGCAGTGCAATTCTGTAAACATGTCGAAATGAAGGCTTGAGTGAAGTGATCAGGAAATGACCTGACAATCCAAGTACCTATTCAAGATGGAACGACCCTTTACCCAAGCCTTCAATTCGACATTTTTACAGAATGGGCTGGGTGAAACACTTGCGATGTTAAAGAAAGAATTAAAATAAACAACAATCTAGCATACTTGAAATGCTATGAAAGACACGATTCTTTAGAAGTATGTGAAAGGAAAACACCATAATCTTGACTAAAACATTTAGTCAAAAGAAAATATTATTTCTTAATTTAACACCTCGTCCGCTTATCCCTTAAATCCTCGTTTATAAAGCATTCATAGGACAACCACTAACACAGGCTGTGTCGCCGAATCTTACTATTAAAACGTCTCTGTGTTCATGTAAATATCGCGTTATATTACCTTTTGCCACTGAGCCAATATGTTTGATGTTTCATTACGTTACCACTGGGGCTATTGGTTCCGTTTCTATTTTTATTGGCAATTGATATCTATTGTTTTTTTTTGGATTGTAGGGGCGGAATGGATTTTAGGTTTTATCAATAATATTATTCAGATCACTCATCATCATCATCATCATCTGCCTAGCCTTTTCCCAACTATATTGGGGTCGGCTCTCTAATAACAGCCGCACGGGTCGATCTTCAAGGTTAAGCAACGCTTGCCAAGGTTGGTCTGTGGATGTGTGACCATCTTAACATAGGTACCGAGTTTCCTCCGTGCCTCGGAAAGCACGTTAAGCCGTTGGTCCCGGCTGTCATTTGTAGATCTTTGGCAGTCGTTACGGATTGTCAGAAGCCAGTAAATCTGACTCCAGTCTTGCCAAGAAGTACCGTGTTACCCAGTTAATGGGTTGTGGAGGTCTGGTAGGCAGCCGCTCCACGTAATACACTGGTATTCAGCTGAATCCGGTTTGACTGGAAGCCGACCCCAAAATAGTTGGGAAAAGGCTAGGCAGATGATGATGAGGCTCGCTTCCTCTGCTCGTACGTCCACTGCTGGACATTGGCCTCCCCCAAGTGTCACCACAACAACTGGTCCTGTGCGTCTCACATCCATCGGCTACCCGCGACCCTCACCACCTCAACCTTCGGGGAATTTGATGTCATGTTCAGCAACGTAACTAAATTCTGTGATAGAGTAGACTTGAATTCCCTTTGCAATATGGCTCGATGGGAGCCACTAGTTCCTACTGCGGGGCATAGGTTTTTTCTCATTTTGGAGAGATATTGAAATAACAGTGTTTGAGTTTAATTAAAACGAACATATTTTTAGTAGAATTAATGTATAATTTGGGGATCTCGACAAAGTGTTATTTACATTATCAAAACTCCACACATAATGTTTGACATTGACCACATTTCAGCAGTGTATATAGAATATCACGGTATGTATAGGGGTTTTGGCCTATTTATCTACAAATATATAACCAAATTTGCACTTAAAAATACACAAAATACCTAGCATATTTAACATAATTTAAACATAAATAAAATACGTCAGCTGTTTCACGTCTCACGGTATTCAAGATCGTATTGACTAGGGAAATGTATTCGTGGACGATCGACTAGTGGAGCTAAGTAGCGACTTACTGAACGGTTGTGTGTAAAAATGTCGGTTGGTTTAATATTGAAGACTATCAGTGGCTTTTACAATGGGTTAACTTAATACTCGGAGCTAAAAGACGTTGTATTTATTTTGTTTGGTAAATCTTTAAATGACTTCTCGCTCCGGAGCAGAAAGAAGACTTCTTCTTGGGCTGGGATAAGATAAAGTAAACTTGTTAGTTTGCTTTAGTGTCAATGTCGAACAGCTCATCTAGGTGCGAACTGTCATAGTACTTTAAAAAAAATTGTTGCTTTAAAATCGAGAAATCATATTTAGCTTTGACCTTATTATCTCCAATGTTTAACTTCTGAACACTATACAGCATTCTCCTGAAGCTTCAATTACTTCGGTTTAGGTTAAAAACAATTTGGCATCCAAAAATATAGACAAAATGATTTAGATTCAGAATGTAGCACGCACCAGTACAGACACGAATTTTAAGTTTATTACCTCACAAGGATTCTTGTCACTCATTCACAAACTACCAAGAATTTAATTATTCCACCCCATAAGACATTTAATAAAAAAATCATAGGAATGTCTCATTACCACCATGCTTGTTATGTAGAGGCAGATAATAAACAATTTGAAGGCAGACGGCACGTTCTACTCAAGGAGTCTGGCCGCCATTTTAATTGGGATAATGATGCCGCCATTTTGAAGTCGTTTCGAAAGTGTGACTAGTTTTGTAATATCGTTATTGTTTAATGTTTGTGTATTTTACATACGCTTCTGTCTTACCTTTCGGGGAATATGGGCGTAGTAGTATGTTATTGTTTTTTAGAATTATGAGGTTTGAAGAGGATAGTCGATTTTTAGAGTTGTATTGTCGATCGATTTTATATATTGTGGTGAGAAATAAACATATTTATTTAACTGACAAACCGAGACAGACCAATGAAACGTTGGCAAAACACTGGCACAATATAGGTTAATTGTAAAACTATAGTTATCTTTACAATAAGATTGAATGATTAAAAAAAAAAATGTTTCACAAACTAGTGTTGGGACAATTTATCAGTGTCATATAATTGTTAGTAGGTAACACCGTCTGTTAACTGCAGTAACATACACTTTTAACCACAAAGATCCTAAAAATAATTTTCAAGACCAGTGAAAGTGAAAAACGACACTTTTAAAAATACAGTTCTCACCCTCAACCCCTTTTTTTTTTTTTTTTTTTAAGGATGGGAAATCATCAAATCACTCCTCCCGCTTTGGGTGAAGCAGAAGGGAGTGTCAGACTCTTACTGACTAAAACCCATCCGCGTTTCTCCCAGTGCCCTTTGCGTTCCAGGGTACGGTGCCTCTTTCGAACGAAGTCCGCAGCCCCAGCAGGCACTGGCCCTAGCGGGCCCCGTCTTTTACGCTGACAGCTCTTTGAGGCACGCGTGGAACACAGCGCGCCGTCCACCCGGGCCTGGTTCTGATCAGACGGCGAGCCACCCAATGCTCGCCGTCCACAGGCTCGCGCTTACGGTGGCCGAAAATCGCCCTGCGACTCCCGACGCCCGGGGCGTCTTCTTCTGTTGCGGCGGCTGGGGCGTGAGGTTTCCCTTTCTCTCACACGTTCGGCTTCCTCCTTTGCTAGCATTACTGCTTCGCAGAAGGAGGTGACCGCTTCCCATGTCTCCTCGCTTCGGACCATAGTCTGAACCAGGGCCGGACGCGAGAGATCGCCGCCGCCGATCGCCTCGGCGAGGACACGGCGGTGCTCCGCCCAAGCAGGGCAGACCTCAACCGTATGCTCCACCGTGTCCTCCGGGCGATCCTCGCAGTGTTGACACCCGGGCGTATCCTCCCGCCGTATTCGAAACAGGTACCTCCCGAAACAACCGTGTCCGGTGAGTACCTGCGTCAAGCGGAAAGTAAGGACGCCGTGGCGCCGCTCTAGCCACTCCTCAAAGAGGGGACTTATCGCCGCAATTGTGGCGTGACCAGCGCTGGGTTGGGACAGTCTTTGTCTCCATACTGCCATGAGATCCTGCCGGAGATCCGCCCGCCGTACTGCGATTTGCCGCGGCAGAGGAGTCTCGCCCCGGCGTAGCACTTCCAGGCGCCATTCGTAAATGAGTGCGAGGGCTCTCGCCTCTAGATCCCATGGCGGCAGTCCGGCAAGGAGGTTCGCCGCCTCGCCAGAGACCGTGCGGTATCCCCGGGCAAGCCGGATGGCCATCACCCTCTGGGACGAGTTGAGGTAACGGGCAGGTCGCTTCCTCAAAGTAGGCGCCCACACCGGCGCCCCATAAAGGGCCATGGACCGCACGATCCCCGCGTAAAGCCTCCGGCAGGAGGCGTTTGGACCCCCTAGATTGGGCAAAAGCCGCTTGAAGGCAGCCCCGGCTCGCTCCAGTCTAGGAGCCAAACGTCGGAAATGCTCAACAAAGTTCCAGCGGCTGTCAATAACGAGACCTAAGTAAGTCATCGTCGATCCGACGCTGATTTGAACCCCTCCTACCGTTATTTGGGATCCCGACGGTGGTCTGTTCCGAGATCCATGAAAGCACATGGCTTCGGACTTGTGTAGGGCCACCTCGAGACCCAACTGCCGGATCCTCTCAACGACTATCGCAACCCCGCGTGTCATAGCGTCAGCCGCCGCTTGGTGCGATCCCCCTTGCGCCAGTACCAGCGTGTCGTCGGCATAGCACACAACGCTGACGCCACTAGGGAGGTCGGCGCGCAGCACCCAGTCGTAGCCGATGTCCCACAGAAGCGGCCCCAGAACGGAACCCTGTGGAACACCGCACGACATCTCTCGCCGGTTCCACTCTCCCAGGTGACCGGGGTAGATGACGGCTCTGTCCGTCAAGTAATCCTCGACTACGCGACGGAGGTAGGTCGGCACCCGGTGATACCGAAGTGCCTCCCTGATGCAACTCCAGGGCAGGGTGTTGAAGGCATTGGCGATGTCTAGAGACACCGCCAAGACGACCCCGCTCCGGGAAACTGCGTCCCCCGTCGAGAGGGCTCTCACGCGCATGATGGCGTCCACCGTAGAGCGTCCCGTGCGGAAACCGAACTGGTTCTCCGCCAGATCCGGCCCCACCCTCCCTAGGTGCTCGACAAGGCGGTTTGCAATTACTCTTTCAAAGAGCTTGCCCACCTCATCGAGCAGCACAATGGGCCGGTATGCGGACGGAGAGTCCGCAGGGCGCCCCGGCTTCTTAATGAGGACCAGTTTCCCCGTCTTCCAACGAAGTGGGAACTGGCCCCTCTCCAAGCATGCGCTTAGGAACCCTCTTAGTCGAGGCCCGAGAGCCTCCAAGGCCAGGACCCAGGCTTTTCCAGGTAAGCCGTCGGGTCCTGGGGCGGTATTTTTGGCCTTCAGCCTATTAACCGCCACTCTCAGGTCTACCTCAGTCACCTCAGGAGCATCGTCATCGTCGGCACCGGTGTAGTCCGTATCAGGCGCCGCAGGTGGCAGAGCCATAAGCGGGGGAGTATGCTCCCCTCGCGAGGGGAACAGAGCGCTTACCACGTCCTCCACCAGCTGGGGCCGTAGACTCTGCGTTAACGGGGGGCCCTCAACCCCTACATTCATACATCAAGACAGAAAAATATATCGCCCGATATATTATAACAACGATATATTTTCTATATTACTTCTGATGGCACGCCCGGGATTCAGGATTTGCGGAAAAAAAATGCTGAAACACAAAGAAATACAGCCTGAACGAAACAATGAGAAAATGTATACTTTAGATTATAACTGGGATGTAATAGTAGGTTTGTGGGAGTTAAATGTAATGGAAGAGGATTTATATAGTTGCTTGAAATAATGTGTGAGGAGCTAACGGCTAAATAATAACAGCCGTGCGGGTCGATCTTCAACGTTAAGTAACGCTTGCCATGGTTGGTCTGTGGATGGGTGACCATCTTAAAATACCGAGTTTCCTCCGTGCCTCGGAAAGCATGATAAGCCGTTGGTCCCGGCTGTTATTTGTAGATATTTGGCAGTCATTACGGATTGTCAGAAGCCAGTAAATCTGACTTCAGTCTTGCCAAGAAGTACCGTGTTACCCAGTTAATGGGATGAGGAGGCCTGATAGGCAGCAGCTCCACGACTGGTATTCAGCTGAATCCAGTTTGACTGGAAGCCGACCCCAGTATGGTTGGGAAAAGGCTAGGCAGATGACGATCTTCGAATAATGTTTTTTTTTTTTTTTTTTTTTTTTCATTAGAACTGTTTAATGCAATTTTAAAACGAATGTCCAGTTTAACAGCTTGTAAACTCAGCGCTTTATCTTTAAATAACTGCCTACTTAATTTACGATTATTGATTGCTGTATTCCTTTACTCATCCTGTAATTATATCTATATATAAAAATATTTTATAAAATCGTTAAAAGAATTACTATTTCTAACCATCAAGATAAATTAAGTACTTCGCAACATTAATTTACCGTATTAGAATGAATAAAACAAGTATTAACTATATTTTATTTCTTTTACAGGTAAGGAAACTCATAATCTTGCAATCTTTAACGCGAAGGGTGAGTCGAACATAAATATAATTACGATCATTAAATTCTAGCACATTTAATGTAAATTAATGCTTTGTGTCGTAAATCTGCAGGAAGCCCCGAGTTCGAATAAGGCGATGATTCCACAGGATTCTCACATTAACGACGAAACAGAGTATCTCTTAATCAAATAACGCTAACATGTGGGACATACTGCATTTAGAATCATCGTGCATGTTGGTGAAAAACAATACTTCGAATCAACTGCAATGACAAAAGAAGAGGAGCTTGTGGCTAGATAATTACAGCCGCATGGGTCGATCTTCAAGGTTAAGCAATTCTTGCCAAGGTTGGTCTGTGGATGGTTGACCATCTTAACATACCGAGTTTCCTCCGTGCCTCGGAAAGCACGTTAAGCCCCCGGCTGTCATTTGTAGATCTTTGGCAGTCGTTACGGATTGTCAGAAGCCAGTAAATCTGACTCCAGTCTTGCCATGAAGTACCGTGTTACCCAGTTAATGGGTTGTGGAGGTCTGGTAGGCAGCCGCTCCTCATAAAATACTGGTATTCAGCTAAATCTGGCTTGACTGGAAGCCGACCTATATATAGTTGGGAAAAGGCTAGGCAGATGATGAACTGCAATAACAAAAAACTGGCCAACTGCGAGCTGGACTCGCGTGCAAAGAGTTCCAATCCAATTTCATTTTTGTAACATGTTATTTTGACAATAAAGAATTTCTTTAAGTTTTCCTGCAATTATCTCGAATTTCTTATCAACATTTTAGACTCAGTAGTTTCGGAGATAAGGGGAGATGGTCATATTCGTTGTAATTTTTTGAGTAACTTATATTATGAAACATTCAACACCCGAGTGAGTGTTCCATTTCTTACAGATGTTCGGAACCCTAAAAATCGTGACGATTCGAAAAATAAAATCACACTTCATTAAATTAATTCAACATAATATTAGCGTAATGCCACTTTTCAAGTTCCAAATTGAAATGTTGAAATATTATGCTAAATAAGCCATTGTAGCGAAAGAGTAAATTAGCAATTCCAAATGCGCTTTTCATTGAACATTAGAATATCAATTCACATTAAAATACGCTTACACAATTTATTTGTTCCATAAAAGAACATTTTACTGAATATCAGCACCTAATGATATTTTTACTATATTATTATTCAGTTTAATATTACAATTGAAAATCGATATTTCAATAACTAATTCAACATTGATATTCTTTTCAAGTTTGTCTTACATTCGCTGTTATTTTATTCATTTAAGCCTGAATGGAATTTGAAACACTGTAGAAATTGAACGATTATTAATTACAGAGAAATCGATATCTAAATAATCTGATTATAATGATAGTCGATTAAACTTTTTGTTTATTATAGATAGGTACCGTCAATAAATCAGCTTTTAATAGACTTCAAGAAAGTAGGACAAAAGGTAGCAAGTATCGATCAAACAAGTTCAAGGTGTATCGCAAACTTATGACCGCAATAAGTTCCAATTGCTACCCTTTCCAAGGGACCTAGACTTGCCGTAGACCATACTTAAACATCATATAAACATCTTATGTTTATAACCGTTAAGAATTAAGAGATATCGCATCACAAAAATGTTTGATAAAAATGCCATTTTCGTTAAGGCTGCTCTCTCGAAAAAAGCTAATAATACGTGCAGATGAAGCAGCTTTTCGTCGGCACTAGCCGAGAAATTATATCTGAAAATATAGTTAGCAATCTTTATGATATGATTCGTAATTTGGTTTAGCTAGAATGTGTCTATCGGTATCACATTATAAGAAAAATAACCATCAAAACACCTCCAAATCGTTGAGATTAAACCATTTTACTCCTTCATTTTTTATCAAAAGTAAAAATAGTTACTGCTTTTCTCAATACAAACGATAATGATTTAGTTCTGTTACCTTTTAAAAACATGTATCATTTTTATTATAAAAAAATTAAAAATGCGGTTAGCGGAGCGCATAGAGGGGTAGTTAGCTCCGTTTATATGCACAAGGTCATTGACGTGAATACAAGCCTTAAGCCGGTGAGTTGCTGCAAAAGATTTTAAAGATTCTCTGTTTAGAACCGTTAACGAGGAAGAGAAATCAGAAGAATGTTAGTAACTGATTGCCCAGAGAAAAAAAAGACTCCTCGCCAATACTGCACCATAGCTACCCATAAATGAAAAAGACACAAAGCCTTTACAAACTCTAAAGTCTACACGAACCCGAACAAAACACTTCTTTCAATAGCTCCCCTACTTCAGCACCTCTGTGTCCCACCAGCAAAACCACGCGTTCTAAGATTTTAATTTGGCCACGACTGAAGCCTAGTCGTTTTAATCAGGACGGGAAGTACCACGGAGCTTGTTTAAATTTTCTATTAAATCTGTGAGACGAGTAGGGGAGACAAAGGCGACGTATCTCCGATCTATTAATAAGGCAGTTTAATTTGGAAAGGCGGTAGGTGTAGCGACAACGTAAAAGACGAACGAAATCATTGTTTTAATGAAAATTGAGATCGGGTTTTGTGTGCGAAAATTTTCGCGTTCATATCGCTTGGGAGCAGGGTGTTGTGTTATTTTTGTTGTAATAGACGTATTTTTGTTGTGGAGTAAATAGGCTATTTGTATAATGTTGTGGAAAAGTAACTTGTACATTTAGAATTGTTTTTTTTTTGAGTAGGTTTATCAGTGTGAATGAGAGTATAACGCAAAAGTTCGCGTTAAGGCTTATTGAAACAAGCACAATAAAAAACCTCATCTCGAGCTTTAAGTATACATTTCGTCAAGACACTACATCACAGTAATATTTACCAAAGATTGCCAATCAGCGAGACACGCCGAAGAGAGACAAAAGATCTGAAATAACAGCACATTCAGTGATAACGGGGCATACATAATTCACAGATCGCTCCAAGAATCAGGCCTAAAAGCTCTCAAACCAACGAGCCTTCATAAAGTAACACATTTGACATATTTTTCGAGTATCAAAACTAATGAGAGTTATTTCGAAATTTATTTTTGATGCGTGTATTGTATTTTTTCTGCGAATTTCTTCTTTCGCAAACATTTTGTTACGGCTGAGTGCCTTCTTGTAGTCCTCTTAAATGTCTCGACGAATACTCGAAATATTATGAAAAATATTTTTCTTGTATTCGTGTAATGAAAACATACTTGCTTGAAGTAACCTTCTGATTGTTGAACTTCTACGTATTTCTACTATACTATTAATTTTTGATTGTGTACTCTGTAATTAAAGAAAAGTAAGATGAGAAAAAATAACCTGATGAAGTAGTTTTATTTCTTGGAAAACTAGATTCCGTTCCCTAGAAATATACCAAAAGAAATCAGTGAGCTAGAAATAATCCGTGTTACCTGTATTTATCGAGAACACTAAAAAAAACAACTTAATTTTTTTTTTTCGCAATTTTAATTAAGATCTTCGTTGAGTATTTTGCTGACCGTACCTTTCTCTGTGACAGTTCTGTACACCAGGCAGATTAATGGTTATATTTAAATTCCCGTGTATTTTTTATGTTACGTTTTACTGTATTTCAGCCAATTTCTTTATTCAGGTTTTTCTTGTTATATAGTATTTTATTTTTCTTTCGCTGCATTTGATGTTCCAATTACAGTTTGAGCTTTTTAGGGATTATTTTTATTCGAGATTTTCGGAGCGTGTTTATTCGAGCAAAGATAAACTGTGTTCGAGTTATTTTCTCGGAAATGCAGAAGGTATTCTGATAGTTAAACTGCAACTATAAATATAAGTTAGGATGAATAGGCTTCTTGCAGGTAAGCTCGTCGGTTTTTTTTTCTGTTACCTCTTACCTAAAGTCAAGAGCAAACTCAAAACTATAAATACTAACACAATTTAACAAATCAAAGCTAAACTGTTTAGGGACCTATGTCCGCAAAAAAAAAACAAAAAAGAAACATTTCCTAGTACAGAAAGAATTTACCTAAACAACTCCAATACATATTAGACAACATTTAAAAACATTACAAGAATCAGGAAGAAACAAAACAAAACCTTTTTGCTGTCGACCTTTTCTCACGAAAATTCGCATCATCTACTCTGAAGGTGTTATCGAAAGGAAACGAAAGCCTCCTGAAATTCCACTCTCAATAAATAGGGAAACTCTTTGTATTCCCTTCAAATCACACCTTTCAATTTCGCCCCAACTCACCCTGTGGTTATGGAAGGGAATTAATTTTAATTACTACCTCCTCACTCTGTTTTCCTCTCTTGTCGTCTGTGAGACAGTTTTGTATCAATCGAGATTTGAATCTCGATTGTGGTTGATGCGTTTTTGTGTAAGGATTGCCTGTCAATCAAGTTTTGTATTTTGTGTCTTTGGATTAAGATGGATGCTCCAGGGTAGCCCGCGAAATTCAAATATTTTTATGTTTTTTGCAAGAATGATTATTTCTGAAATATTCATTCTTTCGAACTACATGAACTTAGAGGGCTATATTGATGATTAAAATGGTAATAATTCTTTAGATAAATACGCGTTACGGTCGCGGATCGCATTTGGTCCACATACAGCTTCACACTGACCGGCAAATTGCAAAAAACATAAAAAATATTTGAATTTCGCGGGCTACCCTGGAGCATCCACCTTAAGGGCTGATTTTTAAATACATAGTTGGATAATACTTATAGCTGAGGAAAAAATACAGTATAATATTATCTATACAAACCACCATTTTTATTCATCTGCCTAGCCTTTTCCCAATAATATTGGGGTCGGCTTCTAGTCAAACCGGATTCAGCTGAATACCAGTATTTTATGTGGAGCGGCTGCCTACCAGACCTCCACAACCCATTAACTGGGTAACACGATATTTCTTGGCAAGACTGGAATCAAATTTACTGGCTTCTGACAATCCGTAACGACTGCCAAAGTTCTACAAATGACAGCCGGGACCAACAGCTTAACGTGCTTTCCGAGGCACGGAGGAAACTCGGTATGATAAGATGGTCACCCATCCACTGACCAACCTTGGCAAGCGTTGCTTAACCTTGAAGAACGGCTTAACCTTGAATGCGGAAAAATTTGCCCTTTAATAATTTAGTTTTGTCACACAAAATTAAACATCCAAGTAGTTAGGTATGGTTTTTCGATGCTTACTAGAGTGTACATTCAAACGTCCTAGAATGTATTATCAAGTGTAACAGACTAGTTCTACGATAAATATGCTTCGTATTTGACGCAAAATATATTTTTCGCATACTCTTCAAGCTTGAAACGTGTTAGACCGTTCTATTGCCAATAAAACAGAACCTAGACTAATAAAATCCCCAAATTACTCACTTCGACCACTAACATCCACATTGCCCGGTCAATTCGAACATTACCCAAAAACCTACAATAATAATTCTAATCTGCGTTCCAAGTCACAATCGCCTGCTGTAGGCAATCTTGTGACTCATAAATCACACGTTTCTTTAAGTTTTATATATATGTACTCACTGCTATATGTATAACTGTGTTAGTTGTACTTATTAGTTGTACTTAATCTCTGTTTAAGCGAGTACGGGAACACGCCAAAGGAACATTAATATTAGAACTTTGTAAAGTATAATTGGGATTGGTGTACTTGATAAGCTACAGCGATTTTCGGCTGTAATATTGAAAGAAAAGAAAGAAAAATAGTTTATTCCGCCCAAACAAACGCACATTAAAATTACATTATTTTATAGTATCCAAATAAAAACAATAAAATAAGAGGCAAAAATGTTGTCCGTAAAAGTACTGCCTGTGTCAGGGAGGGGCATTACAAAAAAGTCATTTCTGTCGCGGCCACATCATAGGTAGTTGCCAGATGAACTTGCAATAAAGTACATTGACCTTTTTTAATATCCCTTAGTAGATACCCGAACAATAAATTATTATGAACCGTTTACGGTTTATCGTTACTAGAGAATTTGAAGTATCACGATTGAAGTCGATTCAGGATAGGTTTATATCTTTATTTCTGTTTTTGATAATAAGAAGTGAATGTGGGTTATTGACCGTTATTGCACATTTATCTGGCCCCTACCATAGACGTAGTCTTGAAACTAGGCTTTTATGCTGAAATAAATTCAGTTCTGGAAGGTGTCTCTCTCACTCCTCTAGCCCGCGGCATCTAGTCATAGGGTTTCTAGATCCAAGCAGTCGGGGATAAGCCCTAATGCTAACTTTTAAATTCAGTTGGTCAAACACTTTCATTTAACTGCCAACAAACCAACGAAAAATACTCTATAAATTTTGATTCCCTTGAGAGTGTCAAAATATACGTTATTTGCGGCATAAGCTGCCGTATCTTTTATTGATGTTAACCTAGAAGTTTCAACCCGATACCTTACCTGACAGACAAACAGACGGACAACAAAGTGATCTTATAAGGGTTCCATATTTTCCTTTTGAGGTACGGAGCCCTAAAAAAACGAAATGTCGTCCAAAAACACACTCCGCTGTTCTTTTATGACTTGAAATACCCCCAATCACGATTACATAAGAAATCACTGAAAAACTAAATCGATGTATAGACGGTAGTGAAATCTAATTTATGCAAAGCGTAATTTTCATTTCTTTTCCTTTTCTTCAACGAATTTATTTAACTTTATCGCTACTTAAAAAGTTAATGACTAAAAGCTTGTAAATTATACTGGTAGTAAAATGTTTTCTATTCATAGACATTATTATTTTAACAGAGTTGTAGATTAAACATTTCTCTTATTTTTGGTCTATGTTGTATGTAATGTTTGGTGTATTTAACTGGTGTATTAAGGTTCCAGTACACAAAGGCTAACCAACGGAACCCTATAACTAAGTTTCCGCTGTCCGCCCGTCCATCCGTCCGCACAATAAAAAAAAAAGCATAATATCTGTTTTCTTGTTTTTTTTTTGTGTTGTATGTGTGTGATAACAATAAGGCATATAGCTATATCCATACTAATATATAAAGCTGAAGAGTTTGTTTGCTTGAACGCGCTAATCTCAGAAACTACTGGTCCGAATTGAGAAATTCTTTCAGTGTTAGATAGTCCATTTATCGAGGAAGGCTATAGGCCATCATCACGCTAAGACCAATAGGAGCGGAGCAATTATGAAAATGATGACGCAGACGAAGTTGCGTGGGTCAACTAGTATAGTATATTTTCAGGGTTTTTTAAACAGAATTTAGACTAAATTTCTTCTATTAAAATTTCTAAGTTAGCCCTACCTACCAACATTGCAAGAGAAAACTTCTAAGGAATAATAATATCACCTTGATCTATCCCAATCGCCCAAGGCAATTTCCGGGATAGTTCCCAACGGACTTCCTAGGATGAAACCACAGATGAAAAGAACTCATTTCTCTTTTACTCTCGTCTATTTCCAGATTCGAAAACCAAAATCCTAACTTTTCCCATAGTACGTACCTTATGTGTTTTAGTTTGTAGTTTTCATTTAATGTTATTATCGGTGTACAAATAAAATATAATTTATAAATAAGATTGTGACTTTGTTTGTTTCTTACGCTTTTAAACTTAAATTGCTGTAACGATTTTGATGATTTTTTGGTTCAGAAATAGATTTGAGAGACTGAGAGATAGTTACAAGCTGTTTTTAGGGTTCCAACCCAAAAGAAAACCAACGGAACCCTATTACTAAGCCTCCAGTGTCCGTTCGTCCGTCTGTCAGCGGGCTGTATCTCAAGAACCGTAATGGGAATCAGCAATCAGTTGAAAATTTCACAATGTGTAATTTCTATTGCCGCTATAACAAATTTAATTAAAGGGGAAACCACTTGAACTAGGTGTTCCCCGAAAACTCAGATAAATACTCCCACGTTACGCCTGTTAATCAATTACCAATCTAATAAACATTCTATTTAGTTACAAAATCCTCTGTAATGTTAACATTCCATCAGAAACACTACCTTTTTCGTTGTATTCCGGATTAGAAACAAACTTCTTAAAATAACCCAAAACTCACGACCCATTTAAATTAGCATTACGTAAGTCTAAGCGTTTGTATGTGCCCGGAAATTATGAATTCAAACCTTTTAACCCGCGATTCTAACTAAATACATTAGCTATTTAGTAGGAGACTAAACCCTTGCACTGGCTGTCTGCTTAATTTGGCATGAAAACACGCAAACAGGCCCGACGTAGAGGGTTAACTCACTAGATGAGCTTCCGATGTGTGTCGGAAGGTATTTTGAGCGTAGTTTCAAAAAGAAAACAAGGTTTAGCGGGCCTTTACCATCTTACTCTTATAATCATCAATGCGTACTGTCGTACTAAAAATTGCTTATCCACACATATCGTTTTAATCTAAGTCCTGAATCCAAAACAGTCAAATATCTTACCTTGACCAGAGCAGCAGGCAGCATTGCTTATTAACGTGGGAATGCTGCCACTATTTCACAGTAGTTTCTTGTCACTTTTCCCCATTAACAGCGATGTTGACGAATTGAAATGAATTATTATAATTATATTAAATGACCCAATGAATTATTTTTCTTTCGCCCTTTCATACCCGCTTGTACATAATTTATACTTAATAATATATAAAGCTGAAGTGTCTGTTTGTTTACTTGATCGTCGTTTAGATAGCCCATTTGTCGAGGAAGGCTATTTGTAAAACACCACGCTAAGACCAATAGGAGCGGAGCATTCATGAAAATTGTGACGCAGACGAAGTTAAGCGGGTCAGCTAGTTTATAAATATGACGTATAAATTAACCACAGCACATAAAGTTTTAATAAAAATACTGAAATGTAGCATTGTGTTTCAATGATTTAGGTAGAAACATACTTTGTATTCACATCCCAAACACTCGTGCGTGTAAGTTAACAAGACAAGACAATTGACCTTATTTTCCTGTCACTTTCCTACCGTAACATTTCCAACCTTTTTCCATAAGGAAAAATCACGCCAAGATAAGACTCCCTGCATAATACGAGACACGTATCTTACTCGCAGTGGCATTTCTAGTGGACCATTATTCTTGGAGGGACCACTAAATATGTTGATTCAGCTATTTATTCTTAGTTGCTTCTAACCATCTGCTTTTGTTTTACTAACGAGAAACCTCTTTGTTTTCCTACTACTGTATTATGGACTGAGGAAACAGATAGTTTTGGGTTTGTCATTAGTTTAGGAATGGTTGGATCTAAGCTAGAGTGTGATATGTTATTCAAGCTATTTTATAAACCGTGTTTGGTCAAATCAGACTATGGCAGTCTACTGCTAAGCAAAGGCCTCTCCAAAATTGAAATATCAATTAAAAATAGAAGCTTACTCTATCGTCGACTTTGTCTCGGTCACCTCTGTCCAAGACTAGAACCAGGAGCAAATCCACCACAAATAAAAAAAGACTTGTTTTATAATTTACCTTAAGAATAAAAATGTCTGGGAGCTTCTGAATAGGATGTATGTCAAACTGCCATAAGCATTAATTTTTCAGTTTAAAAATATCTGACCATTAAAAAACCGCCCTCATAGTAAATCAAAAATAATGAAAAAAACTATTTTTCTGTTCACAAACCCCCAATTACGCTATTTAATTGTTTTAAATTCGACAGCGTTGCGGTTGACGCATCATTTCATCATTCACCATCGCATCAACTTAACCATTCAGGGTCATACCCTTAATTATTATTTATGATATTTTGGGATCCCCAGTTTAATCTCCCCTTGCGTCCATATTATCCTCTATAGCCTTACAAAGCCATCCATCACCACCAACTTTTAATTTGACATTACCAACTGATATTCGAATTACGAGCCGCCATTTTGATTAACCGTTTGGCAATAAAATGGCGGAATTTGGAACACAATTAATACGTCAAATAGTTTTCGATGCAGACGTTACAAACTCGTGTATTGATGGTAGCTATTAATATTAAAATTGTTGGTTAACACTGTTCCTAGTGAATGTATTGCTGTTCGTAAAACTGATATGATTCTGTGTGAGTTATTTTTGTTGGGCTTTTGTAAAGGTGATTTTTGTGCTTCGGTACGTATCGCGAAGTGAAGGCCGCTGGATAAGGGGCGCAAAGGACTGGTTGATGTGGCGACACTTGGTAGAGGCCTATGTCCCGCATTGGACATTTTTTAGGTAAAATAATGATGATGATTTAACACGTAGAAAGTCGTTTTTTCGAGAATGTAAAGCTGCATGTCTTGTTCTTAGACCAACACGAACGTAGTGAATTTAGCAGAAATATGATATTCGTTTTTCAAACTAGTTCACATTTGTTTATTCTTTTCGTGATAGTCTCAACTCCCAATATATGTAGATCGGCTATTTAACTGTCCGTCTGTTTCTTACATTGTCGTTGTCGTGTACAAGGATCTACATACGTATACAGGTATTCACTGCGATAACATCAGCTTGTATATCAATTACTCTGCCAACCAAACAAGAAAAGCAGTTAACAAAACCATGAATAACAAATTAACAGTCATTCAAAACATACACAAATTAAATCTTGCACAACACACAAGGAAACTAGCGAAAACCCACGCGAACGTAATAAATTGAGACCGAGCGAAATTGGCGCCACCTGACATATCGAGAATGAACTACTGGAAGTACGTGCAACCAGTAGTTAAGTCAGTGGTGATTAACATGCTGGGACTGAGTAATGCCGTGTATACCCGGAAGGTACTGTGAAAGGTAATGCTTGCATTAGAATAATTTTACAAAGGCAAAGCTGTGTAGATGTCATTTTAATCCTGTGTTGTAATGCAATAGCTATTGCACGTTTAGTAGAGGTCATACATACATATAGAAGAAAATTTTAAAGTATCTGCTGCTGTGTAGACAAGTTCTGCTTGATCTACACATAAAGCATGATGATAATTCTAATATAAATGCACCAGTAGATCATGAAATAGATTAAGACGAATATAGAATAGAATTGAATCTATCCCATTCATACTCAAATGACTTCAAAGTTCAGAGAGATTAAATCCTAGAACTAAATATAAATTTAGACCTAAAATATAAAGGGTGAGTCGTATAATATTCTGAAACTATAAACCATAAAAGAATATTAGACTTCATGTTAGATATTCCAGACACGGAAAATATTCACGATCAACAAAGTACGCCAAATCAAAAGGAAGATCTAGAAATAACACACACGCCGCCAGCGCCAAAAGGCGAAAATAGCTAAATTGAATTTCCACATATCCAAATCGTATAATGTCATTATATTACCAATGGTAACTCCTAACTCGAGAAATTCAAGTCTATATTTGCCGGTATTGAATTTACTTGCAATCCGTTCAGTAGCGTTCTGAAGTGCACCCTGATATAGGAAAACATACTTGGAGTTGGTATTATTTTTGAAATAAGAGCCGATATCAGTATGTAATTGATGTCTCGGCCAGTCTCGGTTCGAAAATGATCGTTTAGGCTTTCGATGATGTCTAAAGAATCTCTTTCGAACGTTTAACTTTATAATGCTGATGTTAAAATGTCACCACAAGTAACTTACATCTTCAATCAATTACTAAATAATCATCTTTACCTTTCATTAGTTCTATAAGCATTCAAAATAGCTTCGAAACCAAAACGTCATCTCTCATTACAAAAGATTTCATGTCCAAATAGAATTGCTTTCCATTCCAAAATTTCGACCGCCTTATCCATCATCCAAGATTTATTTTAAGTGGTGTAAGGGGTTCAAATGTCTTACCTATTGATTTTGTGGAAATAGCGGCACGTCTCGACGATTCACGGGCATTGCCGAGGGAATACCGTTCGTTGGAAAAGAGACGCCTTGGCGCGACTTGGCTTGTCTTTTTAACGTGTCAAGATCTATATTAGTGTCTAATGTTTTTAGGATTTCTGTAGTTCTGTGTCTGGAATACGGATTTTGTATTGGATGAAATGTAATAATAAAAAAATGGTAGTAAACAACTTCAATTGTTTCATAATAAGACACAAAAAAAAGATAATATAACATGTAAATCCAAACAATTGTAAGCAAAGAACCCCAAGATTGTAGCCAGACATTAAGAATTTGTTGGCACGGCAGAACAGTCTCGAAATGATCTCTTTTCTAAAATATTTCCTTTCGAAACCCTCTCAACGTCGCGCGTCGGTAGAATATACCAATTCAAAACTCGATACGACTGTGTGTAGAACAGAGCCTCTATTTTATTTTTACGGTCTTGTGTATCGGCTGAAGCTTTACTAAGAGCTATATTTTAGTTTCTACTGCTCAATTTCCCTATATATGAGTTCCTGTTGCATTTCACAAAGGTTTCCCTATGTATTATTTAAATGTATGTTGTAATATTGTAGGCAGGCTTTTCTAAATATTCTCATAAACATCTTCTTCCTTATCTTTACCATTTTGGTCTTTTATGTGGATAGTAATAGGACTTTCATCACGTTCCGTGGAAGTTAAGGCTACGTAAGTATCTATACTAATATATAAAGCAGAAGAGTTTGGAACTACTGGTCCGATTTGAAAAATTCTTTCAGTGTTAGATAGCCCATTTATCGGGAAGGAAATAAAGTCTATATATCATCACGCTAAGACCAATACGAGCGGAGCAGTAATAAAAATGGTGACGCAGACGAAGTTGCGCGGGTCAACTAGTAAGGTATAATGATAGAATTGGCACAAGCATCGAGTTTGCCAATACCGTTAATGAAATTACTTATTTGTCTAGCAAGCGCTGATTTTAGCAATAACATCGTAAGTGCGTTGTTGTTTGCGGAAAATATCCACTTCAGCATTGAACTTTTACGACCCGATATGATATGCATACGATTAGCCTACAATACAATTTCATTCTGCCACAAAAGCACTAGAACATAGTTTATTAGATTTTCGTACCAGAACGATAAAAAATTGAGTTTTAGAGAGGAGTCCCAGACAAAAGCCAGTGGTTTAATAAAAATGTTGCCAGCTCGATGGCATGTGAAAATTTTGTTGTATGTAAAATTCGCCACGACTCTTGTTTTGAACTAGTGACCCAGTTTTGAGAACGTTGTCTGTTTCGACCATCGCTAGTTGCCTTTTTTGGATGGGCTGAACAATTGGTGTTACATTGTTTCACCCTGGATATTGGATGAAACTGTTTCTGGGCTGCCTCATGTATCTATCAAAAATTCGGAGAGTAAAATATAGCTGTTTTCAAAACTCCACGGAATGAACGATTTTAGTTGGGCTATAACTTCTCGCAATTCTTCTGCAGAGACAAAATTACTCCTCAAACAGAAAACAAAACGAAATAAATCACAAAAAAAGCAGCATAACAACAGAATCACACCACAAAACCAAACTACTCAACTAGAAGCAAACGAAGCAGAAAATAGCTAACTAGAAGTTTTCAAGACAATACTAATAACCCGATTCCCAGACCATAAACTTGTTTCCGAGAATATCAAACGTCAGCCTCTCAGACAGATCAACGCACTCGACGCGGTCCCTTGGGGCGCACCCGCATTCTATCACCCAACGAATTAAATCGCTTTCTGTTTCAAGTATCTGATTGTATTAAGAACTGATGTGCGTTGTTTTAAACTTTGCGTTCTTTAGTGTGTCATTGGGAACTTTTCAAACTTATCCACTGTTCCGATTTAGAAGAAAGTTTCTACTTAGTTTTTGCTAGCACGCAACGAGCTTCTCATAATTGATTTCAGCATGAATTGCTAAAACCTTTGCCAAAACTAAACTTTTCTTACTTTTGTTATAGCAAAAAGTTGCTAATTTTCTTTGTAGACCAAAATAAATGGAACTGTTTATTCTTTACAATTAATCCTAGAGAAATAATCGCCATTTGAAACCCACGCTTAATCTGCTTCAACCTATTAAATCCCAAACGTCTAATCACATCTAGTAATCCTATCGCCGTGATCACCGCTATGATACTTCTAGGGTCAGTTAACAATAGACCATGGGGTTTCCATGGCTGTTTTGTTAAGACCCGCATGCAAGGACTAGGGGGAATTACAACCGCTGTTTGGGTTGCGGGTTCAGATATGGTTGAAAACCGAGATTAAATTCACCGTCTTCGTTCGTTCGTCCATCTGTAAGTTCATTTAATTCTCGTATTGAAACAAGAATGTGGTTTTCAATTGCCTCATACAAGTCTATACATGTTTTTGTTCGTGTAATGGAATTCGCAACTATTAAATTAATTTTGCTAATGATTCAACGAGTGCGAGGCTTATTACTTCTAAATTGTGTTTAAATAGGTTAATAAATCTTTCGATATAATCAATCATCTGGGTTTCTGTCACAACTTTAATATGGCGTCGTTACTGAAATCTATTTAAATCTGCTGTTTCTTATACTTAAATGCTACTATAATAACATTTATAATATCATCGGTAATGGATTTGGTATTTTCAATTTGAGTGTAACTTCTTGTTGTGTTATCATTTGTGAAAATGTTGATGTTGGTGAAGATGTAATGTGCTGTTATAACAAAAAGCCAAACCAACAAATTGAACATTACTAAGCATTAATAACTAACTAAATACATAAATATCTAGCCTACATAAATCATATCCTTCTACGAGTATTCAGATTGTGACAGAAATTATAACGTAAAACTAGTTTTCTTTTAATCTGATACAAGAATAACGTCAGATTATACAGGTACCGATTTCTACATAAATTGTATCCCCATTGCTTGTATTCCTCCATTGGCTCGTAAAGGTAAGGGTTATTAGGCTTCCGCCAGCAAAACGACTATCTAAGTATATCTTATGAGACAGAGATTGCTTGAATAGGACATATTTAATATTTAGAAGCTCTAAGAGTCTTAATACCTTGTTGAACCTTTTCATGTTTGCTATATTCTGACTTGATAATAGCGCAGTTGTATCCTTTGCTATTGTAAAGTTTTCCTATTGAGATACCATTATTAGCAGGATCTTTTTCATTGCCATTTGCTGCGATATTGATTGTTGAAATATCTGTAGGTCTTAATTCACTAATAGGGTCAGGAATTCTTAAAATAATTTCTTCTGTTCAGTACCCAAAATGTAACCCAGCATTGATATATCCATAAAGAAGGCTATCCTAAACAGTAACAAAAGAAAATAATTCTGATATAGATTTAGACAAATCTATATCAGACAACAATGAAAGAAAACTTACAGCGCACATACAAAAGCAAAATAATGTTACCATTGCACTGCGTGCCACCGGCTCGTTGGAAATTATAAGGTATAACCAATTAGTTAGTCGGTTCCATTAGAACATAAACTTGCTGAGATTGTGGTTCAACTTAATAGCTTTAAGTATAAGGGATCACAGCCATTGAGCGAACTCGAAGGGAATTACACTAATATTAACAGCTCCTTAACTTGCTTAGATCAGTTTACTACACCATAATAAGACGGTTTAGCAAAAATTGCTCGGGTTAACTTGTTCGGATGCACTGCAGTTAATATGGCTGTGTGGTTCACGTTTGTGCGGAAATTTTACATTTAAATAAGGTTACATTCATTGTCTTTTCTGCTATGTTGAGTAGGTTCCTCGTCTAAATCTGAATTACAATATGAACTAAATTCAGAAAATGCTTTCCGAAGCATCTTAATACCTCGTAATCAGGGAGCCGATATAAACAACTATTAGCATCAGTTAAATAAAACCGTTTATCAGAATTTACCGTTTCCCGATACAAGCGAGCCCCTAAATGTTAGGCTATTTCAAATCAGATATAACCGGCGCGAACCAGTTCGGGGCGGACGAAACTGGATCACAACCGGGACGGACTGGTCGAAACCAGATTAATCCGGTAAAGTTCCTCGCATGGTTTCGCTGATTTAGAAACTTGTTTGTTCCTTAAGACGGCCGCAGAGGGTCCTATAGAGTTTCTCTTCAAGTTTAATGGAAACTAATTCTAGATACCATCGTCCTTTTGTATTTAGCTTTATCAGACGTCTGTAGGTAAATATTTGGTTAACTTTGGGAATTCTTGAACCCTTTCAATTTGATTATTATGACTGGCTGGATTCTAGGCCTTGGATTCTGATATTATTAAGGTTGTTTGTTAAGGCACTGTCAGATCTGATATTATTGCTCTACCAAGAATTAAGAAATTTTTTGTTATTGTAAATTTAGTGAGGCGGTTTTCAGACCATTTGCTTCTTTTTGTTGTTCACATTTCGTGAATTTACGACGTGTTTGTTTCTAACCGTTTTCTTTAGTTTCATTGACTTCATTATCATGGCACATTCCCCACTGTGTCCATTTTGTAGCTTTTATCTTTTCTTAATGTAATACCTTACTTGCCAAAAACCACAATAACCAGTGTAATCTAAACTTCATTCTAACCAACCATAAACAAAATTCACCAACATCCAACTTCAGAGATATAACTACTGAAATATTTCGAAATAACTGAAATATACAAAGTTGTATGAAAACAGGATCTCATACTGAATGGACAGTAAACATCCGTGGAGTAGTTCAAAGACTGGTACAGTCAGCACAATAAACTAGGGATATAATATACCTACCCACCGCGGTTGTGTCTCAAACTTATTTATGTGTCTTAGTTAGCTTTAAACTTTGTATCGCCGGTTTTAAATTATATATTTATGTGTTTAAAAGGAAGCTGCGTTCTGTATTGCGTGATCGAGAGTCTTTAAAGCTTCTTAACGTTGTTTTAGTATACTAGTTTGTAATGATTTAATTCTTGTCGTTTCCAATTCGATTTGATGTTTTATATTTGTGTCGTGGCGTTTGGTATGAAAGGAAGCCATTCGTTTTAACTGTTCAGATAGTTAATCATAAACGATATTTAATTGCAGGATACGTAGGTATTCATTATTTTGTTATTAAACCTTTGATTTGGTAATGCATATTTCCATACTAATGTTTCTACAGCGAAAGTAATTCAGTCTGTTTGTTACCTCTTCACGTTTAAACAGTTGAAAAGAATTAGATGAAACTTCTTACACGGGTACCTCAAGGCTTGGAACAGGACATAATCATCCCGGGAGTATATTCTCTTGATATGATTATTGACGTTCACGCGGGCGATGCAGCTAGCAGAGACTAGTGTTTACTAATCTTTCCTTTGCTTGATTAGTCATTATTCTTCTTGGCATATGTCCATGGTCATGTAAAGAGGAGTGAGGAAACGCATGTTACTAAAACAGTTATGAATATAAATGTGATGGATGGAGAGGGAGAGGAAGGGCAAAAAAATGATGGCCGGGTTGTGTGAGGAGCGATATGAAAGAAAAAGGAATTAGTGATAGCTATGCGGCTGATAGGACAGAATGAAGAAAAAAAAGTGTTGCGCCGACCCCAAAAACATGGGATAAAGGCAGGAAGATGAAAATGATTACTACATTATCCTAAATTTGTCTCCAGAAGAATCAACTGTACTCGTAATTTTTGATATTCACAGTTTGTATTAAAACATTAATTAATTTAATTCACCTCTAAAAATACCGCAAAGTCTCACACGTGATGCGGTCACAAGCAACGTTGGCCGACTGTACAGCATTGTACAAAATTTTCCGTGCGCAAATATAACCAGTGGAGATACACTTAGTTTCAGTTTGTCTTGTTCGTGGTCCTAGTGTTTTGGGTTTTAATGTCTTCTCAACCTGAAAGAGTTCTGAGTTTGATGTTACTTTTGTGGTATGCTCATTTTTGTTTTGGGATTTCTGTGGCCTGGTTTTGCGTTTTGGTTTATTCGTTCTGGTTGCTATGGTTTCACCATTTAATTGTAAACGTAGTTTACCGGTACTACCTCTACACTTCGAGTCTCATTCTTGCTAATAATTGCTTCTTGTATGATTTATTGTTTTGGAAAAAGGCATGGTTGCATCAGCATCCTCTTCTAGTAGAATGTTTAGATTCAAATAAAATTCATGTTTGGAGTTTGAGTTACGTTAGTTTCCAAGATAGTCCAAACTAATCTCCTAATTTAAGGTATGCTAACTATATCATCCCTAAGCTATTTAGTTTCAGATTTCAGATTATTCATTTCCACAATCATTTGCTAGTAAAACTTCACTACAATTTCAAGACTTCTCAAATATATATCACGATTCAAAAGCAAGTGAGTTTGTACACTCGAACTCACTTGCAAGCTAGAGAAATCGTCCACCCGTAAATTAATACGTTAGTGTGTACTACTAATTAGCTGTGTAATCTTCAAAGGAGCCGCTATGTACTTAAGTACACAAGTTTGTGTACACGAATTGTGTGTACAGGTACGTTTAGATGACAGATTGTGTTTAAATTGCAAGTGAGACTTATATGAGTAATTTTGGTTGAAGAATTGATTTGGTTGTGTAGCGGTTTTGGCTTTGACATTTGCTCTTTGACGTTTTCGTTAGCAGATGTGGTTTTGAAGGTTAAGATATTGTAATAGCTATGTCTAGAAAAAGATTTACCTTTGTAGTATAAAAGGATTACCGTTGATTTACAATGCTTGACTTGCCTGTATTGTAAATCTTGACTGCTACTTTTTCTGCTTGTGAAGGCAGTTTAAACGTTATTTATTTATAGAGATTTGCATTATTATCTTTAAACATATCAAGAAGCCAACTCAATATTAATCGATTGTTAGTACAAGCAAACATATATTCTAGAGACACAGTTGAACATCGAGTCACTATGCAATCTCAATCAGATGGTCCAATACCTTTCAACCAACAACTTGATGTTTAATTAAATATTCCCGGCTGCAATATTAATGAAAGCGAATTGAAAAGTAAATAACATTTCACTTGAGTACACTGAATTGAATCGTACCTACTATCATTGGCTTCATTTGAATGAAATTGAAGCCAAATATTTTCTTTTGTAATTTTGAGGGTAATTAATTTTGGTTATGAGTTTGAAGGACTTTGTGGAAGCTTTATTTTTTGTAGTTTGTAGAAATTGGTCTTCTATGAGTTTTTTAACTTTTTTTTTTTTTTTTTTACTAATAATAGGCACGCGCTTGACCACCATCTCACCTGATGGTAAGCGATGATGTGGTCGAAGATGGAGCACGCCTGCCTAGAAGCAACCTATTCACTCTTGACTTAAAGACTCCCAGGTTGTAGCTATCGGGAAACACAGACTCCGGCAGGGAATTCCACTCCTTAGCTGTACGCATTATGAATGTGTTCCCAAAACGTTTTGTGCGTGTGGGTGGGATGTCCACCATGTACCGGTGGCGCATCGCCGTTCGTCTTGTGGTCCGATGATGGAACGGGCTTGGCGGAATTAAATTATGCAATTCCGTCGCACATTCCCCAAAATGCAACCGGTAGAAAACCGACAGGCTAGCAACTCGTCGTCGATGCTCAAGACTTTGGAGCTTCGTCGCGACGAGCCTCTCATTGCCAATGATCCTCTTGGCTCGTTTCTCAATTGACTCAAGGGCATCAAGCTGGTATCTCGCAGATCCGTCCCAAAGAACATTCAACAACATCCGTTCTCGGTCACGTTAACGTAAATGTCAATTTGTATTAAAATTGAATAAGCGCTGCCTGGTGACAATAACGGACAACCTTTTTTTTCTATACAATTTGGCATTTAAGTGAACGTGAACGTAACCAGATCGAGAACGTTAAAAACTCATACTAAGCCCTAAGTACACAACATCACATTTTAAACAGAGATAGTAGAGCTGAGTGCAACAATATTTCGTTGGTAATGGATTACGTAACAATAATAAAAAAAATTACCAATTTTAAAACAACTTATAAACACATGTTACACTTTAAATTAACCAAATTATACATAACGTGTCCCAAGATAGCTCCCTGCGAGACACCCGCAAACCACGAGCCCCTGCAACCCTCCTTGACTTCCGCTTTCACTGCGGTTGTAAGAAACATTCTCTTGGAATTGGATTACAGTCGCCAGCGGAATATACAGGGTGTTTGGAAGCGAGAAACCAACGTATAACATTAACGACAGTGTCATTTGCATGTGTTAGAACTGTAACAAGGCCATTTGTTGTATTGGATAGCGTCTTTAATTTCTTTCAAGTGTTCTCAAGGTGGGAATTTAAGGTTGAATTTGCAATGCACTTAGTTATTTCTGTGATGAAGATTTTTCACAAGTGTTAGAACATTTTAAAATAATGATATACCTGCCTCTGATTTATCAATAGTTATAATTGCGAAATGATTAATGTTGTACCAATATTTGTAATAATTTGATATTGTTTGATTTATTGCGATTCTAACTTAACAACTACGAGTTACGCTTAGACGTTTTGATTTATTTCTAATAACTAACAAGAGCTGTTGCTGCAATATGCCAAGTGTTACTATTTGTAATGGAGTTTCAAGCAAATATCACACTGGCATTTGCAGAGAGAAAATCTGTCATAACCAGAATTTTATTTCTAAAATCAATATTATTTTGGAAGCTTCTGGTTATGAATCCTCATAAAGATTAACCTTTAGAATTATCCGTCTGTATTTAAGACATCGAAGTTATAGAAGCTTATGCGGTCGAATTATCAAATTTAACCAAGACTAGGTTCGGACGAACGGATACGAATATCAAAAGTTTATGAACAACTTTCCAAGAAGTTCTCAGTCTCAAACTCGCCCAACCACAGTGTGGTCCGCTATTTGAAAAATGAATTGTCTGCACTCCAAATATATGGTTTTAGTTGTGGAGTTGAGCAAAATATGGGAAACTTAGGGAAATTCTGTTATTACCTTTTTCTTTTGGTTTTGAAGCATGATTTACGAGTTAGCCTTTTATACTGCAGTAGATTTTAAAAGAAAAGCGGACAATTTGTGGTTGCTTTCTTTTATCTGTTTTACAATGTACAGGCATTCATTGTTTGCATTTTCTATGTTTTTGTCGCTATTGTTCTTCTTCATTTGCACCTCGTTTTGACCAGAAACTGCTAGTTCCGTTTAATACTATAATGTTTATTGTGATAAGTAGGATATGTAAAGTAACATCCCTCTGGCCTTTAACGCTTTTAGTGGTCTAGCTTTAAGTATTTATATAACATTCTCAACTACGACCCCTAAACTTTCAGAAAATCTATCTCTTATTACTATTATTATCATAAAAATCGATATCCTTTACTTCATTACAGAATCTGTTTTAGTATTTACAGTGTAAACATAACCGTCTACTGACGACATTGAAATACGAAGCGACTGAAACAATAGAATAAAGGGCAAGGGATCATTCGATGTAAAAACTGAAGACTAAATAAACAATAATGACGAAGCCTTTAAAACTGGGCCTGTCATTGAACTAAGTTCAACTATTTGACCTTAACCTTTACGAATGCCGATACAACAAAAGGATTCTTGTAAAGGTACTATTATTTATATAACTTTACTTCGAACACCTGTTACCACTTTAGGTAATGGTGGAGGAATTTTCCACTCCACTCCACTTTTGAAGTAAAAGTACGTCCTAGGTATTTAACTTCTTACAGAGCTTTATTCATGTACAGTTTCCAACATCTACGTATTTTTAGAGCAATTTAATATTTCTAGATCATTATTTTCTTGGTAAATATAGTTTGTATAGTAAACATGTCAACACTTGGCTTATCTACTGCCGTTATGGTTTATCCTAGTTCAGTTTTTCTAAGATAGTCCCACATTCTGTCAACCCCTTTCAGTAGTTCATTGAGATGAAACAAAACGTCTAGTTGTAAGCTTAGATTTACAATTAGAAAATAAGTATAGATGAGGCTAACGAGTTTTCGTTTTCAACTAAATTATCTCTTTCTTTCGCCCATCTATTAGCCCTTCAACCCAAATTCTCCTACAAATCCAAAACCTTGTTTATATCAAGAAAACTAGAAGCACCTACTTCACGAAATAGGACGTACAGTCGGCAATATTCACAGTTTTACACTTTCAACCTTGTAACTAAAGAGTTAGGGTTGAAAAGTGTTCCTCAGCCAACTTTGTCGAGTGTACCCAACAGGAGATGTGGGTAGAATTTATTAGCAAAGTTCCGTGTGGGCCCCCAGTCTTAAGTTATAGTCACTACGCATGCTAACTCATATTGTTATGTATGTTACGCGTTACAAGAGTTATGCTACTGAAAAATAAGACTTATCTTGAACTAAATGTGAGCTACGCGATGTAGCAACACTCCCTGAGGTCTTGGAATGAGGTCAGAATGGTTCTTCCTGCGGTTGCCTTTAAAAGCGAGTAATGAATGAATTTAATATAAAATGGCTGAGTGCCTAACAAGAAAACACTTTGAAGCAATGAAATAGAAGACTAGAAATGCAGTGAATGTTATGAAACTAAAAGTTTTGGTGATGACAATAGAGTTATAAGGTCAAAGCAATAGGTCTTTATTTTGATGATATTATATTTTTCATCAATTCCTGCCTTTATTCCAATTTATTGGGACCTCCAATAATGATAATATCATAGTTCTTGCAAGCATGAATTCGGCTATCGGAACTCTGTCTCAAGAAGCTGTCATTACAGGACGCTAAAACACTATCTTCACGGAGTTCAAATCAGATGGAAATGAAGAAATCCAGCAAATCTAATCCAGAATAACATTTTACAAAAACAACTCGGACAAAACGGAACATTTCCTTCACAATAATGAAAGGAACCCGTTAACATATTCCCATATTTTATATTCACCATCTACCGTCATCTACAATGTAGTACACAATAGCAATTCATATAAATTCGCTGGTTGCATGTCTTTCCTTATTATTGACCGAGTAATACAGGCAATAATCGCATGCAAACTGAACATTATGTATGCAGCTTGCATCCAGCTTGCTACAGCGTTGTGTGTAGGCACCAATATGATGCTTGAACGCTTTCTAGGTATAGACGTAAAGGAGCTGATTCAAAAGGTCCACAATCACAAGCTTTTTGTTGTTCTGAACTATGAAAAAACTGATGCTTTGTAACATCACTCGTATGTCTGTCTGTCACAGCAATCTAAAGGACCAGTTTAAATTTGGCACAATGTTCTGTGACACGGACGCGTAAAGTAATTAAATAAACTTTGAGTATATAGGCTCTTCAATGTTTTTCGCTCTCTACTTCGTTGATGGTAAGCAAAGACTGTGGTCTACGATGGAGCGAGTCCAGAAGATGCCTGGTGTTTTTGTTTTTGAGGGCTGACATTGGCAGCGTTGAAAGGCCTGTGGCCTGTGACGACACTTGGGAGAGGCCTATGACCAGCAGTGGACGTCTTTCTGCTGATGATTCGCCAACACGTGTGGCCTCTGCCATGATATTATGCCACAGATTAATTATAATGTACCTTATCTCTGCAGTAGGTCAATCGAAGACGATGTCATTATCTTGAGTAGTATTTATATTGTTTAGTCTACCTTCTCACTATTTTCTGCACAATTCTACGATTCTGTTCTTGAGTATGTTAGTTCAAATTGAGAATAGATATTGTCAATTATTAAGACTGGAATTCATATCCTCATGCCAAGTGAGCAGGTTTCGGGGCTGAGCAGAATAATAAGTGTGATACTGTAGAATGGGAGCTATAAAGTTACTTACATGTCAAAATACTGCATTTACGATTATAAAGAAGTGTCAAGTTAGTGTCTGAGTAATTAATTATTTTATAACTGTAAATGGAACTGCGTGGTCTTCATAAAACAAGATGTTTACAGTATACTATGGTAAAATAATGATTCAGAACATTGATAACGGTCGTGGGGTCCTTTTTTTTTAAGGATGGGAAATCATCAAATGACTCCTTCCGCTTTGGGCGGAGCGGAAGGGAGTGTCAGACTCTTACTGACTAAAACCCATCCGTGTTCCTCCTAATGCCCTTTGCGTTCCAGGGTGCGGTGCCTCTTTCGAACGGTTTCCGCACCCCGGAGGTCCTGGGGTCCTACCATCATTATTTTGGTGAGAGAGACGGAGCTGTACAAGATGCATGGGAATCTCTCTTTTTTTTTCAACAGAATCTTGATGGGATTTGCACGTCATGGGAGAAGCCTCTGGATTACTAGTCAGTTTCTATCAGCGTTGCATGGATGACAAGACTGGTTAACAATCAGAATACTTACTTTTTTTTTCTACTCCCCCACTATCGTCACTGGTGCAGGGCATAGACTGGTCCCTACATACTAGACTAGGCTTCCAGACCTATAGACTCTATAGATATATACACGGAGAGACTGCCTTATCTATGGACAAAAAGTACCAAACGACAAAACATGCATTGTAACTTGAAACACCGCTCAAATAAAAGCCAGAAAACCGAAACAACACAATCCCCTAATCGCTGAAAAATCCAAAACAGGCAGCTAGACACAAAAAAACGCCCATTTCGACCAGATCGACCTCTGTCCGAGCCGGTAATCGAACAGGCGATCAATCAACCACTGTCTCCCAACATTTATCTTCGAAACGAATATTAAAAGGAAAAACTGAATACATGGGAAACGCAAAACGGAATTATTCATGTACCGATATGATATGTGGGGGCTGTAAGGTTCCGTACAAATTTTTGTTTTTTTTTTTTTATACACATACGTTACATGTTCAGGCATTTTATCTATAGTGGCAAAAAGTACAGAACGCTCAAAACCTAAGATACTTAACTACTGTTTTTGGGTTATTTTGACAGCGTCATCGTCCTGCTCGTGTCCCATTTACGACTAGTTTCAGATTTTTTCCGTTCCCGTAAGAATTTCAGGAAATACTCTCTTAGTGCTCATGTAGGTTCCTTGGGTGAGCGTAGACTCACCCGCTACATGCCAAATTGCAGCTTTCTATGGCCAGTAGTTTCGGCTGTGCGTTTTCTGTCAATGACTCAGTCAGGAACGGTAGAATTTTTTAATATTAAGTTGAGAGATATTGCACGGAGAGATATTATAATCTAGAACGTCATTTATTTAAATTATTTTCGCTCTTGGAAAGTAGAGTAATATTATGCAGTTTATAATTTATGTGTTCATTATAATAAATAAGTAGACGAAGGTATCTCACATCTCTTATGTAAATAGGACACAGGCACTTGAACTCTTGACTCACTTTCTTTCCTTAGACTAAAGAAAGAAAATCTGTTTAATAGTAAAACTTATCTATACATATAACACAAAGTCTAGTAAGTTACATAATTTATAACACAAGAACGGCTGGACTGATTTTAAATCTTTGGTTTGTTGGATGTGTTTTTTACTATAAAAATGGTAAAACACTGGAAAAGTTGAAGAAAAAAAAACACAAAATTATTTTTTTCATTAATGAATTCGTATACAACGCAATTTCTGATACATGACAAAAACAAAACACAGATAAAATATATTTTTATTAGAATTATAAAGTTAAAAACTAAAACGCACGTTTGCGGATCTCTAAAATATTCCATGTCATGGACCATCGCGTAGCAGATTCATGGTGCTAAAATAAATACATATTGCAGGATACAGTGACTTTTGAAACGTACAAAAAATAATTTAATTGAAAAATTACAACTTTTTTTTTAATAATAAGGTTGATATAATTGATAGTTTATACAATTAAAACAATACGAAAGTTTTAAAAATCAAGAAAAAATAACTATACAAGAAAGTGAAAAGAAAATAAAATCTAAGTACCACAACAACATACAAAAAATATTATTAAAAACAAATTAATACACTGCACAAAGCCATTAAGTACAGTCAGCGTCATAAATTAGACAACATTGTGAAATTCACAATTTCCCCATTCCCGCTCAATTTATTTAGGGAAATAAAAAAACGAAAAAAGAAGAAATAAATTGGATTCATTTATGCGTCCCCGTTCCCACCATATCCGTTAAGGGTAGGCACAAAAACGAACAATGAAATACCAAATTGAACTTTGGTTTGTGACAACGCGGTTGCAGTTTTAAAGGTTCCATTCAGCCATCAGTCAACATCCGAGGCTATTTACATTTTTATCTTCGCCTTAAATTTTGTAAACGGTTTTTTAGAGATTAGGCTTGTGTCTTTGTTAGTGGTCCTAACATCCATTTGATATCTTGACGTTCTGTTCTAGTGAAAGATTATTTTGGAACTAAAATACTGTTATATTTTATGTATTTGGTCCTAGTATTTAAACTTTTTACTTAGGCACTGTACACTAACTTTTGCTCGTTGATACCTAATTTATTTTAAAGGTATCATCTGAAAACGCTTATCCAAAATCAATTCTATTAATGATGTTTCAAAAACCACAAATAATAAATCTACAAATACAAGTTACAACCAACTCACCAAAATGCAATTATGAAAAATTGTTTTTTGAACGAAAAGGAGCCATTTGAATCCAAAAATAGCAAGTAATAGTAAAGCAATTTGTTGAGGCTAACAAATATTAGTTTTTCATAGATATCTGAACCGCAGCTGGTTAGAAACTGTTATTCTAATACATTTATTAATTTGAGGCTTAGCAATTATTTTCAAAGTTTGGAATGGGCGATCTTTCATAAAATAATTACTTTTATTCTGAAACGAGTTCAATGTACAGATTAATCTACTGTTCAGTTATAATCCTACTTTTCTTAAGACTCAAAAGACCAGGACTATTTTTACGTTAAGAGAATTTGGTCCTTCGAGCCGGATTATTTTAAAACAGTTATTGATTCTTTTGTAGTCTCAGATCAAACCAGTCTTTTCCCCTACTACTAACTTCAAAAGACAATTATCAAACCATCTCCTTTTTTCATTTTTGTCTCCCTTCTACATTCTTCTTGTAAGTTAGTATTTCTCGTTCGATTTGCATTTGGAATTATAGTGTGTCTCGTGACTAATTTAGAGGGTGACATCTTTGAATGTTGGATTTTTCCGTAATGAAGGAGGGTAGGATCAATATTTGTTGAGTAAGCATTGCTTTCTTTGTTTGAACACTTTATTCTTTAACTTGCCTCTTCCCGCGAGATAATTGTGTTATCCCAATAGTACGTAATAACAGGATGAAAATGTTTTCTATATTCTAATACACTTCATGATTTATCCTAGTGCCAAGTCTCATCCAAATCTGTTTATCCGCTTGTCGTAATTTGATCGACAAACATCTGAAGATCCAAAGTATTTGATTTTCACAGTTATAATTTTACTCGGAAGTGGGATTTACAACAGCTCGAAAGGTTTTTTTTTTTCGAGATAAGTTCTCGAGATTTTTAGACATGATCTTAATATAAAATTGTCTAACCTGGCTTTACTTTGTGATGGTACCCAGAACTAATTAAAACCACAAAGATGTCTCCCGCAAGGTAGTCTGTCTATAGAAGAACGTTTGACATTCAATTTCCTGGGAAAAACACGCTTCGATCTGTATAGAAAAGTTATTATATTGGAACCTACAGAACTTTCATAATATTATTATAAGTTAATCAGCATATCTAAAGTATTTATATGTTCAATTAGCTGGAAATAGGTGTCTGATGAGTAACACCAAGTTTTTTAAATATACTTTTCAACTACATTTAACATGTTTGCATGTAGATAATATTACGAGCTGCTTTCACTGTGTCACTTAAGGCCAGCTGGTACTTATAGCTCAGGGTTTCCTTTTTTAAGTACCAGCAGTACATCATCTGTTCATTCTTGCACATAAATTTGTACTAAGCATGTTTGTCACCTAGTTTGTGAAACAAGAAATACATTATTATTATTATTATTACTTTTGACTCTGTTCGTAACCCTCAAGTAATGGCAAAAAATAACAAGTTGCTATGCATGTCAATTTGATTGAGAGAGTCTAATTGAGAGGAGGAAATAATTTAGAATGTCGGGCTAATGGGTGCGGAATCCGTTCGAAAGAGACGCCGCGGCCCTGGAACGCAAAGGGCATTAGGAGGAACACGGATGGGTTTTAGTCAGTAAGTGTCTGACACTCCCTTCCGCTCCGCCCAGAGCGGTAGGAGTAATTTGATGATATCCAATATTTAAAAAAAAGTGGGAATTTAGGTGCCTATTAGTAGGAAATTGACCCATCAGAAACTTATTCCATTATTCTTACAGAAAATTAAGACACAAACATTTTTAAAACTCATTTGAAATTCAACACCGCAATAATTATAAAACCGTCCAAAATCTTTCTAATGCTACAAAAATAATTCCGAAAATGTTTTCTTTCATAATTTTTACACGTCACTGCAGCATTTTTCAGCAACAATATCCTGAAAGCTTCATAATTTGATGGATGAATTAACGTTGAGCATTTTATATGCATATTTTAGGAGTGGCGAACAACGGAATTTTTACTCTGCACAAAATTTAGGATACGTACTTAAAAATATCTGAAATGTCTCTGTTTTCGGAGTATAGGCAGCAACAAAAATAACTGACATTTTAGAACACATATTTTTGTGAGCGTAAGTGACAACATTTTAAATTCATAATTGGAAGTCCAATGTTTTGAAAAATATCTACAGTTTATTTTTAAACGTTAGAATTTTCTTAGTTTTTATTAAATTAATATCAACTGTTTTTAAATAAACAATAAAATTTATATATTCCACTAACTCGTTAATAAACACACTTGTTTGTTTTCTAGCTCCATCTAGGAAACAAACATACATAAAATATATGAAATTGTACGTGCTGTCGTAAATGTCGTTGGTACATTAAAAATTCACAGAAAATGCAGTCGAGACAGCTAATGTAGGGCTTGACGCGGTTACAGCCAGTCTAGTACAGTTAGGTACAAACGTAAGTGTCAACTTCGAAATTGACGTTTTAAATTTTCTATTAAGTATTTTCGAATTCGAAGCCTCGGAAGTGTTATTATCGAGTGAATTTTGTATTTGTTACGCTTTTTCAACGACAAGTTGTAATTTCTTCGTTTCTTTTAGAAAATTCATGGTAGACAGTTTTGTTTTTTACTAAGAAAAGGTTGTTAGCACAGGATTACAAAGTTGTTGCGTTTTATTAATTTCTTTTGGAGTTAAATAAAACTGTAAATTAAGTTTGTTAAAGTTTTCTTAGTTTAGTGTAATATAAATGTATTGGAGAAGCGTGCTGCTGACGAATATAAGAAATCAATTAAACAAAATAGGTAAAATATAAAAGCGGCTTCTTTTAGCGAAAAATAAGTTATTGCTATAACAGTTTAGGCACTAAGAAAAACAGTTTTTACCCAAAGACATTTTCTCAAAATTAAACATCTAAGAAAAGGTTATTAAAACCCTTTTTTAAGCTCAAATTAAAATCCAACACACGAGCATAAAATTTTCATCCATACATTAACGAGATCTATATTGGGTAACGAAAATCGCTCAATCTGCTACTACTTATCGTTATTTTCGATCGACTCCGTGATAAAATGCGTAATTCGGAGATTACGGGCCCTCTTTGAAATATTATGTAATTTCGAGCTCGTCCTGCCAAGCAATTAACATGGCTTACTGTACTCGGGCGTGTTTTATTGTCTCCACTACGTTTTAATCGTTTTATTTTATTATTATTTTATATGTCAGTTTTATTTTTAAAGCTAGGTTATTTTTTGGTTAATAGAGTTAGATGGTTTTTTATTTTTATTTTATTGTATTTGTAAAATGTGTCCGTATTTTTGTCACGGGTGCGAAATCTCCAAAAGTGTTTACTAAAATTGTAAGGTTCAGTCGATCTACTATTTAGAAAATCTCCATGTAAATGACCGTAGCTAGAATAACAGCCAAGTTCTACATAAAATAAGCATTTCAGTCTTCAACAAAAAGCATTTACAAAGACATTTGAATGTTACGTAAAACAGGATCTTATCCGCATAACCTGACATCTCCAAGCTGTATATGAGAAGGCATTACAATTTCTAAACAGGGCTATAAATACGCAATATTATGTTAATGTGCGCAGATATTTTCCTTTTATTACCCCAACTGTTTAACTCCATTAATAAAATTTATATTGCATCTAATTACTTTTAGACTAAGCCTTCCTGGTTCTTATATCCTTGCATCAAGGTTTATTTTGCAGTGTGTTTCGGGGGTTATTTGGTACGAATGCCAACGATTCGATATGGGGTATTACGGCTGGATTAGAGCCACATGTGTTTAGATTTTGTCAATTTTCGTCGCATATGTGCTAAGATCCCGTGTAATGCTGACTCATGGTGTTATTATCGTGTTACGGTCACTAGATTTGCTGTGGTTGTTATGTTTCGAGGTAATTCTGATGGCGAGGAATGGTAATATGAAGGTTTGTGAATTATATGAAGCTATCACAGATCTGTACTCTGTGAACTCTTATTACAATCCTTAATTTTTTTTAAGCTATTGCATAGCTTCTATCGCGGGCCTTGAGCGTGGAGAAGGATTCCAGAAATTCCGTAACGAAAAAAACACCCCCCACTCCGACCGGCACAGCGGTGATACTTTTTAGTTTTACTTTTTACTTTTTTTTTAGCTCAAAGTGTAACTTGAATTAATATCAAAGAAAAAAAAAACAAAGAAAAAAAAATACTGCATAAATAAAATAAATATATAATTATAATTGCATAAGTTTTTTATTATTGAACTAGAATAGACGCTACAAACTGTATCGAATCTGTGATTGAACCAGATAGGCGCCACCATCTATACTAATATATTAAGCTGAAGAGTTTGTTTGTTTGTTTGTTTACTTGAACGCGCTAATCTCAAGAACTACTGGTCCGATTTGAAAAATTCTCTCAGTGTTAGATAGCCCATTTATCGAAAAAGGCTATAGGCTATATATCATCACGCTAAGACCAATAGGAGCGGAGGAGACGAAGTAGTGCGGGTCAACTAGTAATATATAGGTATTTATCGCGTTTAATATATAGCCTACTAAACTTTTGCCAGCGGCTTCGCCCGCGTCTTCCCTAGAGAACATACTTCCGGGATAAAAAGTAGCCTACCTATATCTTATTTATAAAAAATCCCTGCAAATTGTAAAGCAACACTTCAAGAAAGCTTATTATCGAAATAGGTAATAATATTTCTCTCATTCCAATTAAAATTAAAAAGAAAATACAATGAAAATGGCGCAACCAACAATAAAATTTAAACAAATCAGTCTGCATTTTTACATCTTCGCAATGACCGAAGTACCAACACTACACTACATAGCAGGGATGTTACGGAGCTTCGAACTCCGTTTCCGACTCCGACACTTTGTAATCGGAGGTCAAAGCATACATAATTAGGTAATTTCTTAGATTTCCAAAAAGTAATGGATAGGTACATGTTTTCTTTTTCACGTAAACAAAAAAGATGAATGAAGACGATACAGTGCGATGAAAACTCGCGTGACGTCACGCGATGATACACTTTTTACTAAAACGTTACGTCACCAGCCCCCGCTATAATTTTGGTGCGATTTATCTAGGTACATTTAAAAACTCCGTGGCTAAATAATAACAGCCGCACGGGTCGATCTTGAAGGTTAAGCAACGCTTGCCAAGGTTGGTCTGTGGATGGGTGACCATCTTAATATACCGAGTTTCCTCCGTGCCTCGGAAAGCACGTTAAGCCGTTGGTCCCGGCTGTCATTTGTAGATCTTTGACAGTCGTTACTCCAGTCTTACCAAGAAGTACCGTGTTACCCAGTTAATGGGTTGTGGAGGTCTGTTAGGCAGCCGCTCCACGTGAAACACTTGTATTCAGCTGAATCCTATTTGACTGGAAGCCGACCCCAATATAGTTGGGAAAAGGCTAGGCAGATGATGATGATGATGATTTAAAAACTCCGACACCTATGAACCAAATTTCAAAACTCCGACTCCGACTTCGGCTCAGATTAAACCAACTTCGTAACATCCTTGTTAAACAGGTAGGTCCTACATAGGTATCAGATTGCGTAGTCCGTAGTCGTAGGATTTCGGCTCATTTCGTGTAATTTCGGATGAATTCGTTTTTCGTTCGTGTATTTTCTGGGATTGTTTTTGTAATTGGAATATGGTATTCTTAAAGCTTAGTACAATAAAGCCGTAGTTCTTTAGAAAAGGGTTTATCTTTACTGGAAATCTATATCTATACTAATATATAAAGCTAAAGAGTTTGTTCGTTTGTTCAGGAACTACTAGTCCGATTTGAAAAATTATTTCAGTCTTAGATAGCCCGATTTATCGAGGAAGGCTGTAGGCTATATATCATTACGATTAGACCAATAGGAGCGGAGCAGTAACGAAAATTGTGACGCAGACGAAGTTGCGCGGGACAACTAGTATGTAGATACGAGTATGTCTACGTTTGTGAACCAACAACAACTACCTATACAGGTTGGTAAATAGGCATATAAATGCATTTCCAAAAAAGTCTACAAGCATAAAATTATTGAATAGACTTGACAAAACATACAGCATTAAAATAAAGAATTAAAACTTTATGTTTAGTTAAAAACCACTGCACAAATGCTCATACAATGTCTATTTGGTTATGGTTTGTATTTTTAGTTATTTTGGATGTCGACTGTACTTACAACTATAACGAATCGCATGCAGCTGTATGAATACCAGTATTTATTCAACCAATGTCAACGTATAATATTTAGTACTAGGACTACCTAAACAAAAAAATAAAATAACCCGATATTTTACCTGCCAACAATAAAAAAATGCAGCTAACATAGGTAGGCTTGCTATATGTACAAGCCGCATATGAACAGGACAACAGGTAGGCTCAACGGCGCGGGGCTTGCTAGCGATAATTAAAATAGATATAAAATAGAATATTCGATGCTACTCGTCAATATCCGGTGCGGCCGGACGCGACGCCTTTGTTCTGTAGCGTTATGTTTATGTGTTATATTGAAGCTGTAAGGGTAAAATGTAAGCTTTTATTGGCTGGGTAATATCGTTAAGACGTGAAGACTTTAAATACCTGCTGTTACGACGACAATATGTCTTATTGTTTAAGACAAACTATTCAATGGTAACTTGTGGGTGTAACCTGGGGGTCTTTAAGACAAGAGTGAATAGGTTACTTCTAGACAAGCGTGCCTCATTGTTGACCACATCTTCAGGTGAGGTTGTGGTCAAACGCGAATTTATCTATAGTACAAAAAACTTTAGAATACAACCGAGATATCTACTCATCTTGAAAAACCTATTTTCATGAAACACGAATTGACTCAATATAAATATTCTCAATATAATTTATAATCGTTAGGACCGGCTGTTGTGATGACGCTTGGGGGAGGCCTATGTCCAGCAGTGGACGTCTTTCGGCTGATATGATGATGATATTGTATCATAAAAGCTTATTCATTATACGTGTGTGTCTATAAACTAACTAGTCTTAGCCTTGTTTTTACCTTATCTACTAATTACCTAAATACTATCTAGTTTAATAAACCCTGTCTAACAAAACCTTATTTTTTGTTTCAGGTATGTACCTTCAAGTTTCACCTCCAACTTCTCCAATGACAAATAATTAATTACAACGTCGAAATAAACGAAGCAAGTCTAAATACATAAATGATCGAGTAAGTAAGACATTTTTTATTATTTTTTTTGGTTTTTCCAAAGGCTTGGCCCGCTTGAAATCCGAGCGAGCCGGAGTTCGAGATGACTCCGACTTCAGCTCCGACACTTTTTAATCGGAGGTCAAAGCATACATAATTGAGCATTTGACTGAAAAAACTAATTAATCCAACAGACAGATTTCCAAAAAATATTCATCATGTACCAATTTTTTTTCTCACATAAACAAAAAAATACGGTACAGTGCGTTGAAAACCAGTGTGACGTCACATTTGTGGACGTGACGTCACAAGACCCCACTCTCCTGATCTGAGATGCGTTTTATATTTATAAATTTTTTATTGATTTGATAAAGAAATAAATACGCGTCCAATATTTTCGACCTGACAGACAAAATAGAATGACATTTTTTAAAATTCTGGAATCATCCTTATTATCACACGGAAATGTAGATTAAGAACTTTCGCATTTTTAGGGTTCCGTACCCAAAGGGTAACCAACGGAACCCTATTACTAAGCCGGCTGTAATAGGTATACCGTAATAGGAAGACAGCTAAAATTTTCACAGGTTGTGTATTTCTAATGCCTCTATAACAACAAATAATAAAAATCAAGGTTTATGGTACGGGGAACCCTTCGTGTACAAGTCCGACTCGCTCTTGGCCGGTTTTTTTTTCTTTATTTGTTATGGGTTTGCTCTTGACTCTAGTCTATGTCAGAGATGACAGAGACAAAGTCTACGATGGAGCGAGCTTACCCAGAAGGAGCCTGTTCACTCTAACTTTGAAGAGAATTAAAGTGAATTTTACTCCTTTCATCGAAATTTCTAAATTATTTATATGACTTTAATATTTTGCTTCTAAAGTCTTCGGTACACTTCGGCCAAAATCGGCCAATTTCGGCAAAATGCGCAGACACATAAATCAGGGACAATTTCGAGGATAGCTACACTGATTGGTCTATTTAACGAGGGGATGTAATGCGAAATCTCTCGTTATTTTTGTTCAAAAGGGTAATGTGTGCAATTACCCTTTCAAAGGGGTAAATGGTATCACCACGTATTTTAATTCGGAACATTTGTAGTAATTGTGGATAATGAGATCTAGTTCATTTTAGGTGTGGGTAGTTAAATCGTTGTAGGCGGGGCGGATAATCTAACAAACTGACGTCAGAAGTAGTTGTTGTACGGCCAGTTCAGTCACTTGACAATCAGAATAGTGATAACAATATCCTCCAATGTAGATTAGTAATTAATTCTTGTCTCCATTAAAATTACAAAGCAATAATTAAAGGAACTCTTAAAAAAATTAGACAGCAAAAAAAATAAAAAGAAATAAAAATTAGCAGTGCTTTTTAAAATACACTTAGTGCCTAAAAAAAGGGGCGTCCATTTTCGCCAGCAATCGCCTACAGTGCTAAATACGCCAACTAAAACGCACACGATATCACATGACCTACAATTTCAGATCGCTAATCTCAAGATATAAATACAGCCAACCATCTGCTGCTAGCATTAATAACCAGTACCTTGATCGAGGGGTAAAGCGATTTCGCCTTCATAATTAAGGAAATTTGAAAACCGACATCAAAACGGGGTGAAGTCGGGGTTACGATCTGATATCGCGGGGTGAAAGAGGGAAAGGGGACTATTCATTAATCAAGCCAGTGACAGATCTGTTGCCATGTGTTCCTAGTAGATTATGTCTCGTTTACAGTTGTTTGGTCAGTGGATTGTTTGGTTGTGTGCGTTGAGAAGTGGCGAAGATTGTTAGGGATGTGTCTTAAGATGTATCTTTGGATAAATCTTGTACTTTGAAAAAAAAAATTGTCCGAGCTTATGAACTAAAACTTTTTTTTTAGCATAAAATCTCTGCGCTGTTTAACGACTCAGTTATCAGTCGGTTTATCATTTGTAGGTCAGTTCTGTGAAAAGAAATAAGTACTGTTTATTTATTTCTTCCTTTCATTTGATGTTTCCATTTTTTCTATCTGCTAATCAGTTGCTCAGAGATTTTATAAAAAGGCTCAAGTAGTCTATGAAAAAGTCTAGAGTAAAAAATTTTTTATTAATTTAGAAATTTAGAATTAATTTAGAATTCTAGCTTCACAGCTTTCAGGTAAATTTTTCGAAGTCGAACTACCGACTGTATCTTTTAAAACGCTACATTTACCTGGCCCTAGATTTCCCCGAAGGTCAAGCCATCCTTCTTAGATATCTTGCTAAATAAGTCAAATCTATCGTCCAAGGTCACAAGGGTCACCAATAAACCGATAGAACTAAGTTAACACGGTCTCTAATTGAATCAAACGCACCTCATTCTGGGCGTTATAATTATTCCGTGTGAACGTAGAACCTTTTTGTGGCCAGCCTTTGAGAATCTTGAAGTTTCTAAGAAATTCTTAGAACTTAGCTGATGATACAAGCGAGGTAACTAAAGGTACAAATGCTAATTACGTTTATAAACGGAATTGTTATTGGAAGCAATTCACGGCTTGACAAATCTTGTGGTAAGCGGCAAGAGCAATTTACGGGTTGGCAATCCTGAGGCAAATGTCAGAGGTCTGGTTATTTTAGAACCAATGAACCACTTTCGTGACTTTAAATAGTAAGCCGTTTAAATTAAGTGCCTCAAGTAGTAAATAGTATAGTCTTAACCTATTTTAGAATACTCTTTATTATTTACACCATATAAGTCACAGAAAAGATAGATGAAGAAAACAACATAAGGTGACACAATCGGCGATCTTTTCAAGACTACCTTTGGTTGGATTTTAAAGAGAGGAGTGACAGTACTGCAGGTAGTCTTAGGTGTATCCGAGGAGTATCTTTGTAACTTGATGGATAAGATCACAGACAGAGAACTGCCCTGTCTGCTAAGAACGCTCACTGTACATTGTACACTCGGAAAGCGAGCCGTTGGTCCCGGCTGTCATTTGAACATTTTTGACAGTCGTTACGGGTAGAAGCCTAAAGCTCTGGGGGTCTCTAAGCCCTAAGCGTTTGGCCTTAGTTACGAGCGTTTCCTACTCCGCCAGTATGCCTAACGCTTTGAGGAATTCAGGCGTAATTATTTTCGACCTCTTAATTCAATGAAGATATCTTCAGTTCAGACTCTCAGACCTCCCAAATACCTACCAAGCTAAACTTTTTTGAAAAAAGTTTTTTATTTTTCACTTTTTAGTGGTACCTGCATATCATCAGCTTAGCAACACGAGATAATGATTATCAGACACAAATATCTGAATTGCGTTAGAAATTTTATGAAAAACATTGTATGTGCCTGTAAAATTTGAGAAATTCCCACGATTTTCATAGGATCCCATCATCAGATTATGACTTGGTGACAATGTGACCACCTCAGGAGTATAGGCTTTCGAATAGAAAATATTTTTTTAAAATCGGTCCACAATTGGCGGAGAAATCGGTGAACATACATACAAAAATACATACAGCCGAACATAGAACCTCCTCTTTCTGACGAAGTCGGTTAAAAACGCTGTCAATTTCTCAATCTACACAGATTTCGGAAATCAGAAATAGCCATATGTAAACTAAGTGTTACCTATGTCTAAGATAAGGGACCAATAAAATTTTATCGGTCCATAATTCAGGCTCTATTTTAGAACTGTAATTAGTAAAGTTAGGTTGTGAATAAACCCGAGTCTCGGCATGAATTATGCTAGAAATGTCTTTGGCAAAGTCGAAAAGTTAATTCAGAGTCAAATGTATGAAGAATACGAGTATTTCGTTGGACTCATGCAAATGTTGGAAATTATTCTTATGTGTGCTTTTATTTCTTTTCTTCGTGTGGGGAGAGATATTGAGAGTTTGTTGTTTGAATGCTTGATATTTTCGCGTTTGAGTTTGAAATTGACGAATATTTTTATGCATGATGCTGAAAAAATTACAATGGTTTTATTTTTCTGTACTTACTACGTAGACCATGATATTATCTTTTGCATTTGAAAGCAAAAAATATAATCTAAATTTCTCTAAACACAGTTATACAAAAGTTTACTAAACCAATTTATAGGCGTTTCTTGATAGCCACAACCAAAAAAATATTTAAGTCAAAAGGGAATAGTTTACTTCTACGAGTAGCTAAGCGTGCTGCAGAAACTCACATTCACACCATCAGGTGAGATGTAGGCAATTGAGAGCCCATCGATAAATATTTTTTTTTTTTGACTTGACACAAAGTAACGGAAGTCACAAGATATGATTAGTTGTTGATATTTATTCAACCCAACAACAGCTAAAGCGCCATTGACAACTTATCACATTAATTTTGTGATAGTACGTGCTCCAGAAACTGTAGTGCTATTCTGTAATAACATTTTCGTGTCTCGACATCGGAATCCGAGGTGAGTATCAAATTACGTCAAAAGGAAGACCTTTATGTTGTGTGCAATAAAGCTCACTTTGTGAGGTTTGTCACTCAGGAGAAGCTCGATATCGAAATGAATATTTACAGAATAGACTAGCTGGGCACAATTAAGAGATTAAAAGATTATTTATTTGGACGTAAAACAAGAAGAATCATAAACGGATTAAAACCACATAGAGACAGAACAAGAAACCCTTTCCTACCGAATCTGAACAATACACAAACTATTTCTAACTACCCACCTAAACAAGATTTACTTAAAAACTAACAATTGAAACAGCTAAAACACTTATTACAGCACTAATGAAAGCTTGGTCATTGGATCGTTGAGAGGGGTGGCATAAAACGTCCATTAGCACTCAAAATGCATTTATATTCACTACTAATTATAGGGGGTGCACACCGTGGATTTAGGGGAGATCGTGATGGCTCCTTTTGTTATGGCACCACCTACTGTGCTTTGTGAAGTACCTGGTTTGGAGAATGCTGATACGGTTCATTTAGATTTAATAGTAGTTGATAACGTAAAGAGGGATGGACAAGGCTGGAGACCGCAAGCAATCTGATTAAGTAAAACTGTAGAATATGGGGACAAATATCTTGGCTGTGATTTTAAATTGGCGTTGGAAGACCTCCCACAAAGTGGACCGATGACCCGGTGAGGGTTGCGGGTAGCCGTTGGATGCGAGACGCAAAGGATTGGTTGTTGTGGCGATACTTGGGGGAGGCCTATGTCCAGCAGTGGACGTCTTTCGCCTGATATGATGATGATGATCTTAAATTTGCTAGCAGAATTACCTTAAGGGTGGTAAAGGCCCAGTTTAGACGAAACAATACGACTATTGATGGTATTAAAAAAGGGTGCCCGAATGGAAACTAGTAAATTTAAAAGCGTAATGTAAGTCCGCCCAAAGATCTTGTCGTTTATAGTTAAAGAGACGGTAAAAATAATATCGTAAACGAGTAAATTTAAAAAAATATAAGTTAGTACGTTTGTAACAGTTAATCTCCAGAAGTCCAGACCCGGTTCAATGACAGAAAGCTGCACTATCGCTGTGTTTTATTTACCCAGTAAAATTGTCTCGTTTTCTATAGAAATGACCCTGGAAGCTAAGCTATGGGAAAATTCCATATAGCCGGTGAAAATGATATCATCAACTAAACAGTAAAACCTGCTTTCAAAACAAAACATTGATCCCCATCACCACATTAAGTAAGCTTTTATTTGAACCGTTCGCAAATCACCACTTCCCGGCATCGTTGTATCAAATCACCGAATTAAATAACAAAAGAGAACATTAACCGATCGCGCGGAACATTTGGAAGTAATGCATTTGCTCTAATCGTGGTTGCCATTTTGTTTGGTTGATTGGCGGGAGATTTCACTTTGACGAGTGTTTTTGGTGAAGATTTATTAGTTTAAGGCTTTATTAACCGTTTTTGCCCGACGAGCTACTTCTCTCGCGTTTAAGATTGATTTTCGCAAAAATGTAGCTTTAACTGTCTCCAGGGTCCCTCTGATTCTGTACCAAAATTCATCAAAACTGTTTAAGCGGTTTAGGCGAGAAAGCGTTACCAAACAAACAAACAAAAAAATGACGTGCCAATGCCATCACGATTCCATTATGAGAGAGAGAGAGAGTTAGAGCTATACGGGACGAATAGCTACCGACATATGTATATCTATGAATGTACTTAATTAAAATTATTTTAAATTGACCGTGAAGCTTGCAACAGCAATGGGCTGAATCTACGATTACACAAACTTAACCTCCAATTTAGAATAACTTTTATCAATACAACGAAATATATCAATTCTAAGTACCTATGTCCAATTTGAGAAGGGTCTTCTCCACTGAAAGTATCATTTATACCGTTTTTCCTGGCATCTTCGGAGAAAACATCAACACTTCTGACTTCTGCAAAATAAATCAAATAAATAACATATGTTTCATTTAACTTAAATCAGACTTCGTAACAAGTTATTTACAAATCTTGTTACTTAGCAAAGCTTAGCCGCCTATTCCTGGTAATAAGGACCTAATTTAACTTTTTAATACCCAATTAGGTCGTAAAAATCCGGCTCCACCATTTGCACATAGTTTGCTTACATTTGAATAAAACTGGATTCTGTTTTGGCAAAAGGTTTCGGCAACATCTGACATCATATTGAAAATGCCAGAATTAACAACCCTTGATAGACTGACCTGTCTTTAAAACCCTTATATTAAATCTTTCATCGATGTTATAGGGATCAGAAGAAAGAAGACTTGCTGTAAAAAAGGTAATTGCTTTATTGCAATGTTTGATTCCACAGATTTATCTTTATATCCCCACAATTTGCCTTACAATCATGACATCCAACCACCCGATATTAATACATAAACTCATCAGAGAATTCCTAACCAACCGAAAATCTTCATTTTCGCACCTCAAACAAAAGCTGCGAAAGAATAACTTTTTCTATTACCAAACACACTTGCTTGAAAGTTGGTACGATAAACACCATCGGTCGGGATCTCATACATATTAATACATTCTGCGACGCCGAATGACTCTCAGAGGACATTCGGAGAAGCCCCGTGTTTATTTTGCCGACTCAATGCAACACGAGAGAATTATTGTTTTAATAATTGCGAGCAATTTCTTTTAGGACCTCCCTCGAGTCACACTGGACGTTTGAGGTTGTTACAACGTTACTGTTGATTAGTAAAACGATTTTAGTTGATTACATGTCTTTGAAATGTTTTACAGGAGCCGCCTAGACAGCCATTACTCCCAGCAAATGAAGCGAGGCAGTATTAATGATCAGAGGCACTAATTGCTTGTAATAAAATGCATACTAAGAAAAACTATATTCTCCACAAATTACTGCTAGTTCTCTCTGCAAAGACAGAGCAAAGTTACAACCTCGCTACAGTTGCTACTGAGCCTTTCAGCTTTATATGTCCAAATCATAATTCCAAGCACATATGAAGAGCTTAACATAATCCGTAATAAACGAATGAACATCTCAGGCAAGTCTTGACACTAAACAATATTCTTGGCAAAAAATGGGAATTAATTTCCTGCAAACCTCTATATTTCCCGCGTCTAAATATAAATAAGAGGCTCGAAGGCTTAGTGGCTGTCGGCAACGGTGTCCTTGCTTCATAATGTCGCTACGTTGTTGACATCGCGGGATCCATTCGCCCGCCATTTTCGTCGCCATTTTGGACGCGCCAAAAGCGCGGGAATCTTGCTGTCATGGCGGGAAAAATAATTAGATTTCGTCGGCGCACTTCTCGGTTCATTTCTGTATGTTTTGTTAATTATTTCTTCGTGAATGTTACGCCGACGAGTCTTAGTGTCCTCCCTTTTTTTTGTTTTCGCAAGGTGAAGCTTTTGTTCCGCTAAATATCGCTAAAAAGCGAGGTGTAGACAGTCAACGTTTCTTTTTAATTTTTAATACGAACGCTTTCTGCCTTCGTCTCCGAAGTTTTCCATTTATTTTGATTTAACTTTTGTTCGTAACATTGCATTCTTTGCTTTGTATAAATTAACCATTCTGTACCGGCCCCCTCAAAAGTACAAATTGATATTAATTGTATTAGAAGCCCTTGGCGTTACCCCATGTGTTTTTCTTAACAATCAAGCGGTTGCACAATCCTTTTGCTGTTAACAGTGTGAAAAATAGTGCGATCCTCGACTTTATCGTGCAGATAATAGTAACGCAATCGAATCTATTCGAACTGAAAATTAAGTTAGATAGTCTGTCGTGTCTCTCACTATTTCTAAATTCAATTTGTGTTCGAAATACAAATTGTGGCGGTTAAATCCCACGCGCCGGCCATATTGGAATTAATTTCGTTTTTAACTAACGCGGGAAAGCTCTTTATAGGGGTGACACCTTGTGAAAAGTGGTTTTATAGTGCATTTGGGAATTTTAGCCATATGAGAGTCTGAGACGAGTATTGCTGCTCTAAATTAGGTGTAATTACTGTGAGAATATTTTATAAGGGTAATGCTGGGTAATGTGCTTGAATTGTTTAGTACTATCAATGTTTGTTGCTAGTTCGTAGCGACTTTAAAAGTTTATTTTAACTGACAGACTAATTACATTTAGTGTAGCTTTAGAAACATATTTCTAAAACTTGCTAGTATGTTTATTTTTAAATGCTTTTCTCTAAAAAAGGTAACAAAAATTAAACTTATCAAAAACACACTCTAAATAACTTAAGTACCAATTAATCACAAACATGAAGTTTCAACATTAAGCCGTGTTCACACCTACGTAGGTTCCATTTATCAAACTATATTACCCGGGTAATAGTAATAAATTCTAGTAAATGTGTAACATTTGCCAACTGGTACGATTCGAGTGTTAGCACGAGTTCTCACGTGGGGAAGTTTGTTGCTATTTTTTTTTCTCTCGACCTATCTTCAAACTATAGTAATTGGGAAACTTTGCTCATTATTATTTTTGGCTGACATTTTTTTTTGGGTCGTGTGTACTGGGGCTTTGGAGGCCTATTTATTTATAACTTGTTAGTACAAGTATATTTATTGGAGGTTTAGGCACGTTTTTGCTGAGTTTTGTAAGGAGCAAGGTAGACCATGATTAGGCTATTGGTATACTTACTTATATACTGTTTCCTGCTTTTATTTTAATTCCTACGTAGTTCAAAGCACCACTTATAGAAAAAAACCTTCTATTCAGGTACCAATTTTTTTTCTTGCCTTGTCTTTTTCCTATTATATTGGGGTCGACTACCAACATTATCATATCGGTAATTTACCAGGACTATTAATTCTTTCAATTGAGTAAAACTTTTGAACAGTAATTCTATATTTCTGTAGGCATCGACAAAAATACCAACCCTATCAAATCAAATGACACTGCAGACACAAAAATCCAAATCTTTCGTAAAAGATTACCATTTTGCCGACATAACAAAAGATAAAAGAAAGATTTCTAAGCGAGCCAGTAAAACACACACCTACTTGATCACTTTGACCTGAATATAGTATCAGAAGCATAGGCTTCGCAAATACCACGACATTTTTGGATTGGCATATATGTGGGCCCGACATTTTGATAAAGGTCGTTGCACAATGGTGGGTGATTCAGAGGATGTAAAAGGTCTGTTATAAGATTGTTTTTAAAAATGCTTTTGTTTACTTTGGGTAGGTGTAAGATGGCCTAGGGCCGGTTCCTGAATTTTGGAGTTATGAACGAGCCAACCCCAAAATCTGATAACAGATTTGATTTCTAGATGAGCCAGCGTTGTCCGTTTTCAGGGGGCCAATGCTCTTCCAGATTGATGAAATTTGGTGTCCGTGGGGATGGAATGTTATCCTAACTTCCCAGAACTCGTTTGGCACTTGAAGACTTTCGGCCCAGTTTCTTGTGTTTAATGTTCTTAGTTAGCAACATGTCGCCATCATCATCATCATCATCATCATCATTATATCTGCCAAAAGACGTCCACTGCTGGACATAGGCCTCCCTCAAACGTTGCCACAACGACCGGTCCTGCGCGTCTCGCATCCATCAACAATTTATTATGATGGCCTAAACAAATTGACATTAGATTACCCATAACGATTTGTGATCGTCCAAATTGTATAGGATTGACATGCTCTATGGTAGGCGCCACTTAAATATGCAATGACGGTCTTTCTTAAAATCAAAAATAGAAGTAAAAGCATAAAGCTATCCTGAATCGACTTCTGTCGCATCCTTTACGTTCTCTAGTAATGAAAAACGGTTCATAATTTATTGTTCGGGTATCTACGAAGGGATATATAGGGAAAGGTCAATGTACTTTATTGCAAGTTTATCTGGCACCGACCATAACAGAATGTCAGGTTGTCTAGATCTAGAGGCTTTTCAGTCTAAAAATATTACTATACTGACGTCGTTTACAGACGTCACTAGCAGTCAGGCCTATATTCTACGTTACTACCTCTCCACCGACGTCAAACACTATTTCTATCTTCAAACCTTCAGACTATCGTGACACCCACACAACTTTGCGTTTGCCTAACCTTTCCCAAGGACGGGGCCCGCTAGGGCAGGTGCCTGCTGGGGCTGCGGAATCTGTTCGAAAGGGGTGCCGTAGCCTTGGAACACAAAGGGCACCAGGAGGAACACGGATGGGTTTTAGTCAGTAAGAGTCTGACACTCCCTCTTGCTTTACCCAGAGCGGGAGGAGTCATTTGATGATTTCCCATACTTAAAAAAAAAAAAAAAAAAACCTTTCCCAAACTATGTTCAGGTTGACTTCCAGTTTAACCGAATGCAGTTGAATACACTGGTATTTACTGGTATAGTGCTTATATAGGGCTCGAGGAGCTAGTGGCTAGATAATGACAACCGCTCGGGTCGATCTTCAAGGTCAAGCAACGCTTGCCAAGGTTGGTCTGTGGATGGGTGACCATCTTAACATACCGAGTTTCCTCCGTGCCTCGGAGCTTCCCGGGCGGCAACGGCTTAACGTGCTTACGTTAAGCCGTTGGTCCCGGCTGTCATGTGTAGATCTTTGGCAGTCGTTACGGATAGTCAGAAGCTAGTAAATTCGACTCCAGTCTTGCCATTTGCGAAGTACCGTGTTACCCAGTTAATGGGTTGTGGAGGTCTGCTAGGCGGCCGCTCCTCGTTAAATACTGGTATTAAGCTAAATCCGGCTTGACTGGAAGCCGACCTCAATATTGTTGGGAAAAGGCTAGGCAGATGCTTACTGGTATAGTGCTGATTATACATGGTAGCCGATGGGTGAGACGCACAGGACCGGTTGATGTAGCGACACTTGAGGGACGCTTACGTCCAGCAGTGGACGTCTTTAGGCTGATATGATGATGATGATTGTCAATGGTGCAAATGCTGCAAATGCCGACCTCCGCAACCCAGTAACTGACTAACGATTGGTTGTCAGACATTCGGGCTTCTGGCTAATTGTAACGACTATCAAATATCTGTAAATGATAGTCGAGACCAACGGCTTTCAGAGGCAAGGAGAAAACTTCGGTATATATATATTTTTTTTTTTCTTTATTTATCAATTAAACAAAACACATTACAGAATTATTTATATCAAATAGCAACCAAAAACCACTAAGGTTTAAACCCGTGCTATTAAGAGTCTATCAGTATATTACACAAAACGCTAAATAATACTTAATATGGGACCTACAAGCGTTGCTTAACTTTGAGAACCACTCGTGCGGGATAACCACTTACACTATTACTACTGACAAGTACTTCTCACCTTTAAAACCACAGTAAACAGTAATAACAAGCACTCAGTAAACTATAGAAATATCAGCACAGTTAATTAATAGGTGGAAAGTAACGAGGCGGTTTTCTAAAGCCTACTCGCGTCGATAATCAAAGATGCTTTAGTTACCAGTTAACTTGATCCCCAAGTATCTGCAGTGGTTGGGGTTGGAGTATGAATGAGGTGTAGAGCGCGGGTATAGCAGATGGTAGTTACGTTACGATAATTATATATCATTAGAGTTTAGATTTCCTAGCTACGAATTATCATTGCTACAGAATAATAGTAGGTAATTATATAATTAATTTGAAGGTTAACATGAGCCTGGAATGCAGATGCCACAGTTTTGAGCAGTCTTACGTTGTTTGGAGTTGATCATTTCATTTTTCTAGCAGTCAAGTTTTCTTCTACGTTTGTTATTCAGGCTCATGATATAACTGCGTCTTGATGATTTTGATATCATCAATCCAATTAAACGACTGCAAAGCCTACCTCGTTGTCTGCAGTGGTTTTTAGGCCTTTGCAAATTGACAGTAAATTGGATCATTGACTATTTTGACAAAACTTTAAATTAGGTATTTTCAATTTGATATGATTTTCCAAACATTTACTTTCAGAATAACACTCCAATCGTCCAATTCTTCTGTGTTATCCTATTCTCAGTTTTTTTTTGTTACAAATTTACCTCCTACTTACTTCAGCTCAACAACACTTTCCCCTATCAATACCCTTCGATACATATGAAGATAATGAAGAGGGTAGATGAATGTGAAGTCGCAGACCCAGTGTATTTGGTCTGTTATATTTCCGTATCGTCTGCTCAGCGGCGTGCCATAAGCGGCAAGCGTGGGCGGTTGTCATTGCATGCGTCCTCGTTTACCGCACGCATTAAAGATTTATAGAGGAGGATGAGGAGCTCGTGGCTAGATAATTACAGCCGCACGGGTCGATCTTCAAGGTTAAGCAACGCTTGCCAAGGTAGGTCTGTGGATGGGTGACTATCTTAACATACTAAGTTTCCTCCGTGCCTCGGAAAGCACGTTAAACCCTTGGTCCCGGCTGTCATTTGTAGATCTTTGGCAGTAGTTACGGATAGTCAGAAGCCAGTTAATCTAAATCCAGTCTTGCCATGAAGTACCGGGTTACCCAGTTAATGGGTTGTGAAGGTCTAGTAGGCAGCTGCGCCGCGTAAAATACTGGTTTTCAGCTAAATTCGGTTTGACTGGAAGCCGACCTCAATATAGTTGGGAAAAGGCTAGGCAGATGATGATTAAATATTTATAGAAACATGGTATGTTTCTAAAAATAAACGTAACATATTTAGTTGGTTTATTTTTAGGAAAATTGTTGTGACGTGTATTGAAAATGAAACCATAATGAGTGACATTTCCATGAAAGTTTAGTTCTAATAACAGTCTTGCTCTGATGCTAATAAATGTAATTGTCATTATTAAAGTTGGAAATAATAGATTTTTCCGAGAATTTTAAAGATAGATTGGATTTATTTGGATTTTTTTTTTTTTTTTTTTTGTGATGTGTGCAAACATGTTAAGCCGGGATGTCATTTGTAGATCTTTGGCAGTCGTTACGAATTGTCAGAATCCGGAAAAACTGTCACCAATCTTTTCAAGAAGTACAGTGTTACCCAGATACTGTTATGTAGATATCTGAAAGGCAGGCACTCTACGAAAAAATCTGGTATTCAGCTGAATCCTGATGCTCTGGAACCTGACTACAGAATAGTTGGTAAAAGGTTAGTTAGGCAGATTATGATGTTGTACGCTGTAGTGAAAGACATTTCCGTAAAAGCCATGTCTAATAACAGTGCTTTAACACCGTCTCATAATCTAAGAAATCTCGTTTTAAAATAAAGCTCAAAAATCGCTACATCCTATCCCTTGCATACCAGTCGAGTAGTCAACGTCACAGCGCAACGAGGCGGCGACGAGCAGCCTTGATTGTGGGCCAGCTACTTGCGCTAATTACTCGCCCGAGAACTGGGTGAAGTAACTACTTTATAGCGACTTACGCGAGTTACTGGTGTATGTTAGGCTTGTAAGGTGTTTTCTACAGGTGATAGTGTGATGGTCCATTTTTTATTAAGGATCCGAAATCATCAAATGACTCCATCCGCTCTGGGTGGACCGAAAGGGAGTGTCAGACTCTTACTGACTAAACCCATCCGTGTTCCTCTTAGTGCTCTTTGCGTTCCAGGGTACGGTGCCTCTTTCGCACGGATTCCGTACCCCGGCAGGCAGGTGTGATGGTGCTGGGTTGATGAACAAAATGCTGTTTTAGCTTAGTTTGTGATTTCTAAGTTATGATCGATTTGTCGAGTTGTGTCATTATAGATATAAGCCAAGCATCGTTTTTATAATGTTGTAGGAATGAAAATCCGCTAGATATTGAATTTAATGTGTTATTTCTTTTGACTTCTAGAAAATCCCTTCTTTATCAACAAACAAACTTTAATAGGAACATAGATCCCATAAAAATGCGACCATCCCAAATACTAAAAACGTCCATATTTTTCACATAAAAAACTATGTTTGAGTCCCATTTCTGTAATTATTTCACGCCCAGACATAAAACTGTTTAGCACTTTCCACGGAAAACTATCACCATACCAACCATACGTACTGGAACTATTAAAACTTACATTCATGTGAAAGCTGTAATAAAAACATTACTCAGTTCATTTCTCCAGTCGGGTAAAAATAGGGTCATATTCTTGAAATACTGAAGTGGCAGTGAGCAGGGCACATTGCTCGCAGAACAGATGGTCGATGGGGCTGAAAAGTTCTATAGTAGCAACAGCGTACCGGAAGATGCAAAGTTGGAAGGCCTCCCACAAAGTGGACCGATGAACCTGGTGAGGGACGCGGGAAGCCGATGGATGCACACGACCGGTAGTTGTGGTGACACTAGGGGGAGGCCTATGTTCAGCTGTGGACGTCTTTCGGCTGATATAATAATGATGATTCTTAAAATTAGTCTTTAGATGTCATAGTAAGGCCCCATAGCTCTAGACAATGCAACTTTTGATCGTAAATTGTCAAAATGTCCAAGACGAATGGGATTGACGTGATGCGCTACCTAAATGTTATATTATCAATTACGTTCGGCATTTAGACAATCGTTATCGTTAATAGAATATGACTTTCCATGAATTACTTTGTCTTAACTAATCTTAAATTTTGTCTAGCATTACTTATCGATAGAGATCTATCGTATTCGCCAGATAAACTTGCAATAAAGTACATTGACCTTTCGATCACAATACAAGTCAATTCAGGACAGCTTTATGTCTTTATTTCTGTTTTTGGTGATATTAAGTACTTAATAATGTATGTGGGATCAATTACCGTTTATGCAAATTTCTCTGGCGCCTACTGTATAGACAAGATGGCTAAATAAAGGTTATAGTGATGTGAAATGGCTAACCAGATACATTGGAACACGATTACTTTCCTTAATTACCATATTTAACGTAATGGCTAGGATTCGGTTCAAACACTAAACGGTACATAGCTCACATTTCAACCAGTATGATCTAATTAGTGTAAATTATGGCGATACTAATCCAAATCGGTTTTAATTGATATTTTCTGGTTACCATTGTAATCTGGTAATTACTATTGTTTAACTGAAGCGGAACGGGTTGAGTTAATTGGTTTGATTGATTTTAGAGGTGGTACTTACTACAGCCATGCATTTTAATTTACAGTTTGTACCAAATGCGTTTCAGTAAAATTACAGAACATGAAGGGGTAAGCAGATTGATAGATAGATAGATAGCAGCTAGTCTATTCTGTAAGTAAACATTTCGATATCGAGCTTCACCTGAGTGACAAAGCTCACAAAGTGGACTTTATTGCACACAACATAAAGGTCTTATGTTTATACTCACCACGGATTCCGCTGTCGAGACTCGAAAATGTTGTTACAGAATAACACTACAGATTATGAACCCAGTTAATGGGTTGTGGAGGTCTGGTAGGCAACCGCTCCACGTAAAATACTGGCAGATGATGATGATGATGATAAAGGGGTAAGCAGATTAACATCCACAGTTCGTCAATTATGAGCGGTCTCTTACTAGCTGCCGCCTGCGGCCTCCTTTATAATTTACTAGTTGACCCGCGCAACTTCGCCTGCGTCACAATTTTCATTACTGCTCCGCTCCTATTGGTCTTAGCGTGATGATATATAGCCTATAGCCTTCCTCGATAAATGGGCTATCTAACACTGAAATAATTTTTCAAATCGGACCAGTAGTTCCTGAGATTAGCGCGTTCAAGCAAGCAAATAAACAAACAAACTCATCAGCTTTATATATTAGTATAGACTAGCTTTTGCCCACGAATTCGTACGCACATATCCCGTTTTTTTCTCGTTCCCGTAATAATTTCGGGAAATCCTCTCTTAAAATAAGGAGCATACACTCCCCGAGGAACCTTCATGCCAAATTTCAGCTTCCTACGACCAGTAGTTTTGGCTGTACGTTGTCTGTCTGTCACTCGATCAGTCAGTAACGGAAGAATTTTATATATTAGGATAGCCTAGAGCCCTAGATATATGTTATAGTGCTCTCTCGAAAAGGCTTAAAAATAGCGTGCAGATGAAGCAGTTTTTCTTCGGCATTTACTGAAAAATTACATCTGAAAAAAATAGGTAGTAATCTACATGATATTGCACGTAACTTGGTTTAGCCAGAGTTTATGTATTGGTATCACATAATAGGAAAAATATCTCCAAATCAACTCCAAATCGTTGAGATGAAACCATTTTACTCCTTCATTTTTTAACAAAAGACTAAAAAAATAATATCTACTGTTGTGCAATACTAACGAAGAGAACTTGGTTTTGTTACTTTTTTAAAATATGTATTTGTTTTATTATAAAAAAATAAAAACACGGGTAGCGGAGTGCCGCGCCGAGGTGTAGTTAGCTCCGTTTGTATGCACAAGGTCATTGGCAAATATACAAGCCTTAATACATAACGTTACAGTTTTAGCAAAGTGAAAGATTAACAAAGATCCATTAATTTATCCTCACAAACTTTTTTATTATCTCTTAAAATAAACTAAAACAAACTTAAATGCCTATTACAATCAACCAGGTGAAAATTCTATTCATAAAAATAAAGATCCCGATAACACTACCCGGAAACCGAACTTAGAACGCTGAATCGATGTATTTGTTCTGTCAAATAAGGCCAAGTCCCAAACCTCATAAAACAATCCTATTACAAAACATCCGAACCACACGTCCCATATATCAATATAAAACCCTTTCTAATAAAAATATGATTTCCCTACTATATCGTAATAAACAATACTATCCGGCTGTCACTCTCAATGGTCACTTGTCGTAATTGCATGCCCATAACTAGTGCTGCGCCACTTAAAAACCGGACTTCGGATAAAAACCGCCGGTTAAAAACGATATTTGCGTTATATTTTACAGAGGGTAGGTCGCGCCATCTGCTGGTGACATGTTGTTTTAGATGGGGTTTTAAGTTGATTAATTTTACTCGGAGTTTTTGTTTTATTGGTTTGAGTGGCTTACTTGACCACGGAATTTCGATTATTGTTTGTGGTTAAATGTTTTTTTCTAGAGCATAGAAGAATCTCAAATACAAACTGACCTCTTAAAGTTTGGAAATAAGAAGTTTTTTTTTTCTGCTGACACGTATCTAACGTACTCAAAGCAAAAGTTTTGGCTGACAGACAAAGAATTCAGAACATTTTTTTTTATTTGACTAAACGAAAAATTGTTTTCCCTTCAACTGAGTCTTCAGTAGGCAATACAACAAAATCTCGAAATAAAATCAACCTACCCCACCAAAAAACCGATAATTACGCCACTAACCGTTAACCGCAACACATAAAAAATACCGGTTCTTAGAGCCTCTAATTGACCGGTACATAATACATCCTTACAATAGGTATGAACCGTAAATCTCTCACACCTGGACACTCGCGTGCGTTCGGAAATAGTCGGGAATGGTCGGCAATCGTCGGCAACTTCCCTGGAGATAAATCACTAAAGGGATGCTAGGAGAAGATTAAAAATCTTTCTTGTTTTACACGGAAAATGTTGGAACATAAAGTAAGGAAAAGGTACCTATTTTAATGTGAAAATGTAATATCGCAACGATATAAAAGACATTTCTAGTGCTAACATTACATAATTTCGAGGACTAGGGATCCAATCTTACCAAGGGGCGTTGTGTGTAGTTGTAGAGGTCAGATAGGCAGACACTATTTTTTATGTTTATAGGATGAGAAATCATCAAATGACTCCTCCCGCTCTGGGTGAAGAAGCAGAAGGGAGTGTCAGACTCTTACTGACTAAAACCCATCCATGTTCCTCCTGTCCTTTGACTCTCTCAACAAATTCAGTAACCCTGGCTGGCATCCAACATAGCTAAAGTCAGAACTGACACTTATTATGTTGAATTAACTAAATCTCATCTAAATAAATCGCTCAAACACAATAGTGTACAACATAATTTTCCCCTAAGATCATCAGAAACACATCTGCTCTCCCATACATAATTACAGCCGTGTCCTAAAATCAGCGCACGCGATCAATCAATTGTTTTACGACAACCAGTCATTTGCTAGGGGTTTCAAAAGTATCGATACTTTTGATGCGATATTTGGTATCATCATGTCGATAGTTTTTAAAAGGCTCTTGGAAATCATCGGTTTTATCGCTCACTAGCTTTTGCGAGCCACTTCGTGCGTGCATATCTCGTTTTTTCCCGTTCCCGTATAGCCTATAGCCTTCCTCATGAATGTGTATATTTTTTCCAAATCCTACTGGTAGTTCCAAAGATAGCGCGTTCAAACAAACAAACTAAGTCTTCAGCTTTATTACTGTTCCTCTTTTTAAATGCATACAGAATGGTTATTTCTTTTAATTAAGACATAACAGAAAATTAGATGAACATTTTTGTGACTCAGTTACTCAATAAAGCATTCAACTAATTTCGCCAAAGTAGTTCTGAGTAATATCTAGTTTTTATTCCGAATGTTAGCTTTTTTTGAATTAAAATTAAGAAAAAGCTGTCCATGTGAAAACACATTATTGGTAAATTATATTATTGAGCAGATTGAACTTAATAACTAGGTACACAGTTATCAATACTTTTTATAAAATCCCACTAATAAGTGGAATATCGATAAATTTAATTCCCAACCATATCCGTAGTCATTACGAGTGGGGGTGACCGAATGACGTAACGAATTGCATCCACCGGTAATTAATCCCAAATCTGCGGAACCAACAAGTCTAAGGGTGAACGACCTCATTTAGGGTTCCTTGCGAAGGGGACCGTTGATTGATTGTAAGAAGTTTCGACTCAATATTTGTCAAAATATTTCACGGCTCAAGTGGTTTTGGTTTGTAATGTTTTATACCTGTTTTAGTTAAAATTGTTTAAGTAACCATAGAATAAAGGCTTCTACAGATAGGCGAGAGAAAACAACACTACACAGATGTAATAGCCCGTTTATTGCGTTTGTTGGGTTTTTTACGTACTCGTAGAAGTTCCTGATAACTTCTGGATCGAATTGAAAATTAATTTAGTGTTAGATAGCCCATTTACCGAGGAAGGCTTAAAGCCTATAATTATAACATAACACTACGCCAATAGGAGCGGAGCATTGCTGAAAAATGTGACGCAGACGAAGTTGCGCGGGTCAACTAGTATATAAATAAAAATCTTACGCGCCTGTCTGCGGGAGCCTTAAAGAGAGGTGGACTTTATGACGTCAAAGCTAATGGGGTTTGAAAGACTATTGATCGTATCAAATAACGAATTTATTTGGACGGTACCAATTAATGGATCGTTTGTAAGCGATCACAACAAATTTTACAAAAGAAAGTAAATGTAAGATTTAAAAACAAACATCCAAAAATTTCAATAGCGGCTAGACATGAGGATCGGGTTTCATGACAGTAGCTCATTTTGAAAAGATTTCACTCCATTGTATCCATTTTTATGACGTCTTTTTGAAAGACTCTTGCGTCACGACGTAGTCTTTTCATCCACTTGATTTATTTATTTATTTAAAAAACAAATTAGATGAAGAAATAAAATTTGATGAAGTTCTGAAACTGCATCCCACTCACAAAAGTTTTGAATATACTTTTTCTAAAGAAGTTCTTTTTTTTTTAAAGAAGTATGCAGAACAGGGTGTAAAGTCCCGAAAACCTACATAGAAAAGGGAGGATACTCCAACCAGACGAGTACCTACTGTGTCTGGAGACATAATACTGATCAAAAATCTCTAGCTTTAAATCCTTCAGTAACTGCCATATTCTCAGTTTTCGAACACAAAGTTCCTTCGTAGATTTCAGCCTTATAAACTGTGTACATCTGTGTTAATAAAACCATATTGGCAAACGCCCAGAACCGAAGTTCAGACACCAAGTTATTGTGTTTCCATTGGGTACATAACAAGTCGACAGGAACTGAATTTGAAAAGCGGAAAAAGAGCTTTTCTGTAGAAGTATTATGTTCTTTAGATGTAGTAGGTGCTAAATCTAGTTCTGATGTTGTTTTACAAGGGTTAGTACAATTGGTACTGTAGAAAATGGATCGTTCTGTAGTATCAAATCTTGTATTCACTTATGAACTAGTGTAGACAAATGCTTCTTTTGAACTGGCCTGCGCTATAATTGCTCCTCCAATCCATTTTTTTGATTAATTTCGGCACAATACAGCTGTATTGTATTTCTGGAACATATTCTGTCATATTTCTTCTGGTCACGCACTACTGTAGATGCTTTGGGGTATTGGCGTAAGAATCAACTATGTTTTTGACGATTCATCAACATTCATTGCCTTATTCAACTTGTCGAGAAAAGTTTTTTTGAAAGATACGAAGCAATGGATGAGGTGTTGTCTGTAAAAGACTGTGAATTGTGATGGAAAACTGCTACGCAGTAATGCTGGTTTTGTTGAGTAGCAGTGATTTCGAATAGTGTGGCGTGGCATTCCAAACAGCACCTAAAATTACAGCCTTTATCTATTCAACTAAAACTTAGAACATCATCACACTCTCAAACAATACGGAAAACTGAGGCGTCACCACCAAAAACTGAATAGATAAGACAATTAATTTCAGTAATTACACATAATGGCGCCATTCCAACTTATACAACTTAGCTCTAAGGTGTAAAGGACGTTAATGAAGAAATTAATTATCTAACAATAGGTACTATTCATTACCTTACGTTTATCAGATCCCGATTCAGTTTTCAGAAAGTTTCTAACAATGACGATGAATGGTGCTGGCAGGCCGATTTATGGGAGGGCCACACAAAGGAACTGAAGGTCGGGAATTAAATGGAGAGGAGGAATTGTGAGAAATACTATTTTCGGGAAGGTATGGTTGTGAGGTAGGGGAGGGTCTGGTATAGCTGCTTTGGTTAGGATGTGTTCGGTTTCGGTTGAAAACGTAAAGATGAATGATTAAATTATAAGACACCAATGGAAAGTGGAACAGAATGTACCCAAAACCTGAAAAAGGATCATTATACTCGATATATGAACAAGTTTTACAAGAAGAACAACGCGGAAGTCGAAAAAAATTTACAAAAACATAAAATACACAGATATGTAAAGGTATCATCATCACCTTTACATAATATCTGTGTTTTTATGTGTTTGTAATTTTTTTTATTTTTTATCTTCACTTTCAAAAACGAAGCAACGTTTTCTACGTTACTTACTTAATTGTTTTTTTTTTTTAATTAAGCTAATTTACAATTTCATTGACGGTGGTCGCAGTACAATTTAATTTATTAGCCTCTAATATTAATGAGTTTATGAGTGGACCGCTAGGTTCCGTCTAAGACCATTGGTTCCAGAAGACGGAAATGATAAAACTTTATTTCTATGCGTCTTGCGGTTTTTTTTTGGTTTCTGTTTGATTGAACTCTATTGTAGATAATATTTTTCAACTGTGGACACTGACAGAAAAAAGAAATGCTCGTCAACATTGCGACAGTATAATGGAATGGAAGGTCACTGTCCCAGAGGAAATGTAGGAGGGAATCCAGTGGTTAAGTATTGGTACAATAGTTCAACTGGAGAGACACCTATAGCCAGCAATGGTTTGTTATATGCTGATGAAACTATCCAGAATTACACGCAAAACGGAATTAATCTAAACTCAGCCAAACTCCTCAAACTAAACTAATTTATTATAACTAATTCCTCACTCTCCAGCCACAATATTAACTAAACACCACCTAACAATGCCGTGGACTGATCTCTCTGCTGATCCCTCAACGAACGGCGTTAACATACAATAGAGACGCAACAATGTAGCTATTTCCAATATTGTACAGTCGGACAAACAGATGTCATGCGTAGATAAATGTTGGGTGCTGTGTTTAGATCGTCATGTTCGAATTCTAACGGAAATAGCGTGTGCGAGTGTTTTAATTCAATTTTTCTAGCATTCTCGATTTGTATGAAATTATGAAATATGAGGACCTCGTGGCTAGATAATAACAGCCGCACGGGTCGATCTTCAAGGTTAAGCAATGCTTGCCAAGGTTGGTCTGTGGATGGGTGACCATCTTAACATACCGAGTTTCCTCCGTGCCTCGGAAAGCACGTTAAACCGTTGGTCCCGGCTGTCATTTGTAGATCTTTGGCAGTCGTTACGGATAGTCAGAAGCCAGTAAATCTGACTCCAGTTTTGCCATGAAGTACCGTGTTACCCAGTTAATGGGTTGTGGAGGTCTGGTAGGCAGCCGCTCCTTGTAAAATACTGGTATTCAGCTAAATCCGGCTTGACTGGAAGCCGACTCCAATATAGTTGGGAAAAGGCTAGGCAGATGATGAAATTCTGAAATAATACGATTCGTAATTAATATTTAAGTAAGTACAACATTAAGGATGAAGAATGAAACTAACAACGAAAACGAATACTGCGTTTATTGTCAAAGATACAACGAAATACCTACTAGGTACCAAGAATTGAAGAAAGAACTTTGTTTATGGGTCAATAATAACAAAATACTACTTATCAGAAACTAGTATCTATGGTAAGCTAAACCATAAATAGGTATCATTGAACACCTATTTTATAATTTAGGTCGCACGAAAACAGCATACGATACAACTGCTGTCTCACAATTGCAAATAACATCTGCGGGTCTAAAATAGGCCATTGTAGTAGAATCATAATATTAATTATACAACAATCTGTCAAATTTCATTTTCATCTTTATTGCTAAAGAATTAGGTTCAAGGTTGATTGGGAAAATTTTACAGTTTCGGGTTGTTTAAATTGCTGGCTGATTCTACAAGCGCCCTTTTTAGACCCGCAGACCACAATACATATGGGAAATAATAAAAATCTGCACCCCCATCTTTAGGAGCTTTAAACTAAAGCCCTATTTTAATAGCAATTAAAATCTTATACCATCTAACCCCATTTTAATTAAAACAATACGCTTCAAGTTCAGTCTTAAAAACTGCTAAGTAGTACTGCTCGACTTAATCGTCATTCCAATATATCTTCTATCTGGTGTTGACTGTACAAGTATCCATGACAAAGCTTAAAGGGTCGTTAAACTCAGCTTAAATATCTGACACACGGTCGTTAAGTTTGTCGAGCGATATCGGGTACCCGGGTACCCAATGCTAATAAAATGTATCGGGTAGTGTCGGGTATTGCTAATAAAATGTATTGTGTGATGGAGGGATGTGTGGCATTTATGGTGTTAAGTTTTTATTGTTTTCGAGTAACTGTATTAGCATGATTTACTCTATGTAATATACTCGTATAATACCACCAGAATATGCGTCATGTATAACTACCGATGCCGATGAATGCGAGTAACATAGGACCGGTCCTTGTAGTGATTAAGAGGGTAGGCCTATGTCCAGCAGTGGACGTCTTTCGGCTGATATGATGATGATGATGACATGTAAAACGTTTCAAGATCAATTTGTGATTTCACAAGCAAATGTGTCATTTGTGATCTCGATACACCTAGAAAGTCGTCTTAGGGCAGCAAAATAGGCAAAGCTTTTGTTTGGTGCATTAACTTTCATAAAAAAAAAATATTTCGCTACATTAAAACTTTAATTCCTCATAAAATGACTAAAAACGTATAATGGCAAGTAAAATTTCCCAGAAATAATTTATTAACAATTACAAAAACTCGAAACTAATTAAAGGGCGCACGGTAGAGCACGCCGCCAAGTCCGCATAAAATATCCTTTTTATTTCCAACCTACCCGCGAACAAGTTAGCGCCACATACCACCAATATCTCCCACCGAGTACAAGCCGGTTTAACAGTAGTAAATCAGTGCGGTTACCGCGGTGCTCCTGCCATCACTCTTGGTTAAACTCCCAAGGTTTACGGCATATGATCTATGGTGTGACGCTTAAAACCATGCTGAGATGAGAGAACTTGTCGTTGTTTAGTTTACTGGGCTCTGTGGTTGGGACATAGTATGTCAATGTAGTTTAGGGTTTGAAATATGGGTAAAAAGATGGATGAGGTCATTTATCAAGAATGGATCTTCCACGCCATCACTGAGTATATGTCTTCTTGGTATGTGTACTGTTTGCACGTGTATTTTTAATTCATGTTAAATTATAAAAGTACAACATGCTTCGAACTTTAAGATGCCTGAGACGAATAAGTGATTCTCTGGCAATGACTTGATTCACTGCCATAGATAGAAGTCTTCAGGTAAATGAAGGTAGAAAGATGATGATTAGATATTTTTAAATTTCAACCATTGATAGTTAGAAACTTGTACTTTGAATAACTAGAAGCCAAAATTACGTACTGAACTAATAATAGCCCATAAATCCTTAGCACAAACTCCATACTTAATCATGAAAAACCGTTAAAATTCAATATAATAATACCTGTAATGTATGCAGTTAATTATGATGGATAGTTACATCCAAATGTGCTACAATTTGAATAACCGTATGGTCAATGATCTTAAAGTCAATCTAATCTATTATCTTAGACCAAAAGCGTGTAGGAGACAAAGCATATTTTAGCTGTGGTCTTTGACAAAAACAATTGACAAATAAGATGAATTGTCACGGTTTCAAGACATGGTTACTGTATTTAAATATGGTGACGAAAATATTTTTTAGATAAGAAATTATGCATCTTTTAACACGGATGGACATTGGAATTGGATCTCCAAAATTTCTATTCGTAATGAAAAACTTTTCAATTTTCCAATTATATTCGAATTATGGTAGGCCCCAGACAAACTTGAAAGAAAGACACTTTTCCTAATATCTCTTCGTAGGTAACAGAAAAAAAAAATATGAACCGTTTTTCTTATCTAGAAAACGTAAAGGATCACGCTAGAAGTCAATTCAGCACAGCTTTATTTCTTTTTTTGATATTAATAATGTCAATAAAATGTATGTGGGTCAATGACTGTTACTTTTATTTAGCGCCTACCGTAGATCACAGTAGCACAACGGTAAAAACAATTAAAAATACGCTAAATTCATCATCTTTTTTTGAAGTCGCACAAAACAAGGAATACCATAATTGCTCAAAGAACTTGGCTAACTTTTAACTGCACTTTATTAGACTTCCAGTCAACTTAATGATTGCTTTCAAATAGCAAGACAAAGCCATACCTTTTCCCTATATAATTCAATATTAAACCTACTCTCTTCAATAATAATTTGCATAAAAAGCAACCTACCCTTTCTGCCACGCATGGCATAACACAATCGTCTAAGGGAGGGGGGAGGGGCAGGAATTTCCCGCTCTATTTCGTCTGGACATCGAACCCGCACTACAGAAGGGTTAGAACAGGTCGTGTGTAAAATGTCCCGGACATACCCTTTCCAAGTTATTTTTGGCGTTTTTTTGCACAAATTCCTGTTAGGAGTAAATAAGGTCTGGTCGCGTTGGACTGAAAATTTTGAGTCACTGGCTCTGAATGCTTTGGTGATCTTCAAAGTGGGTATTTAGGGTTTTCTAGGTACACAAATAGCGTAAATGCGTCAATTTTAGACTTGTCTAAGTAGAAATGTGTGAAAGTTCCCGAAATTCTAACCTCAACTACCAAGTTGTAATACTGGAATTCGAACTAACGGGGTCCGCACTAGACTTAAATGTATACTGTTTTGTTTTTTTAATTGCTTAAACAATATTTCTCACTACTGGGCAAGAATGCAGTAGTAATTTTAGATGTAATCTGGCCAATCTGTCACTAAATCGTCACGTCAGCGGTTCTTAGGTCAAACAACCATTTTTTAAGGATCCTCTTCTTATCGTGTAGATTTAACGACCCCACTACCGACACTAGTGTCAGAGTTTCTAAACCGCCTCTAGGGCCTTTGATATTGTATATTTGACGACCGCAATTTGGCGGCCGGGACCACTGGCTTATACGTGGCTTCCGAAGAATGGAAGTCATCTTTTTATCAGACAATCAGGTAATTCAAGCTTGATTTTTTAAGGATGGGAAGTCATCAAATGACTCCTCTCCTTCCGCTCTGGGTGAAGCGGAAGGGAATGTCAAACTCTTACAGACTAACACCCATCCGTGCTCCTCCTAGTGCCCTTTGCGTTCACGGAGACTCTTTCGAACAAATTCCGAAACCCTGACAGGCACTGGCCTTAGCAGGCCTCGTCTACGGCCAAACAAAAAGTATTAAATAAGAGAAACAAACATTTACAACCAACTTCGATCATAACACGGACCAGATAGGCCCATCCTTCACCCGGCTGTAACGATCCAAGCTGAGCCGATGCCGGCCTCAATTTGGCTAAAAGCTAAAACATCAAAATACACAATTCATAGATATATGAATGAAATAGACAGTACTGGATGAGGTTGCGTGTATTGGGAGGCTGGATAACTGGCTAGTAAGACGTGAATACGTTCACAATTTATACAAAAAAAAAAAAATGCTAGAAAATTAAGGCCATTCCTGGGTAATAGAATGGGAAGATGCAACGGCTAATACCTATAATTATTTTTAGCTGTGGCAAATCCTAGAACTCTTTTATATGTCTAGTCCACCTGTGGGTTTTGTGTGAGTATCACATCAGCCCTTTTTGCACGAATCCTAGAAGTCCTTCATTGGCCTTAGAGGGAGTTTTCATAATAACTCGATCACGTTAAAGTAAACGTCAATAAGTATTGAAACCGGATAACCGCCAACCTCTGTGGTTCTATGAAAACTGCCCGTATTAAACAAATTACTCGAACTCGCCTCTGGTTGTTCGCAACAGCCACAAAGTCATAACTTTTTTACGCCATTTTATTTGGCTTGAACTCCACTTCATCACAAATGTAATGCTATCATTATTTCTGGCGGGAACTCAGATGCCCTGAAAAGCACAAAGAAACTATATGTATACCATGTCTAGTAGATTATGCCATAGTTCTATACCCAACACAGTTTCAAACTAATTGAACTACAGCGTTTGTGGACTAGCCGCCATAACGAGTTAGGCCATCTTAGCATGAATTTATAATACATTCCTTAGTTAGGTAGGTACAGTATGCAGCACAAAATTTATTCGAGTTTTAGAAATAGTAGGAATAAGTGGTGCTTTCTCTGTCACTCACTCCTGTTCCTTTTAAACCGATTTCAAAAAAAGAGGAGGTTCTCAATTCGGTTGAAGCACTGATTATGCTGAAATTTTGTATACACGTTCAGGGGGGCTAAAAAGACCACTTAAGGAGAATCAAATTAGAATAATAATATTAATCACACATAAATCTGTCAAATTTTATTTTCATCTTTATCGCTAACGCATTAGGTTCAAGGTCGATTGAGATAATTTGACGGGTAGCGTGATTTGCTTTCTGATTCTGCTAAAGTGGCCTGTTAAGAACCGCAGTTTGATGACAATGCACAGTTAGCAAAGTGACAAGCTAAATCCAGTATGGCGGTCTCCACACACACACACACACACACACATTTTTATTTGTAACCCCATGATATGCTATGGGGGGTTGCGCGGGCCTCTCAAGGAGCTGTCAGCATGGGAGACGGGGCCAGTGCCTGCCGGGATGCGGAATCCGTTCGAAAGAGACGCCGCAGCCCTGGAACGCAAAGGGCATTAGGAGGAGCACGGATGGGTTTTAGTCAGGAAGAGTCTGACACTCCCTTCCGCCTCGCCCAGAGCGGAAGGAGTCATTTGATGATTTCCCATCCTTACAAAAAAAAAAAATGATATGCTATGGGTATTAAGTAAAAAGGTTTGCTGAGAGGAATTAGATAAAGATTTTTTAAATGATTTTATTGGCAAACAAGCAGGTGGCTCACTTAATTATAAGTCGTTATCGCTGGCTATGGACATCAGCAATTCGTACCAACGGTGTTGCAGCTACTCTGAAGCGTTGCCTTTCCTTTTTGAAACAATCACCAATCTCTCTTCCATTAAGTGAGGTTATTACTTCCCCAAAACGAAGCAGTGACTTGCAGAACCATTCCCGGGAGCAGACGTTTAAATGCATAGATAATTAACAAAATAATTTATATCCAAGACGAAAAACCGAGCTAAGCGAAAATAACACCGCATTATTTCATTAGTACGAACACAGCACTAAAACCGACTCGAAACAACGAAATAATTACTACCGTACTTAACCTAAGTAACGCTTATTTCACTCGTAAATAAAACTTTGGTCCAGTATGCCCGCCATATTGGGCCAAACTAAAACAAACGACCAATAAATACCAACAAAAGAATTACCAGAATAACTATCTCATAACTGTTTCTATTAATATCAGAAAAGTCAAGATGGCCGACCATTCTTTATTTATTGCTTAGAGCCTTCATTAACGTACGGGTTTTCTTTTGACGTCACGATAGTGATGTCACATTTTGTCGAATTTTAGCATGCAACGTGACTGCTGGAGTTAGTTTGACAGCTGTCAAAGTGACAAAGGTCAAATACGAATAAGGTACTTTCGCAGTCTTAAGGTGGATGCTCCAGGGTGGCCCGCGAAATTCAAATATTTTTATGTTTTTTGCAATTTGCCGGTCAGTGTGAAGCTGTATGTGGACGAAATGCGATCTGCGACCGTAACGCGTATTTGTCTAACGAATTATTACCATTTTAATCATCAATATAGCCCTCTAAGTTCATGTAGTTCGAAAGAATGATTATTTCTGAAATATTCATTCTTGCTTATAACATCTACGGTCAGTTATTTCGGATGTAATAGTTCGAGTCCATTAACTTGTTTGTTTGTAAACATAAACTAAACACCGATGCAGAACATCTTAGCCAAATTAATGTTGCAAGGGACGAACCCCATCAAATATACATAAAACTACCCTGTATCTTAACAATCAGAAACTCAAGTACCCACATGTCAAGAGTTTTAGTTTCAGACATTTTGTCGCTATCACAAGTATCACAACCCTACAGTGTCCGAAACTTGGCGAAACTTGGGAGCAAGTTGGACATCCCTACTGTCGCCATCCCTCTTACATGCAGGTGTTATAATCTGTTGTCTCTCTCACCCTTTTTGTAATTAATAATGTATGAAAGCCGTAGACGCAATGCATCATTATGATGTACGGCCAGCTCTTAGCCCTTTGTAGCGTTGACAAAAAAACGTTGAATTTAATTAATACTAGTTGATTTATCTTACCTAGGAGAATTTTAAGTGGTTCTCTTAACATGTCATATTATTTAATTTTAAAAGAACATCTTCATGCTCTTATTGAGTTGTGGTGTAAAAAGCTGTTTTATTGATACATGCGCAAACACACGTCTTGGGGCTTTTATTCATAAGAAATTGGCATGTTTAAATGCTCGATAAATCATTGCTGTCATTGTCGTTTTGCTTTCAATAAAGCAAGACAGCAATACTGTTAAAATGAATTAATTTTCTGAATAGAAACTTTGTAAGCAAAGGGTTATTGTCACGAGGATATTATGAATGGGAATGCATAAATTATTTAGCCAACAATACATAATTATTATAATATTAAAGTACCTAATTTATTTCTGTCATTTTGAATTCATGAATATGCAGAGGCACGCAAATGCACGTGTTGTTTAAAATATAGGCCAGTTTTGAATGTGGAGAAAACAGGTCGACATGGTAAGAAAAGAAAATGAGTATGTATACTTACTACAATTACCGATTTAAAGAATACTAATATTATACACGATTACTATTTAACTCTCATTAAAAATATCCGTTTTTGATCAGTTTCGAACTGAAAAGAACCCAATATTGATGTTCCAAGTTAATATTGAAGGTTTTTTCTCCTTTTTAGGGTTCCGTACCTCAAAAGGAAAAAACGGAATCCTTATAAGATCAATTTGTTGTCCGTTAGTTTGTCTATCAAGACCCTTTATCTCGGGAACGCGTGGAGGTATCGAATTGAAATTAAAACCATATACTCAAGTCTACGGTCCCTTGAAGCTGTGAAAAAATCAAAGTTCTAAATTAACTTAAAAAAAAGATAAGTCCGTTTCTGCCGCAAAAAACGTATATTTCGACTCTCTCAAAGGAATCTAAAGGGTATTTCCCGTTGACCTAGAACTATGAAATTTGGCAACCCGGAATTTGTACGGAACCCTCGGTGGGCGAGTGCGACTCGCACTTGGCCGGTTTTTTTTCAATTAATTTCGCAATTCTAAAAGCTTGAATATGAAAAATATATATTTCGTACATTGCTTTCGCCTCCAACCATTTTATTATAATGTGGAAGGTTTTAAGAAATCATTAATATGGATTAGCCAGGGACAATTTATAGCGACGTGGATGTTCCGCGTCATATTCGCGAGTGCTTTTTAATTAAAATAAACTTCGAATGAGTAATTGTTTGCTTGGGAATAGGTTTTTAAGGTTTATACCTAACTACTTGATTATTTTTGTAATGCGAGGTTGTGATGTATGTATTTGCGGTCTACATTATATAAATTATACACTTGTGACTTTTTATTCATTTGCTACTACTGTTTTTTTTTTCTTTCCATTTATTTTAATAAAATCTATCTTATTTGCTAAATAAATAACATACGATAATAAGACACATGCACAGGTTAAGTAGTTTATTATATCCAACAAACAAAATAAATTACAATTCCATTGACATAATAAGCACAGATTTTCTTGCTTACAGATTTTGGTAAAAAAAATCTTAATTAATCAGAGATACACTTTTCTGCTGACGCTACCTAAGTACCTTCGTGAAAGAGTTTTAGTTATTTATTCATTTAGTTGTCTCATGTTTTATATAAAACATATTTGATTATACGAAAGCTCACACTAAGTGGACTGTAGCATAAAAACAAGATGGCATGCCTAAAGAAATTAAGATCTAGAGGTATGTAAAGAAAATAATATCTAAGATATTGTGTTGTAATTACTGAGAAAGAAAGAAAGAATGAATAAGAGTTTATTGCGAATAACTCTGATCGCATATTGTTTTCAGCAATTAATGAATAGTATATCTAACAATAATGCGATGTTACCTATTTTTTTTTTACTTTAATTTAAAATGCGTTGATTTATTCAATATAATATATTTTCAGTCTCTTTTAATAAAATAAACAAAGAATTTGCTAACAAGATCATGATTTCGCTACCACTTTTTGAGATTTAACAATCCTAACTTTATATAAAACTCTATAGTTGGTGGTGACTTCGCTAGAGGATTTCCCGAAATTCCTACGGGAATGGGAAAAAACGGAATACGCGCGTACGAAGTCGCGTGCAAAAGCTAGTTATTTATATTTTTGTACAATAGTGTATTACCATAATACTAATTATATTTTTCTTTTTTTACAGGTAAGACACGATGCCACCATTTTTAATACAAAAAGGACTTTGCTAAGTATAAAAACAAAAACTTGAAGATAGATTTGTACGTACAAGTTCTACCATCAAATCAAAGAAATCCATTTCAATTTCTCGTAGAGTAAACTTTGAAAGTAATCTCAAAGTCCCTGATTGAAGTATTATTGTTCCCTCTCTCTTCAAAATTATCATGGAAGCATAACTCTTCAATATTTACAGTTACATCCTTCTACATCATCTCCATCATACTTAAACGCCCACCCATCCAATTCTTGGCCTTACATTACTCAACGGCAACCACAACAATCTACTATGACATAACTAAGCCATTCCAGTCACCTTTAGTACACCACACAACTTTCAACCTTACCGTAGATACAAAAGAATACAAATTCAATTGGTTTGGCTTTCAAAACCAACATAGATGTTTAACCAATCAATTTTAAACCTTATGGAATGAAAAATAAAGTTGAAATTTAGTTTTTTTGTGTTGAATTAACATAGAGTATAAATCTGGTATTTAAATTCGATAGACCATACGTTATCCGGTACTGCTACACGAGAATCGTTTTAACTATGGCATAGCTCGGTTTGGATACATTATCGAATATTTATTTCGAATTTTCGATAGTTAATGTACCGAGTAGATGTAATTGTGGGCTGTATGGGAGTTACATGGTGTTGTGATGGCTGTTGTTTTGAGGGGGGGCTTGCTAAGTGAGAGGGCTTGGGTTCGAATCCCGAGTCGTGTAATATTATCAAAACCTCGTGTCGAGTAATTGTCAGTATTAGGCCGGCTTTAAGGACAAAATAAAATATGCAAGCATTAAATCCAGCTTTATTATATTCAGTATTTTTTTGAAACCTCATAAAAGATACTTCATTTATCTAAAATGTATTTCATATCCCAAGAAAAAGATTTATCTTTCTCACCAGTGGGCGGACCTAGTACTTAAAAAGATTATACCTACACACAAAAATTAAAATGTAATCATAGATTGACGTTGGAGCTTTTTGATATCATTTAAATGTATTAAATTTCGTTAGTTAACAGAGAAATGAAGAGAAAAACACGTCTATTTGACACAATGTAGAAACAAAAATGAGGAATTTAATTTCTCGGAATCGAACACGAAGATTTCCGTACCATAAAATTGTTATAGCGGCAATATAAATACACAATATGTTAAAATTGTAGAGGCTTAGTAATAGGGTTACCTTTTGGGTACGGATCCCTAAAAACTTGCATCAATCACCTCTTAATCGCCTTTAATTATTATGTTAAATAAAATCGCTATAACATGACAACTTCAAACCGAGTGCACGTCGTCACTCAACACTTTTTGTTTGCTGTTACAACATCAGTTTTCAGCGGTTTCAGTCCGGAGCGTGAATCCGGCCTGTCAAGCGCGTCTGAAAACTTCCTACCTACAAATTATTTCAGGCCCCAATTGTTTGCGAAACCCCTACCATGTGTCACGGGTTTATTTATGGCTTTATTATAAGAGAAAGTTTAGTGTTTTTGGGAAAAGTAAATCCTAATTTTCTGGGTATGTTTTTGGCAAGCTTTTCGTACAATTTCTCTTCAGAAAACGTCAATTTCACGGTTACTGAATTAAGGTCAGAAGGTATTTAACTGTATTAGGCCATTTTAGTTAAATATATTTTCTGGAAATCGCCTGTAGCGTTTAAAATGTATAACAAAACACATAACTCTCCAGTGCCATCGAATAAAAATTTAAAACAACTTAGGTCTCCGGTACTTTGTACCTACAAACATCAAGTACTAAGTACACGTACAAAAATGCTTCAAGCATCACGAATACTACTTTTTTTTAAATAAATCTATATACAAATATATAAAGCTGAAGAGTTTGTTTGTTTGCTTGAACGCGCTAATCTCAGGAAGTACTGGTCCGATTTGAAACATTATTTCAGTGTTAGATAGCTCATTTATCGAGGAAGCCTATAGCTCATATTATATCATCACCATTTTCGTGTCTCGACAGCGGAATCCGAAGTGAGTATCAAATTACGTCAAACGTAGGACCTTTATGTTGTGTGCAATAAAGCTCACTTTGTGAGGTTTGTCACTCAGGTGAAGTTCGATATCGAAATGGTTACTTACAGAATAGACTAGCAGAGGGCTTAGTGTAAGTTTTTTAACGACTCGATCGCGTTAACGTAAACGTTTGCTTATGTCAAATTGTATAGAAAAAAAAAAAGGTTTTCCGTTACTGACACCAGACTGCGCTTATCCAGTTTCAATACAAATGTACGTTAAAAAACTCGCACTAAGGCCACTGGTCACAAGGCAAACGCCTAAACCACTCGACCACGGAGGCAGTTGCAATATTTCGGGTATATTGTTTCAAAACATCACATAGTAGGGGCTAAAAACTTCAGCTCACATCTCTATGTATTTTAAAGGCTTCAGTAAAGAAGACAACACGATGTAGTGTTGAACTTGTCATGAACAAATGTTAACATCTGACTTTGTTCGCTAAACGTGCTCTCGTATGGTCATTTGCACTGTTTACTCGAGCGAAACTGGCTTTTATTTCAACGAGATCTTTGTTTGGCAATTAGACTCCTGCGTTTTCCTAATTGCAGATTCAATTGTGATATTTATATGTATTAGTATTTGTTTGTATGTTGTTGAATGGGCATTAGTCATTTCGTTTGCTTACGGTGTGATTCCGATAAGCCATATAGGATTGTGAAAGAAAGTTTTTTTTTTTAATTTCGGAAGAAAAACAGCAATTAAATTGATTAAAAAAAAAAATTATAAAAAAGTTGTCGCCTTAACACCGTTATGTTAACGTACCTATTCTCATATTAATTGTATGCACCGTTATGTGCATACAATACCGTACCTATTCTCATATAATATCATAATTTCTATAATAAAGAGACGGCAAATTATCGTGTCGACAAGCCCTTAACATAATTATGTACCTAAGTACAACAAAAAAAAACAACGAATTTATGATTACTGAAAACAAAAAACAATCGGTACAAAATATGAAATAATTAACTTACAAACACAACCCATCATGCTTCACAAATCCATCAGCTTAAGCCAACGGTGTCAAAACAAGCCGTAGCACCGGCAACACGTTATTAAGCCACGCCTAAATTCGGCTGCGGTCCAAAATATACCGAAAACGTCCAAAATTCGGCCGAAAGCTATCCTCGTCCTATCCCTGGGGCAGTTAAAATCACAGATTCCCTTATGAAAAGCAAACAAGGCTGTTTCTGCGTAATTTTCGGCGTAGGAGGCACAAGTTTTAATCAAAAGAAATTACTTCCCGATTTCCCACATACCTAGACCGGTTTATTTTAAAAGATAAGCTAAATGTCCGTGATATTTACTGTGGTTTCTTGTAACGAAATCCATTCATTTAGCTTTAGGTCACCCTTGAATACAGTTCAGTAGATAATTATTTTGTAGTTGATAGAAGAATACCTACTTCTCTTTAGCTAGAAAGTTAAGGAATTTGATCATTTTACGACCCCATTTTCACAAGCTAATTTGTCGCTAATATTTTCACCAATATGCTGGGTACTACGGATCGGAGAGCTCAAGCATAAGCTGCAACAAGCATGCTCCTGATCTTACTTCATCCTCATCAGCCAAAAATAAAGTCCTTGCACGTCAGCCGAAAAATCCCCAAAAAATCGAAAACAAGATCACAGAAAAGAGTATGAAAAATGAAATAAAAATATCTACAAAACCACCCCTGCAACTGAAGTGTAACACCAATATTATTCCTCATATCAGCTCAAGCAGGATTATCGCAACACAACCCCTCACATGCGCGTCAAATACCGAGACCGATACCGATACCAGCAAATCTTCAAAAGCGACCAAAACCTGTCCCTATTACGAAAAGCTCCTATAAATCAATTATCAGTGTGCAACATTTGTCAACCTAACCCTAAAATGCCTTACACAGGGTACACCTGAACACAACTACCACCTGCGAATGTCGTCTAGAGTTAAGCCGATAATTACGGGATTATTCCCCCTCAGTCTGGATCCCCCTTTCCTGTCTCGCCCCCAACTTCAAGCCCCCCACTCCACTTTGCTTCAATGCACCACAGTATGTGAGCTAATGGTTTTTAGGGGTATAATTTTTCGTCTGATGGGGTTTTTTTCGTGAATAATTCCAGCGAAATTATTTTCTAGTGCACTTGTGGGGAAGTGTTTCTGTTTGTCGATTGTTTGATGTAAGGTATAAAATGGCGTCTTGTGTAAAATATGATATAGACTGCGTAGACTTTTAAATAATTTACAAACAGAATTCTGCTTTCCTACATACACATCAAATAATGACACATTGTCTTCTTAAAAAACCACATAACACACATACTGATTGACTTAATTCTAAGTCATTTCCGTACCTGGTTCTGAGCTTTTCAATCCTTGAAACTGGGAATTACACTTACGAGTACTGCTAAACACAAGTGTTTCAAAACTTAATTAAATTAACGCTTATCCAACAGTCTATACAAGCTTTTACACCAAATACTACCGCGCAGGGAGCCAATGAAATCCTCTCTTGACATCTTATTACACCAACTTGGATTGCCTTGTAATTTATTAGTTATTGCAAGTTTTCGGGTCGTTATGACCCGGCGCGGTAAAACAGGGTTGACCAGTGCTGAAGGAAATTAATTTCAATGTTACTAACAACTATTGTTTGTACATTTAATGTGTAAATTATGTATTACTAATTAATTTGATTAGGATTTCTGCGTTTCTATTTGATTGAAATAATATTAAGTTTCATATAAGTTGTAGAGCTAATTATGGTGGCTCTGCGGTTTAATTTAATCTGTGGACTTAATTATTAATATTAACAGGATAACTGAGTCTTCATAGATACTAGACGACTTTTGATTGCTAGAGTAACCATTATAACTGGCGTGACGTCCTGGGAGCTAACATTCACCAATACTTTACGAAAGTTCTTCATCTTTTTGTTGAAAATATCTGGTACTTTCAGTTGAATACCTAATTACAACAGAAACATAATTTATCCCATTTTGGTGCGCAATGGATGTGATTACAAAGATCCTGTCTATACACACCTTTATCTATGTCCTTGATTCTGTAAATCGGTTTGGTGAAATCCACACATAGCACAAGAAAAATTGCCTGTGACAGACAGATAGACAGACACAAGAATCCCTTAAGGGTTCCGTTAAGTATTCATATGGACGTTCGGAAACCTAAAAGCAGAATTAAATAATCTTTTCACAAAATAATATAGGTATAATAGACAGATTATATCAAAGAAGAATATTTGTTGTGCCACTTCTTCCCAGCTAAAACACTATGAAGTGATGACGGGCGAGCGAACGCTGACGTTCGAAAAGTGCTGGTACTCCGCCTAATTCATATAAGTTATTTTTTCAATGGTAATTTATAGAGTCGATACTCGATAAATTTTGAGGAGCTCGTGGCTGATTAATAACAGCCGCACGGGTCGATCTTCAAGGTTAAGCAACGCTTGCCAAGGTTGGTCTGTGGATGGGTGGCCATCTTAACATAACGAGTTTCCTCCGTGCCTCGGGAAGCACGTTAAGCCGTTGGTCCCGGCTGTCATTTGTAGATCTTTGGCAGTAGTTACGGATAGTCAGAAGCCAGTTAATCTGACTCCAGTCCTGCCAAGAAGTACCGTATTACCCAGTTAATGGGTTGTGGAGGTCTAGTAGGCAGCCGCTCCACGTAAAATACTGGTATTCAGCTGAATCCGGTTTGACTGGAAGCAGACCCCAATATAGTTGGGAAAAAGGCTAGGCAGATGATGATACTCGATAAATTTTATCTATTCAACACTACCTTTCTCATGTTTAAAGTTAATTTCATATCCATCACAGGACGCTAATTTCAGCCTATTTTAGACATTTATTGGCAGCTTGGAAACCAGTCTACACACTTAATGCATTACTGCAGTTTTGAGAGCGACAGGTGTCTCCAAGACCCTAACTTAGTTTGCGAGACTTCTGGTTACACTTTAGGTCTCGTTATTAGACATATCAAGTCTGGGAAAGCGAGACCAGACGACATATCAGTGAAATATTGATGGCGTTTAAGTGGGTTTGATTTGGGAAGAAAGACTGACTCCAGACTTGCCAAGGAGGACCGTGTTACCCAGTTAATGAGCTGTGGAGGTCTGGTAGGCAGCCGCTCCACGTAAAATATTGGTATTCAGCTGAATCTGGTTTGAAGCCGACACCAATATAGTTGAGAAAAGGCTAGGCAGATGATGATTTGGGAAGAGAGACCAATTTTTCTCTTGAAAGTTAACGATTTTCTATTAAGGAAAAGTCATTATTAACAATTGATTATTGCCTGTTTAAGCGTAAAATGAATTGTCACTTTCTATTTCATTGATTTTTAACCGACGAATAAACGGAGGAGGTTCTCAAGTCGACGCCTAGTTTTTTTTACAATTCCTATGATTTCAGACATGTATTATTGACTCACCTGTTTCATGACATCAGTATTTAAATGATTAATCGACTCTTTACTCAAGAGGATTGGACTTTTCTTCGGTCAAAGAATCAGCATTGTCATTCAACGTGGCAATGCTGCCAGCGTTCTAGACACACCCATTAACGAATTTTTTTATGCCCAATGAATTAATTTCCTGTATCTTTCTATGTGCGCTGATCCTTATTTTTTCGTAAGATAATTGTAACATGAACTTTAGCAAATTTCTCATTAATCAAAGACTGGATACACCAACATTACCTCACATTTCACAGCTAAAAAAACTCCGGTCCTTCACCCATCGCCCATATTTCCGCATCCCATAATATAACTACGCCACGCCGACTATTTGATATGAAGGCTATCATCACGCGTGTAATGGCGTTAGGCTGGCTGCACGCTGGGCGATCAAATTGGCGGAAAATGCTGGTTGCGAGCTAACTGCTTCCGAGGCCGAGGCAGTAAGGTTGTGGCGTTAGTATGTATGATCATGCTGTTAGTAGGTGTTGGTGGTTTTTTTATGGGTCAAATGTTGATGAAATAATATAATTATGAGCTGGAATGGGCAAAATGAGCAAAAAATTCTATGGGTAGACGACCATACGCGACGGTGATCAGTTAGCATTGAGTGGACCGCATGTATAAAAATGTGTCAAAAAATATACTGAATCTAAGCTGAAAGCTTCGATTTTGCTTCTTTATTAATACAGAAATTAGGTAGTAGCATTCAATGACCCAAAAAAACGAAGTCTGCCGATGAGTTACGAGGAGATCCGACCCCAAATGATGAGGCTAGGAAAAGACATCTAATTAGTTCCATTTTAGTCTTCTATCCAGCTGCTTCTGTTCGTCAGGAAAATTCTCATACTCGTACATAGCAAATACTAAGAAGAACACTAGCATTTTCACAAAAATTGTAACAAAGAAGCCCTTGCAATACTTACCAAATCCCAAAAAAAGAACTAACTAATTCAGTACAGAATCTACTTGAATCTAAACTTAGAACTACAAAAGGCATTCTACGTCAAACAGACGTATCCTACGAGTATTGTAACACAAAACAGATCAGCAACAAAAGGGAGTTTAAAATTAACTGTAAACATAGTAACATACCAGAATACATGCATTTTGTTCTCTGGCAACACTAAAAATGCCCGTGAAACAGCAGTTTAGGAAACTATCAATCTGTTTATCGATTAAATGGATGCAATGCCCTTTAGGAGTTTGAAAGTAGTGTTGGTAACTGGTAGTTATCGAGAATTAGACGGATTCTTACCTGATAATAAGAACTGCAGATTACTTACAAGCTTCTGGGTTTTTTATTTGTACCTAATTCAGATTTAGGAAACAGGAAAGTTAGTCAGTATTTTTATCCCGACTGCGAAAGAAGGAGGGCTATTTTTGTAATGGACAGTTATGGACAGATTTTATAAACGCCGGAGGTACACAATCCAGAGTAATCACGCAATCATTTTCATGTTTTCAGCTTCTAAGATAAGCATTATAGTCTACAAAGAAAATACTTCGTTTAAATGTCCTTCCAAAGCCATCTATTATGATTAAAACAAAAGTTCTACAGCTAAGGTGTCGATTTCCTTAGCTCTTGCAAAAGCAATCAAACCATGTCAGAAGTATAACTATAAGTACTAAAGCATCCTCAATATGCAAATATCACAGAACTAGTGCGCGCGAAGTTAATCGAGTGACGCTCAAGAGGGTGGTAGGAAACACAATTATTTTTATGGCAACACAATTTTCCTCGGCTCATTACATACATGCCGTGGTTATACGTACTGGCAACATTAACATGCCGGGGTGGGGCCCTGTAATGCCCCGTGGGCACGCGAACCCGTTTCTGATTATTTCCCCAAAATTATATCGTATTTTCACACCAAAAGACCCTTAGCGTGTGCACGACCCGAGCTTATGATATTCGTGACCAGAGACAAAATGTTCAGAGTCACGGCTTCGGAAGAAACGACGCCATTTTGGTTTTTGTTCTTTTTTCAATCTTCCCGCCTCCGGTAGGTAATTATGGCAGTGTTGGCAGTATGCGATTCTTTCGCGTGAACTGTTAAATTGATTTTTGTGAAAATAAACGCCTGGAAACAAGCGTTGTTTAGCGATTATTCTGATGTTGGATATTTTGTGTAATAAGGTTTCTAAATGGGGTCGTTACACTTTATGCGATCTAATTATAATGTTTTGATTCAGCCTTCAGTTATGAACCATTTTTATACCGCGATAAATCCTTAAACCAGCTCCTTTAACGATAAAGCGACTTGCGATCTCAGTTTCGCCCTAACTGACCTAACTAAATAAGCAGACATAAAATCCCTGAAACGACTCCAAAAATACTTCGTGACACGCATTAACTGCTTTGAAATCGCAGACTAGCTTATCGGGCCGTTCGAATCGCGTGGCGGACCAAAACGCGCATTAACTTACATAATCTACCAAAACGAGTTCAATAAAATGGCGAATTTACAGTAAAATGGCGGGAAAATCGAATAGGAGCAGTCGCCAGACGGATCGGACGTTTTTAGGTTATCCCGGTAGGTTCGCTAGCGTAGACCGGGTAATAGCTTGTTTCCCTAATATATAGTTTTGTTTTTCTCTAGTAAAAAGATTTTCTTCGGGCCTAAAGAACTTGAATGGGATCCTTTCAGCCCTTTTTTGTAGATTGTGCTAATAAAAAGCTTGTAACAGATGCGTGGATTCTGCTAGTCATCGTGTTACGTAGAAATATTATTTCGAAGTATATAATACTAAGTTTTCGGGTGGTTTAGCAGGTTATGATGGCGGAAGGAATGGAAATTGTAATCCCCAATATCTCGTATTCGTCGTATACATTACAATTTTTATTTGCATTATCGATAAGTCGCATTACTGCTTGCTGATACAAATCGAAATGTCGGATGATTTAATATTTTAGTCGTTTCGAAGATATCTTTTGCTTTAAGTGAGGAAAAATGAAAGCAACATACAAGAACAGAAATTTAAAAGTTGTAAAAAAATTTCGCCCATAAAAAAACGTATTCGTCTCATAAAGATTACATAAACTCAACATAACTCAAACGAGGCACATGAACCGACGCTCAACAGCCAACATTAGTGTTGTCGTGTCCGGATTCCCGTGAAAAAATTTGTCCTCCTTGTTTATGCTCCGATTTAGATAAAGATATTAAGAGTTAAGTGCGCCACTGTATCAAATTTGCTCGCCGGTATATATTTTTTTATTTAGGCAAGTCACGCGAGCCGGTAACATGACCCAGGAATGCTGTTATCGCTCAGATGGCATAAAACAGATTTTTTCAGCGGTTTATTTTGATGTACGCAACTTTTTACGATAAGTTTGAGTTACGCCGCTTATTTGACGTCTACCAACTAATGAAAGAGCGAGTTTTAATGTCGTTTTGTATTAAAATTAACTCCGTGATTAATTGCTTTATGTCATTTAACATTAAGTCACGAGATTTTGGTTTTCACAGTCAAAGGATTACTTACTATAATTAATAGATGTTATCACATGGAAATACAATATTTAACTTGTCGGCTTTTGTGCGTTAATTGGTTAAAGCCAATACAAACAAATTATTTTATTTCCCCAGCCGATATCGGCATCGAAATCAAATAAATCATGATGTAACGCGATTTATACACGGTAAACAGAAACACATTATTTTGTAATGTGAATATTAAAATGTGAAATTTCGATACACGATTATAAACGTTCTGAATCGAGCGGGTACGTTTCAAAAGTGACACATCCCTAGAGAGATGTTCGATGTTCGAATTCAAACGTTTTGGCGGGAACGCGGTGTCAAGATGGCCGCCACAGGACGACAGCGCGCGATATCGCACCAATTCTTTTGTGCAAACTCCGCGGATATATCTTCTTGGATTCGTATTCCGATCCGATTTGAAAGGACAAGCTAATCTCGCTATCATTGTACAGAATTGTACTATAAATTCTGCTTTCTACATTTACACTTGGCTTTTTAAATTTTCTCCGCAACTCGAGGATTTTCTCCACTTTAAAAAGTTAGCCTTATTTTTAAATATCTGTGAAAACTAGAGTCTGTAAGAAAACGTTTGCTAAGTTTAGATTTAATTTAAAGTTAGCAGAGCTTTTGGAGTTCTGGGGTGTCTGTTACGCTTTTAATTACCTAAATGCAAGCTTAAAATATTTGGAAAACATAATCCCACACGAATACAACGCTTTCGTACATTAAAAATTCTGCCCTCGTCGTAATCCTGGCATTATTTTTTATAGATACTTACTTAACTAATGACTGTAATTTTTAACTTTATAGATAGTAAGATTTTGTTAGATACCATAAAATATTTATAGCGAGAAGTAAACGTGTACTTTTATTAAAAAAACAAGTTAAAAATGCAATCCGATGTATAAATAACTATAAAAATAGGGTTGTTTTTAGTATAACGGTCGGTCACGCCCACGAAGTAATATAGTGGTCACCATTAAAACGTAACGAGTTCTTTCACTATAAATAACCTCAAGCTATTATAATTATAGCGAACGAAATTCCTCTTATCACGCTCATATTTCACCAAAGAGTCTAGCATTAGGCATAAACACAAAATGCCGTGGCCTCAAAAAAAAAAAAGTACTTTAGAGAACAACGCGGCAAACAAATTACTTTCTTTCACCTCGATTAAGTGATCATTACAGGAGCAAATATCATTTATAATGGCGTTGGGACAGCTACGGTGGGCTCGCGAAAAAGAAAAGCGTAGGAAATTGCGTGTGCGGTTAAAAAGAATGGGTACCGTCGTACCTTCGTAATCCGAGCGAAGTGGCGGGAACGACAACCGCCCTTTTTGACGTGACATGTCGCCATCTTGGAAATCATCTTTTGTCAAGTGTAACGAAATGTCGATTGAGTCACGTATTTCCGTTTCCTTAAACAAATCTTGCCTGCGAATAAAGTTTTCCTTGAAGATTTGATGTTTTTGTGATTTCATCGATAAATAATAACCATGTGTTTGTTGGTTTATTGTAGATACGTGCGTGCCACATGTGAGGATACAATGAAATTATGTCAACAACAAAACACGAGAGAGTTCCTTTTATTGAAATATAATTCAGTACAATGTCGCCAGAAACTGAACTGATAAATAATCCTTTGAATATTAACAGCACTAACGAGTAAAATTACCTTTTTCTCTTCAAAATATACCCAACGACGGAAACTTTGGCTGTCCACAATTTTATTAGTCCCACAATAATTGCTCAATGTGGAATGATTGGCGAAATAAAAGAAGATTCGCTTTATACAACGTTTTTAAACTGAGTTACGATTCGAAAACAGCGGAACCGGTGTTCCAGCACTAAATAGCGTAGAACCGGAACGAACCGATACGTAATCGAGTTTGCTGGGTATCGATTCGCGTTGAAGAAACTGTTACGGTTTTCGTGGCGGGAAGACAATTATTTGGAATTCTGTTTTAAAGGGCTTTTGTTTTTAATATAATTTTGATTAAGGAGTTTGGTACAAACTGCGGCCACCATATTACCTAGTAATAAGGTTGTGGATACTCGGTTGCTCCATGTGAAATATAGTATTATAAGCTACATAAGGTTAGACCACAGCCGATCCCAACGTTTACCCAGTATTTGGTAGAAGATTAGGCAGATATTGGGTTGTTTATAGAAGAACAGGATACAAACACTACTAAGTAATTCACAAACATGTCTGACTGTGACCTCTCGATCGAGTTTTTGATACAATTTCTATGACAAATCTGTCAATCAAAACTAGTGAATTAAGAGCCTAATCATCAAATGACTTCTTCCGCTCTGGGCGAAGTGAAAGGGAGTGCCAGACTCTTACTGCCTAAAATTACTGCACATACGTGTTCTTCCTAATGCCCTTGGCGTTCCTGGACCGTAGTGACTCTTTCGAACAAATTTCGAAACCCTGGCAGGTTAAAATATTGCGCTTAGTTCAGTCGTATTCGCGGTTCTCCTATCCTCACCATGGCTAAGAAAATCGCCCACCTAAACACAACAACGTCGCATATCCGAAAAAATATGACACAAAACAAAATCCCAGAGGAGAAAAAAGCCAGAAAAAGAAATAACTCCCTTTTGTCGCGTCTAGCATCACAAATTCACGTCTCACGTACTAATGTGTAGAATAATATTTTTTCCCCCTAATAAAAGCCTTCGGGCGATGTCGCACGATGACGTGAAGTACATACATAGGTACTTCGGAAGCTGTAATTCAATTTCTGGTCCTCAGGGGTTTGAGCTAAAATGGGTACCTACGGTTTGTGGCGTAGACAGAAACGCGGCAATCATTAGGTTCGATTCACACTTGGAAGTTGTGAAGGGAGCATCGATTTTTAGGTGAAAATAACGAGTTAATGTGTCTTGAAAAGCAAAGAAACTAGGTATGGATGTACTGTGTGAAGGATGATTATGGTTAACAACCATAGACAAGTATAAGAAAAGACTGCGTGCTGATACAAAATGTTGAAATAAGGGCAAGATTATGATGTGTTTCGTTAAAAGGGGTGAAAAAGAACGAAGCAATTTAAAAGGTTCTGAACTTAAAATAACTCGAGCTGTAGTGAAAATTGAACTTGTTAGCATATCGGAATTGACTGTCAAAGTTTGTTCCGGAAGCTTATTAGATACACGTGTTACTACTATTTTAAATCTACAATCGTGTCCCATAAATAAACCGTGTCAACAACAAAATAAAAGAATTCCAATTACCGAATTCCAATTACAGTTAAAACTAAAAAAGAACTGATATCACACACCCACGCACAGCCATAGAAAACCAAAATATCAACGGACACTGTTGCCATACTGGTTTTTTTTCTGATCACTGTACTGGTATTGGGTGTCCTGTGGTCGTAACTCGACTCCGGCGGTCAGATACATGGCCTGGCCGGAATTATGCGGTCGTAGGTGCGAGGGTTTCGGGCTTTGTCTCAGTTGCATCATGGTAAGTCTCATGGGGGTAGGCACAACTGTAGAGGGTCTGTTGATGTTTATAACTTTGTTTTTATCGTGGTGGTTGTAGCGTGGTATGTGATTAGCACTTTTAGCAAAACTTCGCAAACCAACTTACTGATTCCATATTTGGTGGCTGACCTGGAGGGCTACTCTCTAAGCCTGAAGTCCGTAGTTTCGGGCTTAGTTGCGGGCGTTTTCTACTCCGTATAGACAAACCACTAAGAATTAATGACAACACTATTTGTTAGTTACTGTAAAACCGTTTAGTCATTCATTCTTGTTTCAGGTTTGGGACTAATCATAAAACCGTAGGTGATACGTAGTAGTATTCTACTACCTACGTATCACGCCGGCAACTAAGCCCAAAACTACGGTCTTCTAGAAAGTATCCCCCAAATCAAGAACGTTTTTTTCAGGTTATTACAAACCCATAGAAATCAATCAATACCTACTTGACTTCGTTCAAGTCAAGTACCTAATTAACAAAAATCGTGTTTATTTTACAGCGATGTGAAGTCGTTTGTTAACTAAAGAATTCGCAGTGAACATCGTTACCAACGTGAATAGAATCCTGATGAATAACTCCGAAATAAAATTCAGCGTGAAAAAAATAGGTGACATAGTTGCAAGTCCAACAATGTTCTATAAAACACCAGTTCGGCACTTTCCCGGTACCCGAAACCGATACTAGATTGGCTAGGAATTCAATAACGGGAAAAAATCGTTCTAACTCGACGGTACCAAACTATAAACAAGCCGAGGTTAGTATAACAAAAATATTGCTTTTTTTTCGGACAAAAACTCTGCCTGGTTACCACCTGTGGAAAATGTTTGTTGAAATGTGTTGTATTTATGGTGGTGTGGAAGGAAAAGGCTCAAAATGTTTTTTTCTGAAGAAACCGAATTTTGTAATATTCGGTATTGAACTATTGATCTAATTAGTCCATCAGATAGATTTCCAAAATATATTGGACACGTATTTTTAGCGAAACCACACGAGACGACACGTTGCTGGTAAAAATTGTACCATTATTGTAGTGACGTCACGCGTGTTTTCAATGCAATGTATCGTCTTCTTCTTCAGTTTTTGTTTGTGTGAAAAAAGAAAAATACGCGTCCAATAAGTTTTGGAAATCAATCTGTCGGACTAAATAGATTTTTTCAATAAAATACCCTATGGAGAACCTGTATGTCGCTTTATTATTGTATGGCCAATACCATAACCAAAGGAAATTTGCATTTTTTCGACATACAAATCATTCGTAGGTACTACTGCCGTAGGATGCCTTTCTATTTGTTAAATAATTTTCATAATCGTAATTTTCTTTTATAAAAATAAAAAAATAAATTTCCATAAGAGTTTAGTTAGATATCTCTTCCATAACTTCCTCATAAAGCAGGCCCCAAGAATACGCAATTTTCAAGGATCCCTGTGGTCACCTTTATTGCAAAAACTGCGTTTTTTCACACGCTATAGACGTAGGAGAATGTCGCAACTTGATACCCCTGCAAAGTATTCTGATACTTGCGGTTTGCCAACTTATTAGGCTTCTTACATACCGGGCTTGGCATTAAATTCGTTAGTAAAATAAATATTTGACAGTTTTTATTTAAAACTTCCAAATAGGCATGATTGATAGATATTCAATTTGTGCATTTTCCACAAAAAATGGTCACATCACTAACGTCTAACCATCGCAACATTTTTTTTTTTGCAAATTGCTAGATAGCTTTTTTACTATATTATATCATATTGTGGTACTGTTATTAGAATCTATTACCTAAAGAGTATTGTACGTTTACAAAATCTCATTGAATTAAACTGAGACACATAACAGCATCATAAGAATATTATAGTGCGACTCAACAGTCTTGATTCTGACCAAAATCCAAAAAAAAAAAACTTTTTTTCAATCTCTACAAGATCTCCCTTTTTTTAAGTATTCCAACCACGTCTCTTATTTAAAATACTCCTTTTGAAGCACCCGCATTTGTATTGCCCAAAATTTAACACCATCATTCCTTCACAATGTATCGTGAGATTCGGTTTATTTATTACTTTTGTAGGGGATCCTGCAAAACCTTTAACACTTAAAAAATAATTCAGCCACTACACATAGGTGGAGGCAAGAGGCGACCTATGTATACTCTGTAGGGAGGGGATGTTAGTTATGACCTCAAGCGAGGGAGAGGTGAATTTTTAGCGGGTCTGTAGTTTTTAACCGAGTGTCTCGGAATGGGGGGTAATGTTTTACGGTTTACTACTTGCTTGGTATGTCGTATAGTTGTTGCAGAAAATGTTTGTGGCTTTATTTATGAGAAAGATGCTTTGCGAAAATTGTTATGCGATGTTGAGTTTTTTGGTCTTGTATGAAGGATTTTTTATATTTTTCCTTCAAGCGTTTGACACAATTCCGAGTTAAGGATACACGAATTAAGGATATTTTTAGACTAATAAAGATAGGTTTTTTATGTTTCTTTATTTTAGTATATGGTCTTCCTTTTTACCCATTCGTTCCAGAAAAAGGGTAACAATATTAGGAAGAGGTGTTCAAAATACCTATATCATTCTCCATGCTTGATATCACTCCCTCACAATGAATTTGCGAATAATCCCCTAACAACACAAAAAACTGGCCACCTCATTGTCGAAACTGACGGTGTTGCATTCAACCCCTTGGGACGCCAACACACCATAAATAAACAGCCTATGGGATAAAAAGTATCAAGTTCTATAAATCTTAAACCTATAGAAATATACCTACATATTCATGCCTATTAATAACTTTCACTCAGACAAATGTGAACTTTATACTAACTTAAATGAAGTTAATTTTGCCATGTAAAAACTATTGACATCTTGCAACATGGTCTGACTTTAATCCGATAGACTGGCAAAGCATCTTAAACATAACGACGGCCTTTTTAATTATATCTGATTTACAAGCCAGGCACTAAGTTAAATGCTGAAAATGTTACCGAACGTTTATGAAATAATTCTCCGTCTAATTTAATTTATCCGGAGATGATAAAACAAACTAATATTCTATTGAAATGTGTTATGTACACACACGTAGAGATACAAACTTTTTACCTCATATACTTACGAAAAACGGTGCTTCATCACAAATTGTATGACCGAACGGACCCTCTCGCCTGAGGGTAGATTGAGGAAAAAATCTTATTTGGCAATGACAACCCCCTGCAATTCGCACCTCCCCTGCAAAGAGGTGCGAAGTCGACTCATGTGCAATGGCGGAATAGTGTGGACAACACTTCATTGATTTAATTGAGGATACTTTTTGTTGTTGTTGATAATTGAGGCAATCTATAATTAAATTCAACACTCAAACCCATAACCAATCCATACTAATATTATGAATGCGAAAATAACTCTGTCTGTATGTTTTTACCTTTCCATATCTTAACGACTGAACAGATTTCAATTAATCTTGGCAATTTTTATTCCGGATTATGTTCCCATGGGATGCCGATGGCAGCAGCTATGGACCAATAAAAATAAAAAATAAAAAGAAATTATACAAATGTAATTATTTTACTATTAAGCATCAAGAACGCTCGAAAAAAATAAATGACAAAAGAAAACGCAACTTGATGCTATACAATAACAAAAATGTATTACGGCCTTATGTCCAAAAACATTCCTTAATATTTCAGCGATCTGAAAATAATTGCTTCAAGTAAAATATCTGATAACGCCTGAGAACAGAAGTTTTTATAACTTGTAACTAACTCGAAAAGGTCAAAAGATTTCAAAGTAATTTGTCACTTTACATAATCGTTTGTTTTTGTAGAAAAACGTTAAAATAACGAGCAATTTGGTTCATTAATTTAATCGATGTTTATTGATACTATCGATACTGGAATTATTGTTTCGATTGAACCGTTATTTAGGTAGTTGAAATGTTACAGTAAAAGTTCGAATTACGGTAAATCGTAAGATTTTCGAGTAAAATCACGGATTTTACTTTATAAACACAATTAAATTGATTAAACTAATCAATCAGACATTTATTGGTTTTTCGTCTCTTTTACAATATTTACTTGTTTTTGAGTTAAAGGAGCTCGTGGCTAAATAATAACAGCCGCACGGGTCAATCTTGAAGGTTAAGCAACGCTTGCCAAGGTTGGTATGTGGATGGGTGACCGTCTTAACATAACGAGTTTCCTCCGTGCCTCGGAAAGCACCCGGTCCCGGCTGTCATTTGTAGATCTTTGGCAGTCGTTACGGATCGTCAGAAGCCAGTAAATCTGACTCCAGTCTGCCATGAAGTAGGTACTATGTTACCCAGTTAATGGGTTGTGGAGGTCTGGTAGGCAGCCGCTCCGTGTAAAACACTGGTATTCAGCTGAATCCGGTTTGACTGGAAGCCGACCCCAATGTAGTTGGGAAAAGGCTAGGCAGATGAGATGATGACTTGTTTTTGAGTTAAAACTACCTCAAGTAAGTGCTAGCCAAACTCCGACCTAAGCGTTTATCATAGAACAACTCGGATTCTTACAAGTACGAATTGGTCATTTTTAGGGACTACTGGAATATGGGAAGAATATTGCGAAGGTTTTTTGGACGAAAGAAAACTACGTATTTAGGTTTATTACTTTGGTTTTTGATGAGTTTATTGATTTAAGTCTTAAGGCCCGGGTTTGGCCTATGTTCGGGCTTTTACAGAAACAGATTAACAGATATGAGTTATCGTTTTTGATATAACACTTAAATCAAGTCTAGAGACAAAAAATACTTATTTCGTATTCATCTTTTGTCTCCCAGCTTATTTAGGGTGGGTCCCAATTTTGGTACACTCCTATCATAAAATGTAGTCATGCTTACAAAGACAGGCGGAGTCGGGAAATGCGATTATACCAGATGAATGACCAGCCATACACTCCGTCTCCACCCAAACAAAAGAAAGAAAATAAAGAAAGAAAAAAAAGAAAAATGAAACCGTTCACACAGGAAGCGACTTCATACGAGACGTGATCGGGGGTGCATAATATCTGAGGAGCCGTTAAAAAAGCCCTAAGGGTTTGTTACCTCTGCCTCGCCCCCTCTGACACCGTCGCAATAGTTTGCCAGCGATTTACTGAAATCGCATTTCATTTTTTCGCTACAACCAATTTTTTACCTTAAATCTTGGAACAAACAGTTCGAATTACAAAAAAGTTTCCAATGCAGTTTTGTTTAAAATTATTTGATAGGATTATAGATTTTATTGCAAGGGTTTAAAGGTGTTTTTTCTAAGAGGATAATTTGGATATGAGAATAGGGTGTATGATGTCTCAATTAGGTTGTGATGTCCAGTCAGTTGGTATAATCGTGTTTGGCAATGAAATATTATTGGAACTAAGTTGTTTGGAGAGGCCACTTTAACGTCAAGTAGTGGAAGCGCTGTGATGCATGCTTTCAAAAAGTATGTTTTAGGGGACCATTTTTATATTTCTATCTTTCTTATATTTCTTGTTAGGTACAACCTAGGCGTGTCTATTTCGGACGGCGAGCATTGGGTGGTTCGCCGTCCGATCAGAACCAGGCCCGGGTCGGCGGCGCGCTGTGTTCCACGCGCGCCTCAAGGAGATGTCAGCATGGGAGACGGGGCCCGCTAGGGCCAGTGCGGGTGCGGAATCCGTTCGAAAGAGACGCTGCAGCCCTGGAACGCAAAGGGCATTGGGAGGAGCACGGATGGGTCTTAGTCAGTAAGAGTCTGACACTCCCTTCGCCTCGCCCAGAGCGGAAGGAGTCATTTGATGATTTCCCATCCTTAAAAAAAAAAAAAAAAGGCGTGTCTATTTCACGGGGCCCGCTAGGGCCAGTGCCTGCTGGGGCTGCGGAATTTGTTCGAAAGAGGCACCGTAGTCCTGGAACGCAAAGGGCTCTAGGAGGAACACGGATGGGTTTTAGTCAGTAAGAGTCTGACACTCCCTCCTTCCCAGAGCGGGAGGAGTCATTTGATGATTTCCCATCCTTTTTTTTTATAAAAGGGTTCTTTAAGTCAAGAGTGAATGGGTTACTTCTACGTAAGCGTGGTCCACTGTCCACCACATCATCGCTTACCATTAGAAAGTAGTTTAACTACTATCTCATCTAATGGCAAGCCTGTCAATAATAGAAACCCTAAAAAATATCTAGTGTGTAAGTGTCTTTTTTCATCAGTAAGAAAAATGATATCTTACTAAAAACGAACATGTCTGAAGCTGTAGCAAATCAATCTCATATTCTATGAGCACCTGAACACTCTTCAGTTATTTCAGCTCAAGTCAAACAACTTAGGTACAGTCTCAGCATTTTATCGTAACATAAACATGAGAATAACTTTGATTCCCACCTCATATCTAACTCGGTAGAAAATCTACATAAGACTGAAACATGCAAGCTCTGTTGTGCTCAGAGGATCCTCTACAAATCTCGCCGGCTTTATATTTATCAGAACACAGCAAGTTACGTCCCCATTTCCTTATGTTACCGCCAAATCGGGCTGCGATTTTGTAACTCGTAAAACAAGTAGTAAAATGTCTCCTTCGGTTTGAGAATCGATCGGCCGGGACGTCAGCCTGGCTCAACGGTTCGAAGCACTCCGCCATTTTACTACCGAACGGTTAAATCTTTTAAATTTCGAATGGTGGCCGTTCGATTTTTGTTTTTACAACTTCAGTTCGTCTTGGTATCTCCAGGTGAATGGTTGCTTCCGCTGGATTTGTTGCCGAATGGTTTTTGTTCGAGATTGCAAAGTTAGTTGCGGAATTTTGTTTTGCTAGTTACATTTTCTTCTACTGCATTTTTGCTATGTTTTTTAATTTACATTTATCACCATTTTGCATTATCTACCATCATAAGTACCCATGTATTTTAACAAAACAACAACTTTTCCGTAACTCATAAAAAGGACATTAACGAAATCAAAAGGCAGGGTAAAATGCCCAGTTACTGACCGTACCTATCCGAGTTTTTGGTAGAAAATATGCAAATTTCTATAATTAAATCCGCGGACCGTATTTGACGTCCAAAACTGTTGACAATTTAATTTTTAGTATGGGTACTGTTATTTTTATGGTTTTGGAACCGGGGAAGTAAGGAAAACCTTTTAAAAATTTAACAAAAAAAAAACAAAAGTTTTTTGCGGACTCCGAGAAAATACTCTTAATTTCCTCATTGCAAGAGCCTTCCGATTTTTTTCTCAAAGTGGTTAATAAAAGCAAAGTTTCGCATTTCCTTAAACCAAGTCTTCCTCAGCCATTTCTAAACAAAGTAAGATACGAAACAAAATTTTCTTTCTATTGGTATGTAAATAATATAACGTGTTTTCGCCTTCCAAGTCACCTGCCACTAAAATTGCGATGGAAAATTCTCTCAAATATATGAAACGTCGCATCCTCGGGGATCTCGTAAAATATACTATAAAAAGGCCTTTTCAATTTGTCACCATGCTACCGAAGGCGTATCGCTTCTTAAAATTAAATAATATTAGTATATTAAGAAATATTTTAGGTTGATGCAGAAACTAAGTGGTTTTGTAGGAAAGTGCCAATTCAGTAATTCTCTCCTTCTCAACCCCAGGCGTTACCTGGGTTTACCTAATCCATATTACATTAAATTTATTGTATACCTAGATAAATGAGACATACGACGAAAAACACACAACTGCACCATGGAGGACCATTGTCGAAAAGTCATAACAATTAAAATTTTACCCACAAAATCTATCTGCATAATTATTTTCTCCCTAAATCCGCCCGCTAACCAAAAACTCTGTTAATAAAATTCCATATAATCCCTAGAATAACCAACGCTGATCTCGATTAATGACGTTGTGAATTTAACTCGCCGGAAAACCAATACCGTTGCATCTGCAGCCAAAATATTAATTAAGAGCAGTTTTGGACTTAGTACCATGAAAATAGTGAATGTTTTTGCTTATAATAATAACTGGGATAGTTTTTGGGGGATTCACCCTGTATGAAAGTGGGATATCGAGTGACAATAGTGATGGGATAAATGGAGGATTCTGAATGAATTTAATGTCGATGGTTTGAGTGTATGGTAGTGATGTAACGGAGGTCATAATAGGAGTTTTAGTAAAGAACTATTTCCAGCAAATAAGAAAAAGATAGAAATCGTTAGAACGGTCTTTCTTTTGGTGTCCAACCTTTAACCTTAACAGGTTTATAGTGGAGGCAGAGTGCAAAGCTCGATATGTGAGCAAAAACCTAAAGCTATTTCTTTAGATATAAGTCGGTTCGAAGAAGGCACTATAGTTCAAAGATTTGAAGGAGAATATTACTAATCTGTCGTGGTTTTTCTGATTTCTCTATTCACTGACAAGCAAAACCATGAATGAAAAAAAAAACATGATGTTTTTGCTTCGTGTTACTTTGCTTGTCAATTAACCCCGTATGTATTTACAAATTAATGGTCAGACACGCAACTCAAACACGAATACCTGCCACTCCTGAACTCGATTCAAACCCGACTCGATTCGAATAACAAGAAATTCAATTGAAGCGAACATCACTATCAAATGACATACACGTATTCCCAACAAGTTTCCACGAAACAATTTCCGTTTACAACTTAATTAGGGAACTTTAAACCGTAATACAAGCGAATAAGAAAGTTATGGTGAGAAAATAATAAGTTTGCGCAAGCTACCGGGGTAATTACAGGGGTTGAAAAAGGAATTGTAATGTAGCAATGTTATTATATCTTCTATGTGTGAGTGAGATAGTGTATACTAGCTTCTGCCCGCGGCTTTGCCCGCGTGAGTAGTATTTTCATTGGTTCTACTTCACCAACGGAAACCCAATTACTAAGCCTCCGCTGTCCGTCCGTCCGTCCGTCCATCCGTCTGTCTGTCAGCGGGCTGTATCTCAAGAACCGTAGTAGGAAGATAGCTGAAATTTTCACAGATTTTGTATTTCTAATGCCGCTATAACAACAAGTAAGGTTTATGGTATGGAAGCCTTCGTTTGCGATTCCGACTCGCACTTGGCCGGTTCTCTTTTCACGGAACCCTAATCCTGTCTCTAAACTAAGATACTTCTTATAACATCAGTGCGAAAAGTACGCATACTGATTATTTTTTTTGCACGGTGTCCTTATCATTTTCAAAAGAAAAGTAACTGTCCTAAGTTACTCAGCTATCGGCCAGTGAAGAACCCGCCAAAATCAATCCAGCCGTTCCGGAGATATTTATCCGGAACAGACAAACCGACCGACAAGCAGAAACAAAATTTTTTTTTCTATTTTTTTTTATACTTAATCCAACTTATTATAATTTTTAATTTTGTACTTTCATATACATTTGTAAAATGCTATATTTTTGATATGACAAACAGACACTTCAATTCTATTTACTTGTATAGAGTGAGTGAGAAATCGTATGTGTGTATGAATAAGGGTGTTTCTACAATAGAGAAGGTGGAATACAAAAGAGTATTTGTGATATAGTTATAAAGCCGGGTGTACACCGAGTTAATTATATGCTGAAATTAAATTACAGTACAACGTCTCTGAGAATGGAATTTTTATTCAAAATAAAACTGATTTTATTTTGACGTTGGTAACAATGCATATTTTAATCATATTTTTTAGGCTTTGCTGCAGAAAGAGTTAGAAAATGAATTGAAATTGGAGTAGGGAGTTTTTTTTTAATACTTGCAGTATTAACGGACACCTTTTCTGAACAATTATGAAATTCAAGTCTACCAAGTGAAAATATTAATTTCACACATATAGACTCACTTCAAATCCACGACCCGGAAATAAATAAGTAGTGTACCATCTACCAAAAAAATACATTTTTAAGCCACGAACTACCCTATCATCCACCAAGGGATACTCAAATTGTTTTCAACCCCAAGTGGGCAACTGGACATCTCAAATAAATCATTTTTATTACAACCCCTCAAGCCTACCATTAAGGGGGTGACTAGCGATTCTACCCACGATACGATACGACCCGTTATTTTCTAGTGATTTAAAATAGTTTCTGATATATCTTGTTTTATCGACAGTAAAGTGCAGTTTCGCGTGTTTGTAGTGTTGGGTCAAGTTTTGGGGTTGTCGATGGATTTAAATTGAGTTTTGAGAACAACACTATTTTTGGTCACTCACTTACCGATCATATTTAAAACTTAGCCTAATATTAACTCTGCAATCTCCCATCTTCAAGAAGTAAGTAATATCATCAGCGTTCAAACACCATAGACACCGTAGATAATGTCTTTGATAATTCAAAAACATTTCCGGATATTAAATTGACGTCACACTCGACTGTCATCACTAACGACATCGGACAAACCGATCCATTAATGTCATTGTATCAGCCATTAAAATGATCAAAGAAATACTCAAGTATTCTTAGACCCAATAATTAAAGCAACGTTTCTGTATAATTATATTTCGATACATCTAAACATTTTGTTTTGTCAATAATAAATGGCGACCGTTATTGAAGACGTTTATTTTCGTAATAAGAACGCGGACGATTCGAATTTCAAAATAGATCCGCTTTAAATTGGATGTAATTAATCGCCATTAGGCAGAAATGACAACGACTTCGGATATTATCGATAAATCGTAGTTCTAAGGTAACGTCACTTTGATTTATTAAATGGCGACTTAACGAATAATACCCTTGTTGTGTTTAATCAAATACAAGACAGATTTTTGTTTCTGTTGTAATTTTTTTTTATATTTAAGAACTTTTTTTTTGCAAAAACTCGTTTTATATTTGCATAACATCTGTTCTCAAAAGTATTGTATCACTCACAAATCTCCATTATGATATTTACATAATCTAGCTATTAATTTAATGTGCTAAAATGTATGCAATAAATTGCGTTTTATAATCTAATAAACATTGTTTTTTATCTACAAGATATAATAATGAATCGCTTCTAAAATTTATGAAATCTTAGTTTCTCTTTGTCTTTAAATTAAAATTTATTAGAAAAATAGGTGTGGAGGTGCAATTGTTTTTTGTAAAAATTTCTGAAAAGTTGTCTGTTCCGATTACGAAAATTCCATTACTGATAGAAACAAAAAAATTACACTATTACTAAGTACCTCGCCATAGAATACATATTTTTCCCTGAATAATCCATGACTCCAGCGGAACAGGCCACTGCTAAAAATCTAGCTTCTGATAAAAGCATCACTTCTCCGAATGTCGAAAATGTTTAAAAGTCGAATTTATCGCAGAGACATGACACTTATCGTTAATCCGGTCGAACAATAAATTGCTCTGGCAACTCTTTTGATTAATAGCTACGTATTCGTACGATTATTGCGCCTAGTGATGTATGTATTGCATTTGTTATTGTTGTTTATATGGGTCCTGTCTCCTAAGATGTGGTCATTATGATTTCTGAAGGACGATCTTTTATGTAGGTGTCTCCATTGAGGTTTTACACTGGGCCATCATAACTTTTTTGCTTTTTTTTTACTAACAATCTGCCCAGCCTTTACCCTAATATGGAGTCGTCTTCCAGTCCTATCGGTTGCAGCTGAGTATACCAGCACTTTACATGAAGCGACTGTTCGTCTTACCTGTTATTTTGCCTTAGTTGCGGACATGTTCGTTATTATGTGTTTTTAGGAAAGCTAACAATCAAACTAAACTCTTATTAATACTCCGCCGGTTTAAGAGAAATAAATAAAATCGAGAAAAATGTTTTAGAAGCACAATATCTCGGTTTTGTATTTGATTTTTACACTAAATCTTTTTGGGTGTGATAGGAAAATAGGAACCATACTTTCTAGAATTTTAAAAATTTTGCTCACGTAAACCACTAAAGTACTTTTTCTTCAGTAGTATAATTTGTTTATTGGAGTGTGTATTTTTATTATAAGTCAAAAAAAAAAAATTCTATGATATTCTCATTTTTTTTTTTTACAAATATTGAATTTTTAAATTGTGGGCTAGGGTTGCCAATTAAACATACGCCGACTACGACGACGGAATGCTCATTCAATCCGACGGCGAGCATTAGCTAGCAGAATTAATTTAATCAATTGAACTATTAACTACAACTACTTTGTGACAACCCTAAGTATTTCCATAGAAATTAAAAAAAAAACTTAGAAACGCTATATTTCCGAAATCTCGCTAGATAAATTTTTTAATTTTCTCAAGTTAGTATGTATATTATACAAACAAAAAAAAATGCGACCCGTAGATAGCTGATTTTTCATATATTTGTTTTCGTTTATTAACAAAATATTTTTTATTCTCGTTCCTGTGATGTAAGAGACTTGAATACACTGTATATATTTCAAACCAACAATTAATTTGTATTTTACAAGAGACTGACAATTGCTTTATTCAAAAAATACAGACAAAAACACTTATTCAAGAAAGTCAGTGACCTTTCACTAAAATATTTATATCTCCTAAAAGAAGTGAAATATTAAAACAAGTATTTTTTTTTAATTCTTTATTAAGGTTTAATCTATAAAGGTAAAAAATAAAAGTGGCATGTCCGCAACTAAGGCAAAATAACACACTGTACTCCGCAACCCAGTAACTGAGTAACATGATGGTGGTAGCTCTGAGAATTTCAATAATAAATGAATGTCGGTTATTACCACAATTACATAAACCTTGTCTGAGTTTAGTTAGGTAACTATTTACCCATTCTATTTACAAAATTGCACGCTACAGCGCTTCAACAAAACAGGAATAACAAACAATACTCACCACAATTAATTTCATTCCACAAAAACACCATCCATAATTCCAATCGCAGCAAAACATCCCTAATTAAAATAATCAAACATTTTCACAATATGGCCGCCATCGAAAACATTCATTCGTAAATAAATCCAATTAGACCAATCACCGATATTGTGACCGGCTCGTTTGCCGAAACCATTTATCTAAAAACACCTACAGAAGACAAACAAAAACTGTCGACTCAACATTTCATAATCAATTTCGGAATTCATTTTCTGATTACGAAAAACACGCGCCCTCCCTAGTTTCCGGACTACATTGCTTGTTTTCTTCGCCTGTCTTTAACTTAACACGAACTGAACTAGCGATGGATGTAGCATGAGTTTCATCGTTCGTTGAATGGGGATGGCCGTATTGTAAGGATCCTGTGTAATAAATCTGGGTAAATGAATGGCGGTTCTGACGGATCGTTTACTCGTTTTCGCCGACTCACACTGTGGAATGAGCGCCTGTGTATGATGGAGCGAGAACCCTGGTGTAGGGTTGTTACTTTCCCATCCTTAAAAAAAAAGAAAAAAAAGGGTTGTTATTTTTTAATGTTGCTTCGAGTTCTGAGTCTATCAAAGCATTTGTTACATGGCCTGAAATTGAAATTAAATCGCCAGATTGTAGCTAACTAAACCTTACATTTAAGATATTGTTCTATCTCTACGTCGTAACCAAGCTACTATTTCTATATATCTAACTTTAGCCTGAATATTCTCAGTTCTCACATTAAAAAAAAAAAAACAAAACTTTTGTTTTTATACCCGTGAACTGATGAAATAATACTTTAGAGTGAAGATGTGTGGTGAGCTTGTTAACCCTCTTATCAGGTAGAATGACAACTCACATAAAAATTACTTCGCTTTAGTTTTTTCGGTGAAATTTGTTACAGAATAAACTTGCTACTTACCCTCTATTTTGATGTTTACTAGACATCTGTCAAACTGTATCCTGAAAACCTGTCAAAATCTGCTAAGGATTGACTAAATCTTTACAAAATAGGTACCCTGATTCTAAAATATTTCCCTTTTTACAGAACCACGGTACGAAACGGCGTACGCTTGCGAAGGAAAGACGTTGAAGATCGGCTGCAGGGAAGGTTCCGTCATCCACCTCATCAGGGCGAACTACGGAAGGTTCTCCATCACGATATGCAATGACCATGGCAACACTGACTGGAGCGTCAACTGTATGTCCACGAAGAGCTTGCGAGTTCTACATAGCAGGTAAGATAATTGAGTGCTGTTTTTATTTGCTGACACGTATCTCAAAGGCCTCAGTAGCCTAATGCCTTTATACATCAGATAGGTCGGTACTTATCTATGGTAGCGGGACAACTGATGTAGATTTCATTGGTACGTAGTTGTAGTATAAGCAGAGGGCCTGGACGATGGCTTTCTAAGCATTTTTAGTGTTAAGTACGTCTAAATAAAAAATCGTAACCCTTACACAAGTAGAGAAACCCTAACGGGTCACTCGACATGTGTGTCTGTCCCACCGTCTGCCAGTCTGTATTTTTATTTCAATAACGACTTCCAACAGGATTGTCATGCCGACTAAGCTTTTCGGTAACTTATGGAAATGCCATTATACGTCATCTTTGACACGTAGGTCAAAGATTAGGGACCAATTATTACCTTTGCTGTAACAGCTTCGTTGATCCAGCGGTCGCGAAATTGACTGCCAAGAGTAGGGCCTTACTGCCAAACTCCGTTTAACTAAATGTTATTTAATTGATCCACTATGACCTTCAAAGTAGCATTCTGATATCTAGTTTTATGCCCTTAATCAAGCAATCGGTTCGCTTTCTATTTCATGAGACTGAAACATAATTGGCAGAATGTGGGTGCACAAACTATAGCTTATACTTCTGTCTCCCCCCACGGGAATACAAGCGTGATGTCACGATATTATGTCATAGCCTATTTCAATAAAATACCTACACTAACCCTTTACACGAAATATGACTATCAGATCCAAAATAACCAACATTTTATACCCCGTCATTATAAACTTCGCGAGAATAGTTGCGGTGTTATAGATTATCTGTGCACAGATATCGTCGCAAATAGCAGTTACGTTATGGTTATAACGTTAAAATAACGTAGCGGTTTATTAAGATGGTTATAGGTAAATTACTGACGTGATTTGAAAATAGGGTTGTGGTAACTGATTCTCTATTGGGATGAATTCCTAGCGCAATTATGGTTCGTGCAAGCTGGGTTATTTCATTTATGAATGCAGTCAGATTTGCGAATACAATGACGGAATTTTGAGCATGTATCTCATTGGCATTTAAGATATTGTTTGAGTTATTTGAATCGATTAAGTATGATAATTTTCTAGCTTAAAGATGCTAACGCAGCTACAGAAGCCATTTTGATTTTATCTTATAGATTTGAATAAATGATAAAGCATGTAAATTCGCAAAGTAACTCTACACTCATTATCCTAGAATATCTAACTGAACAAAATAATCTCTGAAACTTAATCTGAGTTATAATTTTTACTACTTATTTTCTTTTTTAAGTATAATGTAAAATGAATAAGTAATAAGTTAATAGGTTAGCTATAGTAAGGTATATTTTAACAAAAAAATGGTGAATAAGTCCAGTTGACATTAATTTCTGAACTCAATTTATTATTTTAAAGTTATGGTTAGCCATTACCTATATGATAATTAACATGGAATGGAAGCTAAAGTGATTACAATAATGTGAAAATATTTTTTATGTGATTAAGTTAAAATGGTCAACTGTTTTATTGTTTCTGACAGTTCGTGATTTTTAGACATACCCCACTTAGGTAGTAGGTATGTATTTTTAGTATCTTTAGAATATAGACTTTCTAAAAAGTATTCCTTGCTTAAGTTGAAGAAAATCTTGTCGAATTCATACCTCCCTTCTTTACGAAGACGGTTAAAAATTTAAAAGTGTTGTTGTAACCGCTGTCTATTCGTATAAACTGTGTTGGAAAAGCTTTCTCTAACAAAAATTATGATCACAATTTCTAACCAACTGTAATTTAGCTAAAACAACTCGATTAAAACATAGCCACGTAGGATAATAACAAATCGTTATCCCGAGGCGGTCCGGAAAGAGCCGAGGATTGCCGACGATCGCCGAAAATTGCCGAAAATTAAATATTCCTGTAAGTTGATCCTGTTAACCCGCGAGATTGCCAATAAAGTGCCCAGACCCCTCTCACTCATGTAAATGACGCTTAAATTGATTGTCGGCATCACGCGTTATACTTTTGTTTATATTTTAAAGGTATATGTAAATATAAAGAATAATATTTTAATGTGGGGTCTTTAGGTCAACAGTGAATAGGTTACTTCTAGGCAAGGGTGTGTCAAATCATCGCTTTCCATCAGGTCGTCAGTCGTTTGTCAGATTGTGGTCAAACGACTATCATAAAAAGTTTTATTGTTTCTTGAATCAGCAGATCGTATTTTAGTAGGTCGTCTTCCAACGTTTTCAATTCCAAACAAATTAATTCCAAAAACAGCCTGAAATATTGAAGACATTAAAAGGAAATTTATGTAATGTTTTGTTTTCCGCTCTTTCAGATGTAGCATGCATCAAAACTGCAGTATATTGGCCAGCACGAATATGTTCGGAGACCCGTGCCCCAATACGCTCAAATATCTCGAGGCGCATTATCAGTGCGTACCTGGTAAGTCTTTCATCATCATAAACAAAGATCATCATCATCATTATCGTCTTCCTACAGCTCAACTTCAACCACTGATAGTCATCAGCCTATTTTCTGATTAATTTCGTTGCGGGATCCAAGACAGTTGATGAATCGTTTCTTCGGGATCCGGACTCGTCGGGCTTCATTGCCTCGGCGTTTTTCTGGTGGTCGCCACTGTTGATTCTGGCTTTCAGGAGTTGCAGTGGTTGGGAAAGCGCGGCGGGCTTGTCCCAAAAAAAATAAGTCATAGGCCTATCTGTCATTAGACCTGGATCCCCACTCCTGTGTAAATCTTAAACCCACTAACCAATTCTGGACTAGTGTGGCCTAGAGACCGCGGAAAATCGCTGGATGCGAGATGCACGGACCCAGTCGATGCATAGACCCATATCTAGCAGTGGACTTCATAATGAGTGTGGATGGCTGTGTGGAAGCCATAAGGATTGTAAAGGTTCTAGAAGAATCTCAAGATTATCTGAACTACCACTTTCAGATGCTTAAGTAAGCCATCAACGCCTAGAAGTCTGCAGAGATTGAAGATACTCATGAAACCTTTTCAGATCAGGATGAGACCAGAGACTTTCCTTACCCACCACACTACACCACTTACTATTTCTACTTGTATTTCAGCATCAACAACAAGCACAACAAACAGACCATCACCGCCTTGGCTTATCACGTCCCAGCCAACAGTCTGGAGGTCTACCCAGCCGCCCGTCCCGAAGAACCCAGTGCAGACACAGCAAAACGAGAGGAAGAAGCCCACCGTCATCACCCCTCCGACCTTCAGGCCTCATATCACGTTGCCTCCTGAGGTGAAGCCTGGGGATGTCGCTTCTAAGGTGATTGAGTTTCATGTATTTCATGATTTGTTTAAAAGTTTTTCTGTACCCCTGGTTTGAATATTTTGACGTATAGTAACTAAATTTGTATTTTGGTTGAATTTTATGCGACATACACAATGTGTAATATACAAAAATGTGAATATAGTATCCAATTCAAATAATATATTATCGCCGTATGGTGCCGATGTCGTATGGTGCCGTAAAAGAATAATACCATCCCATCACTTCCCGTGGGTGTCGTAAGAGGCGACTAAGGGACTCACCAGAGAATGGGCAGCAGCGTTTTCTGTAAAACGCAACACCATACACTGCCATCGCCAACCCGCCTTTTGTTGGAGGCCTATGTCCAGCAGTGGACGTCTTTCGGCTGATATTATGATGATTTTACACAGAGCGACTGCCTTTCTGGGCTCCACAACCCAGTAGCTGGTTAACACGACACCTCTTGGCAAGACTGGTGACTGATTTTCTGGATTCCGATTATCCGAACGACTGTCAAACATCTCCGAAGGACAGCGAAACCAGTGTCTTAATGAGCTTTTCGAGGCCCGAAGGAGTCTCGATCTGTAGCGGATGGTCCCACATTCAAGCTTTGCTTAACCTCGAAGATCAAACCTTGCAGCCGTTATTATTTAGCTACGAGCTTTTCACAAACCCGTTCCTAATAGATCATAAGCAACACCTCTTAACACCAACTCCTTTCAGAAGACTACGACCCGGCAGCCGGACTCGTCATCCGAGAGGGAACCTGCTCAGAGTCCTCGGGACAGCATACCTGAAGTCAAAGAGGAACCCAAGGTTGCGGAGCCCGATCATAACCCGAAGAACGACAAGCCTGCGAAGGAAGATGAGCCAAGTAAGAGTTTGATCATTTTAGTTATATTCCTAGTTTGTAGATTCCTTACTGAAATGTATGGTAATGGAATGATGACGGATGTCTTATTGGAATGTATGTATGTATGTTGTTATTCGTTTGAAAAGGGCTGCGGTTGACTGGTTGTAGGAATAGGTCAGTGGCCTTAGTGCGAGTTTTTTAACGTTCTCGATCGCGTTAGCGTAAACGTCTATTTGTATTGAAACTGAATAAGCGCCGTCTGGTGACAATAACGGACAACCTTTTCTGTTCTATACAATTTGACATAAGCGAACGTTTACGTTAACGCAATCGAGTGCGTTATAAAACTTGCACTAAGCCCTCTGATAATTGTATTTATAATAACCGGCACGAGTCGTGAGCACATTCTCCATTGGACGGTTTGAGGTCAACGTTGACGCTTCACGTTATTGGTTCGTCAGTCAATGCTCATCGACTATTGCGCTTGCAAGTTTCGTTCGCCCACCGTACATTGGTGAGATCACCCTGCTGCTTTCATATGTGCTCACGACTCGTGCGGGCTACTATAAAAAGGATCCCGCACTTGTAATCGTCACCCGAGCTCCTGCAAAGGAATTGTACGAGTACTTTAATTACACAGTACATTGACATAAAGGAATCTATAGTACTTCTTTTGGCAGACTCCTAAAGCCCCATTATCTACCTTGCGGTGGGACTTAACCATAACTGGCGAAATGTGGTAGTCCAAACAACTTGGTCTCCGTTCGCGGGGATAAGTGCGTTAATTGATGCTAAAACCATAATATTTTATTTTTCTTAGGCTCTGTAACGGAAGGAACTCTGGAATGGCCAGCGAAGGACGAAGATTCTGAACCGACACCATCGATACACTTGTCTCCCAAGGATAGACCTGAAATTGATCTCGTGGATGAATTTGAAAAAACTTTTTGTAAGTTTTCAGCATAACTCATTTTTTATTAATGTAATAGACCGTATAATTATGTAGTTACGTTTGGTTTGAACGCGCTAATCTCAGGTCTACTACTACTGGTCCGATTTGAAAAATTCTTTCAATGTTAGATAGCCCATTTATCGAGGAAGGCTATAGGCTATATATCATCACGCTAAGACCAATAGGAGCGGAGCAGTAATGAAAATTGTGACGCAGACCAAGTTGCGCGGGTCAACTAGTTATATAAATAAATAAATAATTAACCCTTTCCTTGTATGTTACAGCAACGATAGCGACGCCGAACATCGGGCGGCGGGTGTTCTGTCCGCAGGTGAGCGCGCGAGGCCTGAACTGGAACTGGACCATCGCCGGCACGTATGCCGTGCAGCCTTGTCCCGGGGGAGCCACGGGGCTGGCCAGGTGGAAGTGAGTATATATGATGACAATTTAAAAATGTATGAGCCGTTTGGAAGGCTCAAAGGGTACTTATAATCTACATCCAATTGATCCCAGTATCTCAAAAAGCACGTGTCATCTTGTTTGTGATATCGGACTTGTCGGCCATTTGCTGTCTGAATCTAAGATTTCTTACAGTTTTTACAACAAAGTCGCAAAGTCTCGAAACAGCATTGCAATTCTGCAAACATGTCGTTGTGAAAGCTTGGGTGATGTGAGCTGACAGCTCCTTTTATGACCACTTCACCCAAGCGCACACCACACACACACCCACACACACACACCCACACACACACACCCACACACACACCCACACACACACACACATCATCACAGCGACATCTTTACAGAATCGACTGGCAGATCACTAGATGCCATGCTTTATGCTGATGATAAAGACTATCTTATCATCAGCATAAAGCTGTCAACATGAAGGACATAACTGAATTAATTAAAAAATTAATTTAAACTAATTTAATCCGGACAACAGAGATCCATATTTCATAGTCTAAGTATAGGACAATAACGACATATTTTCTTTAGTTACCATTGGTAGATATTCCACAGCACTTAGAAGACGGTTACAGTGAATAATTGTTAAAAAGTAGTTCTGTGTAACATTATTATTTTCTGTTGTAGGGATGATTTCTGGTTTAAAAAAATATGATTCTTTTTAGTCCGTCGGTTAGATTATCGTACACGTATTTTTTGCTTTATCTGATCAATAAAAATGGACGAAGATAAAATACATCAAAGATCAGGAGATTCTGTAAAGTGTACACACATGTGACGTCACACGAGCTTTCATCACACTGTAAGTATCGTTTAAATTTTTTGTTTACGTGAAAAAATAAAAATACGCGTCCTTTTTTGTAACATAGTACTAAGTTTTTTGGGAAATAAATTATTATTATTCCGTATTATTAATATTATTATTTTTTTAAAGCTTTTATTTAACTTGCAATGTGTGTATGTATGTTATGTTTGTTCGGTGGAATCTTGCTACTCAATTTTGAAGCAGATATCATCTACTGATTGAGCTGAAATTTTGTATACACGTTTAGTTTGGATGACAATACTTGATAAGCTGTGTGACTTTATTCTAAATCCAATATGGCGGACCATCCAAGATGGCGGAATAGTTATTTTTTATGCACTTCTACAATATGGGTATCAAATCAAAGGGCTTGTTGAGAGTAACTCGAAATAACTAAAAAGTAAAAGAAATTAAAAGCAAAAAATACCTTTAAAAAAGCTTTTACTTATTTAAATGCTTTTAAAAGAAGAATATAAAATTTTCCTTTAAAATTGATCATAAAAGCTTGTCGCGAGGTTTGCGTTACTATAAGTATTTAATTAATCAAACCTCGCGACAAGCTTTTATGATTAATTTTAAAGGAAACATTATTACATTTAAATAAAAGCTTTTTTTTTAAGTTTTTTTGCTTTCATTTTCGGAAATCTACCTGAGGATATTAATTTTTTTTTAGTTATCTACCCTAATTACCTTATGACGTCTCCAATGTAACCACCCCTCGTCCAGATGCACGCTGAGCCCGCACACGTACGCGGAGGCGGAGCGCGCGCGGCGGCGCGGCGCGGGGCTGCCCTCGGGGGAGGACTACCGCGACCTGGGCCTGGAGCCCGCCGACCGACAGCTGCAGCTGCTGAGGAGGCTGGGCTCTGAGGCCTTACTAAAAGGTACGATATAGTGTTACAGGATCTTGACTATAGAGTTTAGGTTTTACGACTTAAAACGCTTATTACACTACACGGTATTCAGGTCCCGGTGGCAAGGGTGGGCGTGGCCCCAACTAGCGAGCCGCTTATTACACTAGCCGGTCGATTCGGCCCTAACTCAGTTGTGAAGTGACCAGCGTTGCCAACTGTGGTGGAATTCAAGTTGACGGGGGATTTATTGGGAATTCTAAATAGCGATTTTAGTGTTCTGATTTTATTCTAAATATCGAATTTATGGGGAGTCAGTAGATTTTTTGTCTCCGAATTGGGGAATTTCACTTGCATTTTCGGGGAATTTGTTAAGTTGATGTTGGCAACACTGCTCTCTAACTCCCTAAACGCGTAACACTGCCCGGTAGTAAGCTAACTAGACCGGGCCGCTCCAATCACCCTAATTAGGGTCCCTAACTCCCTAAGTCTTATTACACCACCCTAAATCGGGACTTAAGGCCCTGAATACCGGGTAGTGTAATAAGCGCTTAAAAAGAATGTTCAGTCGGTTTCGGCATTGTAACTATAATCTATCTTGTCTGTAAGACTATCTCTGGTGTCTCATCGGTCTCGATGGGGCCGAAAGGTTCTGAAGAGAAATGTGAGAGGTAGACACAGCGCAGCGTTGGAAGACCAACTGCAAGGTAGACCAATGTCCTGTTGGGGCTACGGACTTTGTTCGAAAGAGGCACCGTATCCCTGGAACGCAAAGGGCTCTAGGAGGAACACGGATGGGTTTTAGTCAGTAAGAGTCTGACACTCCCTCCTGCTTCACCCAGAGCGGGAGGAGTCATTTAATGATTTCCCACCCTAAAAAAAGGCAGACCAATGTCTTGGAAAAGGCAGGACGAGACGCACAGCACGGCGGATGTGGCGACACTTGGTGGAGGACTTTGTGAAGGTCTATGTCCAACTGACTGAAAATACAATAAATAGCTAATGAAAATACTTGGCATCAGGATTTCAATACGGCGAAAAAGATGTGTTCAAGTCCTAGAAAAGCGGTCTTGGCTTAATCTTTTAGCCGCCACGGTCGGCTATAGCCGACAAACGAAAAAGTCTCCAACACGACACCGTCGGCTATAGCCGACAAGAAAACCACACTTTTCAAGTACAAAATAAATTACTAAATCAAGTTTTCTGTGATTACGTTACGAGTAATATTTTATTTTAAAAAATGTGGAACGAAGAGTAATGATTAATTGGTTTTCGATAAGCTGTTGGAATCCGTTTTTTTTTTTTTAGATATTTGCGCAAAATTTGTGGTTGGCGTGGGATGCCGATGCGTTTACGCTCTGGTGGTCAAAAGGTTAACTAATAGATATAAAACTCATAAATTTCGATGTAGGTCGTGACGGCGATTCTCCGGAACACATTATCGACTACCGCGGCGCCAGCAACCTCGCCGAAGCAGCCGGCAACCAGCTCAACCAACTTGCGAACGATTTCATACAGTACAGTAAGTACCAAATCACCGTCATAGGTGTAGCAGTCGCCAGCATTACTGTTAATCACATTGTCCTGGGTTCAATTTCTATGTCGGGCAAAATGTAACTGGGTTCTGCGTTTAACAGGTGTATGTCATGTTTTTAGGCAGTCCGTCAAATAGGGTCTAGGTCAAATTCGACAATTTATGAAATGATTTTATGGGAATAAGTGATTACAAATTATTTTTCTTTTCCAACAGCTGACGCAATACCAGAATGGCACGGCGCGACTCCTGATCTGAGCGAGTGTCGCTCCGTGTGGCTGAATAGCTTGGAAGCCAGGGTCAGAGAGGGAGAGTCCCTACTCAGCATCAGCAACGATCTGGCACAGGTATGTTTCAGATATGTTTTGCGGAGCTATTTAATACTAATACTATTTGCCGCCCGTAGCTCTACTCGCGTGAATGTCGAAAACTATCCTAAGGGAACGTACTCCCGGGATAAAAAGTATCCTATGTATTATTCCAAACTATATTCTACTTCTATGCCAAATTTCATCAAGATCCTTGTAGCCAATCTGACGTGATTGAGTAACAAACATACAAAAAATTGGCATTTATAATATTAGTATAGATGACCTGTATTATGGTTGTAACTATTTTGGACAGTGAATGTACTTTCTATAAACCGCAATACATTGATTACGACAGATGGAACAATTAAACCACGACTTGATCCAGTGACCCAAAAGCGTAGCTAAAGACAAAGATTCAAGGAAGCTTTCGTGTCATTCACGACTCCTTACACTGCAATTTTGCCCATGGATCATAGATTAGCTTCTGCAGCTGCAGTTATCCTGAAATAACCGTGTTAAACCAAGTCACGCCCGCTGGATGCGAGACGCACAGCACCGGGAGATGTGACTCTTGGGGAGGCTTCTGACTAGCACTGAACGTGGTTTGGCTGAGATGATGATGATGACACACAAATAGGGTATTTTACTAAAAAAATCTAATTAGTCCGTCTGATAGATTTTCAAAAAATATTGGACACGTATTTTTTCTTTTTTCACGTAAACAAAAAATGAAGAGGATACACCGAGTTGAAGACACACATGATGTCATCTGGCTTGGTCAATTTGGTAAATTTTTACCAAACCAGATGACGTCACGCGTGTCTTGTTATTTCTTCAAAATATCAACTAAAGTCACCAAAATCTAAGAAGTCCGATTTGACAGCAGGATACAACATTGCTTTAGTAGTAAGTATGAAATGAAAGAGACACAAAAAAATAAATCTCTTTCGCACTTAGTTGAAAAGCAATCTTCTATCCCTCTCTACTCAGCTGCCAAATCGGACTTCTTACATTTTGGTGACTTTAACACCTCTTCTTTCCGTTTTCCCAACCGTTGACCCCACTTTTAAGTAGCTTTAATACCCACACAGCTAAACCAACCTTCCCACCTCCAGGTAACCTCTTCCAAGACCCTGTACGGCGGCGACATGATGACCACGACGAGTATCATGAAGAAGCTGGCGCAGCGCATGTCTCAGAACGTGCAGACATTCCCCGACCCCAGGCAGAGGGAGGCCATCGTCACTGACATGCTGCTGGGGGTTATAAAGACTGGTGAGTTACTGTTCTTGTTGCTGTTTTGCTTAGTAAAACAGCAATAACCTAAGGAGCGTAAAATAACCTGTGGCAGCACAAAAGCGCCATCTTTTTTTTTTTAACGTTGCTCCACACTACGATTTTCTCCTGTATCTGCTACTTATTACTTGCTTTGCTTTGCTTATTGAAATGCAATATCTAAAGATGAGTTTCAAACGTGTAAAGCCCGATTAACCCAAAAATCCTCTCTATTTAATGTATCAAATGCTTAGCAATCAACGGCTTTTCTTCCACAATTGCACCGACATTCTGCTGTGTAGGTACTGCGTAATTGAAATGCTGTGTTGGATGTAGTCTCGCTTTTAATCTTTCTCTATCGTTCAGATTAAACTTAGACTTTAATGCTTCTTGCCTAAATTGGAGCTCGATTTTTATGGTTCAATTCAAAATTTACACCAGTAATTGCTGAAAGACAATTGTTCTTACTCACCTCAATAGTGATTTCCCAAAAAATCGAGCTCCCCGCTAACCGCTTTTCTGCTATCCAGGATCGTCCCTGCTTAACTTGCCCCCCTGTGCTCCAGGGTCCAACCTGCTGGAGGAGAGCCAGCGCGCGTCGTGGGCGGACCTGAGCGCGGAGGCGCAGAGCCGCGCCGCCAGCGCGCTCCTCACACAACTGGAGGAAAACGCCTTTCTCTTGGCTGATGCGGTCACTAAGGAGAAGACTATTCTGCAAATTGTTAAGAATATTTGTAAGTAAACGGTGGTTTTATAATTCCTTGTTATTATTTCGGTCTTGCCGTATGGTGCCGTAAAAGAATAATACCATCCCTTCACTTCCCGTGGGTGTTGTAAGAGGCGACTAAGGGACTCACCAGAGAATGGGCAGCAGCATTCTCTGTTAAACGCAACAGCATACACTGCGATCGCCAACCCGCCTGCCAAGCGTGGCGATTATGGCAACCCCCCCCCCTTTTTGGGGGAGGCCTATGTCCAGCAGTGGACGTCTTTCTGCTGTTATGATGATGATGATTTCGGTCTGATAGTGGATTGGGGTGTCTTTATATTTGAGAAAACTGTTACTGTTAGCCTTGTTGTATTGTCAACAGTATACATAAGGTAACAAATTACCTATGTGTTCTATTACATGCATTAAATTTAAGCTTACCGTTACCATATATAAGTAAATTAGGTATAAGTACCTAGTTATAAAACTATTCATACGAATACTCACTTGTTTGTCCTGCCAAACAAAAATAAATACACAGCTGTGTCCATATTAAAGCATAGCACACGACGATCGATGACTGCATTTTATTCGTACTTCAATAGTAAAGACGGTGGACGTAAATTATCACTTATTTTTTAAGTGCTGTTAGAAAAATTACAGTGTTGCAATAACTAGATGTTATTTTCGACGTGCGGCGAAGCCCAAAAGGAAAGTGCTTAACGTTTTATTGTTGACTAAATTCTGCCAGCGGCTTCGCCCGCGTGATCCCTAGGGAACTTACTGCCGGGATAAAAAACCTATTTGTTATCTACCTCTGTGCCAAATTTCATGAAGGTCCTTTCAGGCGTTCTGACGTGAAAGAGTAACAGACATCCATCCATCCATCCTGACAAACTTTCGCATTTATAATATTATAGAAGGATAGGAAGTAGGATAAGATTCTTATAAAAAATCAATACCTAGACAGATTTTGTGAAAGACTTGTTTGGACATGATTGCAAGTCACCTGGACTGTGTATGTGGATCACTGTTGTGGAATCACGCATGGTTTGTCTCAGCAGTGATCCACCGTTATTTCTTGTGTTGTTTGTTTTAACAGTGTATACTAAAAGAAAAGAAAAGAGGTGACTATTAAGATTACGGCAAATAAAGTTGTATGGACAAAGAAAACCTTATATAAATTGGAATTAACGCAGGAGGATAATGTAGAGAGATGTAAAACTAAACTTTCCGATTGCAGGTCTATCAGTGAGGGTCTTGGAGGTAAAGAATGTGGAGGACGAGACGTTCCCGTCGAGTATCGCACAGGAACAGTGGAAGGGCTCTGAGGATACCATCACCATCCCCAAAGCGGCTTTACTTGGTAAGTGGCCATGTTTAGAATATTTTTGAGGATTTTTCAAGTTATTTCAAAGAATTCGTTTCTTAAAAACTCAATCATAGCATTGATTAAGAAGCTTCTTGTAACTGAAGAATATCCAATACCTAACATGATATTTTACTTACTGCTCGTTTTTCTATGCCCAAAGAATTAGCATTGCCATTCAACATGGCAATACTGCCAGTCTTCTGGACACATTTCCGAATGATAGTAGACGTCAATTTCATGATTGTTTCACGTAGAAATTTTGATTTTAGTGTCCGATTAAGTCAGGCAGAATTTTTTTTTTCTACCATAAACTTAGTTTTAAAAAATGTACGAGAGGATACAATATTAAAATCACAACACCGGAGACCAAGATAAAACTTAATACCTACACTGAATTAAGTTTCTAAGCGAACAGTTTCTTAATGAAATTTCTTCATTTTCCAGACAACCGTCAAAACGACCTAGTACGCATAGTCTTCTTCGCCTTCGACCGTCTAGAAGAGATCCTCCCCCCGACCTTCGGCAAGACTCCTCGGTTCCTCTCCTCCTTCCAGGCGGACAGCGGAACCTCCTCATCTACCAGCATCAACTCGGAGCGAGAGAAGAGGAATGTTACTAGGGTGTTGAATTCTAAGGTGAGATGGAGTAAAAAGAGACAATGAAAAAGTTGAAAGAATATATCGCGGGGGTCCGTCAACCGCTCCTTCACAAATTCGTCAAAGAGGCGGATAAATGACCCGCTCTATTACATTACGGCTACCTATATTACATTATGGCTAGCCGTGTTGAATGACGTATGTCGCCGAATACATTCCGGCGGTTTTTTATTCAGCCGCATTCAATCCGGCTCTGTTTTTGGAAACGGCTAGCCGTAATGTAATAAGGCGATTTATACAATCCGACTGATATATCCATTGTGATTCAGTCATTAACCTCATGTGCCACCACATCATGCTACAACAATCTGTCAAATATCTTCAATAGATTTTCCTCTTTATCGCCAAAGTATTAGGTTCAAAGTTGATTGGGAAAATTTGACAGTTTTGGGTACCTTGATATGCTGGCCTGTACCTAATTTTTTCCATACTTTTTTACCTGTTGGCAGTGAAACCCATAGATTTTTATTTTATTGACAGCCAAATTGGTTTGAATACTTATCATTTCAAAACAATTTAAAAAATGATGCAACCATTTGTTGATGGAAAAATTCTTAGAAGCGTTCTGAAATAAATAATCTAAAACTTCCTAACTTTTTCCTTACAGGTGATATCAGCCAGTCTGGGCAATGGTCGCCACATCCAACTGTCGCAGATGGTACAGATCACCATGAAACATATCAAGGTTGAGAACGTCACCAACCCGGCTTGCGTCTTCTGGGATTATACGCTGCAGTAAGTAATCATCATACACCTGGTTATTCTTCAGCTATAATGATACTTATCCAGAATTAGCAGATTTGTACATTATGGAAATTATTAATATGACTTGGTATCAATAGGTATGATTGGCGTGGGATATATATCAAGATTTCGGTCTTCTGTTAAAACAGAATTTTGATCTCAAATCCGTTTTACTGTCAAAAAACACCTGTAGCTTTGTATGAGAAGGAAAGAAATTGATATCTGCTATAGCCGATTGATTAATGATCGCACTTAAACTTAATGTTTGTAAAATAAAAGAAAGCAAAACTGCCCACTTCTTTTTAATCATTAATAGGCTCGCGTTTGACCACTATGTCACCTGATGGAACGCGATAACGTGGTCGACAACCGTCCTCCATGCAGGGTTGTCTGGAAAATAACCTACACTCTCGACTTAACCTTCAAGCGGTCGCGCGGCGTCGAATCGACCGCGCTCGATAAGTTTTCGCTGATTACATCGAGAAATCTTGCCACAAGTATTTCTCTTTACCAGTAGCTTTTCATTAATTCACTATGCACGAAAATGAATGCATTCCACTCTTCTCCGAGCCTTAGTAGTTGAATAGAATGCATTTGTTTAGTTCGCGGCGCAGGCATCGAAACGACTACACGCGCCTGGCTCTTTCTTTTACCTTGACGAGATGACTAATTTCGAAGTAAAATACCTGAGTTGATAAAATAAACACTTTGATAGTAATTATTCGATTGCATAGAACTAATAAAAAATAAAAACATCTAAATAAAAATGAGAACACAACTCATTCTCCCAAGAGAACAAAACTTTGGTTTGGCGGGTCTGGCGTGCATAGCTGGTTTGTAATCGAACGATAGTGGGTTGTTTTAATTTTAATTCCAAAAAATTGTTGCCTAGGTTAAAATTGATAATGTCTGAATATAGAACATAAATAATTATTAATTTACCAGTATTCTAAATTCCTGAAATCTCACATAGGTCTTTTAGGTTACGCGCGACCGCTGTCGCTACAAATACCCACGCGCCCGCTTGAAGGTTAAAGACCTCCGAGTTGTCCCTGTCAGGAAACAAAGACTCCGACAGGGATTCCATTCCTTAGCTGAGCCTGATTCTTTCTTTAACATAAATTGTCTCGTTAAAGTGACTAATGAAAGAATAATAAAGGGGTTAGAACTTCTATCTATGGGAGCTGGCATAGCCTCCTCGCCGCTATTTTTTTTTTTCAATGTTGCGGCGCACACATATACGCATGCATATACGGGTAGAGGACACTTAAACAAACAAACAATGTTAGCTTACCTCGAAAAATCTTGGCAACGTGACACTTTAGGTCACCATGTTCCTAACATATTTTGATAGTTATAGGCCGGTGCCGTATGGTGCCTTAAAAGAATAATATCATCCCATCACTTCCCGCGGGTTTCGTAAGAGGCGACTAAGGGACTCACCAGGGAATGGGCAGCAGTGTTCTGTGTAACACTCAACACCATACACTGCGATCGCCAACCGCCTGCCAAGCGTGGCGATTATGGCAAACCCCCCTTCTGGGGGAGGCGTCCTGCAGCGGACGTCTTTCGGCTGTATGATGAATGACAATAAAATCCCAGAATTTGTCCAGTAAGTAGTTTCTAAGCACCGGTCCCCCACAGCGGCTGGTCCCCGGAAGGCTGCCAGGTGCAGTGGTCCAACCGCACGCACACGGGCTGCGCGTGCGCGCACCTCACGAACTTCGCCGTGCTCATGGACGTGCGCGGCGTGGCCCCGGGCGCCGCGCACGAGCTGGCGCTGCAGACGCTCACGTACGTCGGCTGCGGGATCTCCACCGTGGCGCTGGCGGCCAGCATTATCGTCTTTACGTGCTTCAAGAATGGGAAGGTATGTGCTGTTTTCTTTTCATTATTCTAATCATATGAATTAAGTCAGAGTTCACACGAGGTTTTAAATAACAATCAATGTTTCATACATATTAAGCCCTGTATCTAAATATATCTTATCTATCTATACTAATATATAAAGCTGATGAAGAGTTTGTTTGTTGGCTTGAACGCGCTAATCTCAAGAACTCAGTAGTTCTAAACTACTGAGTTGAGTAGAATTTTTCAAATCGGACCAGTGTCCGATTTGAAAAATTCTTTCAGTGTTAGTTAGCCCATTTATCGAGGAAGGCTATAGGCTATATATCATCACGCTAAGACTAATAGCAGCGGAGCAGTATTGAAAATTGTGACGCAGACGAAGTTGCGCGAGTCAACTAGTACTAATATAATAAAATTATAAAGCTGAAGAGTTTGTTGTTTGTTTGCTTGAACGCACTAATCTCAGGAACTACTGGTCCGATTTGAAAAATTCTTTCAGTGTTAAATAGCCCATTTATCGAGGAAGGCTAAAGGCTATACATCATCACGCTAAAACTAATAGGAGTGGAGCTGACGAAGTTGTGCAGGTCAACTAGTTAGCAAGAAACTCGGGGGTGACACTGTATAAATAGCCATAGGGAGAAAAAGCATGAAGATTTCTTGGAAAATGTTGATCTCATGTGGTTACTCGATTTTCGCTTGATTTGACTTGCATAATTCTGTGGTCTGAACTCCATAAATAATATACCAAATTAGGGGGGCAAACTGGTAACACGCAATAGAATAAAGCCATGTCCCTTTTCAAGCTTGTATAATAATTTAAGACACATCAGCGACCCTAAAATGTTCATCTGCTAAGCATAATTGAAAAAAAGCCTTTGAGCTGTTTGGTTTAGTTTTCTTTTGTAACTTTTAAGACTTATTGACAATTAGGAGTAAATTTCTGGTTCTGGTAGTCAGCTGAATCCGGTTTGACTGGAAGCCGACTTCTATAAAGCTGGGTGAAGGCTAGGCAGACGATGAACTAAAATAATGATAAATAGTGATGATCCATCCATATTTTCTTTGGCCTTCCTCTCCCTCACCATCTACATTTATAATTAATCCCCATCTATTTATTGATGAGGAAGGCCAAAGAAAATATGGATGGATTGTGTGAGGAACTATAAAAGAAAAGGGACTTAGTTATAGTTTGACAGCAAATAGGGCAGAGTGGAAGGAAAAGACGTATTGCGCCGACCCCAAGTAACATGGGATAAGGGCTGGAAGATGATGATGATGAGATGGGGATTGTTGTCTACCTGTATGTATCACAATTTTGCTCCTTATTTCTTCAACGACTAACCAGTAAACTGTGTCCAGCAGTCTGACCGCGCGCTGATCCACAAGAACCTGTGCGTCTGCCTGCTGGTGGCGGAGGTGGTGTTCCTGGCCGGTATCGACAAGACGCAGAACAGGATTTTCTGCGGAGTTGTCGCTGGACTGCTGCACTACTTCTTCTTGGCGGCTTTCGCTTGGATGTTCCTTGAAGGTACGTTGAATAATATGTTGTTTTTTTTTAATTATTGGTGTTCATAATGTTCATATCGACCAGCTTTTAGATGACGGAGAAAGTCTGCTTCTTCTAAAGGTTCTTCTCTAAAAAGGATGTAAATGAGTTCGAACAATTTTGTATGGGAGCTGGTATAGCTACCCGCAGCCATTATTTTTTTTTTTTCAAAATTGAACAAACTCCCAAGAGTATATTCAACATGAGTTTTTTTTTTGTGGGTGGCCAATCATCAGAACCTCCTCTCTGGGCGAAGCGGCAGAGTGTTACACTCTTGCCGACTAAAACGAATCCGTGTTCCAAATCAAATGCTGCAGTAACTCTCGAACAATGCCGCCACCCTAGTGTGGTGATGGAGTAAGAATACAAATGTCACCACTCCTTTTAATCCCAGGTTTTCGTAAGAGGCGAATAGGGAAACATTCACTATACTACCAGTGAACAAAACCCTTTTTTTTTTTGCGCTGGGAAAGAATGCATTACGCATAACCCTTCCGTCGGGGGAACGGGAGGGGTATGTGGGACTCCCCGTGCTGACCCGGTATACCCACTAAAATAACCCAGCGGCATTCCCGCATCGTCCGAGTGGAAGAGGACTGGGAGACTGGGGGGCGGAGGCGCCCCCGCGCCTATCGCCCGCCCATCACCACCATGAGGAGGGACAAGACGACGTCTTCTCCGGCCTCTTCTTCGCCTTCGGAGCGGCGCAGCGAGAGGGTCGTCCTCCCGCGCGCGCTCCGCCGCCTCCCTTTGCGAGATGACATCCTCGTAAAAAGAGGCGACAGCTGCCCAGGACCCCTCACTCTCCAGCATGGCGTTGACCACGCTGGATAGTGAGAGGTCCTGTCCGATCTCCGCTGGCAGACTGCGGCGCGGCTCGGGCCAAGCCGGGCATACTTCGAGGGTGTGTTGAGCCGTGTCCTCCGCCGCGCCGCAGTCGTAGCACGCCGGGTTCTCCTCCCTCCCGATCCGGTGCAGGTGCTTGCCGAAACAACCGTGGCCTGACAACACCTGCACCAGACGGAATGAAAGTAAACCGTGGGAGCGCTCGAGCCAGTCTCGCAGGACCGGACCGAGCGCGTCCAGGGTTCGGCGGCCAAAGGTGGCGGTGGCGAAGTCCTCCGTCCAATGGACGACGATAGCGTCCCTCGCCTCCCGCCGCACGGCCTCCTGCTCCTCTGCGCCGTCCACTCGTACACTCTGGCGAGCACCCACGCCTCCAACTCCCAAGGCGGGGTGCCCACCAGAGCGCACGCCGCCGAAAAGCCCACCGAGCGGTAGGCCCTCGCCACCCGCAGTGCAATGGCCTTTTGGGGCCTGCGCATGGCGGTTACATTCTCCCTCCTATGGAGGGAGTCCGCCCAGATGGGGGCTACGTACAGGGCCATGCTCCGCAGGATGCCGGCATAAAGGCGCCGGCATCGTGCGTTGGGCCCCCCCAGGTTCGGGAGGAGCCAGGAGAGGGCGTCCGCAGCCCTCAGCAGGCGCGTCGACAGCCCGCTGAAATGCGGGCCGAAGCGCCACCTGCTGTCCAACACCAGGCCCAGATACTTCATCTGGGCCTGGACCCCTATCCTGACGCCCTCCACCACAATGTGGGCGTCAGGAGGGCAGCGCTGCCGAGGCCCGTGAAAGAACACGGCCTCGGTCTTGTTCAGCGCCACCCTCAAACCCAGGCGGCGGATCCTCCCTGCCACCAAGGATCCGCCATGAAACAAAACCCTGCACCAACCTGTCTAGCCAACGTGGTATCAGTAGGCTACATCCTCCTTATTAAGGAGAGACCCGAGCCCAGCAGTGGGACGTGATGGGTTGTTGTATTAGTAATAGTATATTTAATATGATACCTAACTAAGGATTTCTAGCAAAACATTCAAAGACCTGTTACCAGGTACTGCTTGCGGCATGCTTGCCGTTTGGTCCCGTAAAAATTTGATTCATTTTGGTTTAGTAGTTTTTATTTTATTAGCCAGCTCGCTGTTTCTGAAAACAAAACAAAAACTTTTTAACAAAAAAACAAATCACTACAAGTAAAGTAAAAAATAACTTTAATTTCGGAAGTCGGTGTTCAAAAACGAAATTAAATTATTTTTCACTTTTGGAAGCCGGTTTTATTTTTTTGTTATTGCATACATGAAGACGTCATCCAAGTATCACCACTTAAAAGTGAAAAATAAAAAAGTATTTTAACCTCCAACCCCCCTCTTCCAGGCTTCCACCTATACGCGATGCTGGTGGAGGTGTTCGAGCCGGAGCACCCGCGCGCGCGCTGGTACGTGGTGTGCGCCTACCTGCTGCCGGGGCTGGTGGTGCTGGTGTCGGCCGCCGTGTACCCCGCAGGGTACGGCACGCAGCACCACTGCTGGCTGTCCACGGAGCGCTGGTTCATGATGAGCTTCGTGGGGCCCGTCATTTTGGTGCTGGTGGTGAGTTTTTTAACATTTAACTTTTGATCTAGTGAGTGCGATGACCTGTGAATAGTGCTTTTAAAGATGCGTTCGACAACATGAATTTATTCGCAAGTGTGAGGTTCAAAAATAACTTACAACTGTAGAAAAGTGCCTTTTCATGGAATACTTCAAAGTCATTGATTTTACTATCTTAGATATTTGAATATGTATCAGAATGTGAAAGAAAAGCGTTAACTTTTACACATGGGGTCTACATCTCAGTTATTCAGCTCTCTCTCTGTGGTCTATACTGGAACAGATTTCTTTAGAAATAAGCATAAGCACCTTTGTACCTATTTTTCTGTTTCCTTCTTTTTAACTAACTGTTTAATGTGTGTACATAAACTGTTAAATAAATAAATAAAACAATGGTATGGCCAGCAATATAGATCAAAAACATATTTTCTCCCATGACAACTTTTGTGTCTGACCTAAGTCTGAAAATGTATGAAACTTAACAAATATGATCTGTTTCCAGGCGAACTGGATCTGTCTGATCATGGTGATCTACATGATGTGCACACACTCCACCGTCTCGCTCAAAGCCAAGGATGACTCCAAGCTGTATAAGATAAAGTAAGTGCTACAGTTGTAACTCAGAAGCATAAAGATATTGGATGAACTATGCTCGTCGAGTCAAGATTGACAAAACACTTTCATACCTTTTTTTTTTAAGAAGAAATCGTCAAATGACTCCTCCCGCTCTGGGCGGAGCGGAAGGGAGTGTTTAGACTGACTAAAACCCATCCGTGTTCCTCCTAGTGCCCGCCGCGTTCCAGGGTACGGTGCCTCTTTTGAACTAGTTCCGCAACCCTCGCAGAAACTTTCGTACCTAACGCGGTGTTTTTGTCAATAAGTTTTTGTCTATGGTAGACAGATAAATGTGCTACAACGGTCACTGACCCACATACATTTATTGTCTTACTTAATATCAAAAACAAAAATAAAGACATAAAGCTGTCCTAAATCGTCTTCTATCGTGATCCTTTACGTTCTCTAGTAATAACAAACAGTTCAAAATTTACGAAGGGATATTAGGGACAGGTCAATATACTTTATTAGAAGTTTATCGGGTGTTTACCATAATATCAGATAACCATACACTTTGATAAATTGAATGATGAATGCTACGTGTTCGGTGAAGACCGTGCCATCTGGTGTCGTAATTTCGGAACTTTTACCTTTTTAATTGACATTAACACTGTAGCGGCTTCAATGCCCCCACAAAAAAAAAATCAACGTAGGAAAAAAAGAACCACAACGCCATCTATCCCGCTAGCAGCGAACTACTAGGTAACGAAATCCTGCATCGCGTTATGAAAGTTCTGCATACAATTTGATCACATAAAACAATCTGAATATCAATTATCGGGCAGTTACCCACCAGACACAACACAACAACCGTCCGGTCGGCAGATCCTCCCTTTTCAATGGAGGTTTACGGGACTTTACTCTCTGTCTCATGTCTCTCTGTCCCATGTACACTACTGTGCTGCCATAGTTCCTGCAGGCTCCGTATAACCTCTCTCTTCTCTTCCAGGGTGTGGCTGAAGAGCTCGATAGTGCTGGCATTCCTGCTGGGCCTGACTTGGACGTTCGGTCTACTGTACCTGAGCGAGCAGACCGTCATCATGGCCTACGCCTTCACCATCCTCAACTCGCTGCAGGGGCTCGTCATCTTCATCTTCCACTGTTTGCAGAATGATAAGGTAAGGTTCACTGGGCTGTTTATTTGCTGGTATCCGCCTTTTACTGGGGCTAACACTTTTCATGAGCCGTCGTTTCCATTATTTCTTCTGGGAATAAAAAAAAATAGTCTGTCAGATAGATTTCCAAAATATAGGACACGTATTTTTTATTTTTTCACGTAAATAAGAAATTACGACGAGACAGTGCATTGAAAACTTGTGTGACGTCACATGTGTGTATACTTTACAGAATAGTGACATTACAAGCCTCTACTTCTGATCTATGATGCGTTTTTTCTTTGTCAATTTTTATTTATTTGATAAGGCAAAAAATACTTGTTCAATATTTTTCGATATAATAATATATAATACAATATATCACGGACTTAAGTAGAATTATATATTTTTTTTTTACTTGGGAATCATTCATTTTAGTTATATATTAAAAAAAACTGGGACTGGGAGTCTTTAAGTCAAGAGTGAATAGGTTACTTGTAGGCAAGCGTGCTCCATCTTCGACCACATCATCGCTTACCATCAGGTGAGATGGTGGTCAAGCGCGTGCCTATTAATAGTAAAAAAAAAAAAAAATTGCCTAGAAATGTCTCCAATAGGGTATTTTACTAAAAAAAATATAATTAGTCCGTCTGATAGATTTTCAAGAAATATTCGACACGTATTTTTTCTTTTTTCACGTAAACAAAAAATATAGGAGATACAGCGAGTGACGTCATCTGGCTTGGTAAATTCGGTACATTTTTACCAAGCCAGATGACGTTACGCGTGTCTTTAACTAGCTGTATCCTCTTCATTATTAGTTTACGTGAGAAAAGGAAAAATACGTGTCTAATATTTTTCAAAAATTCTAATAGGTAGGTAGGTCTCAAGCCTCACAAAACTACTACTTTTTATTTTACGAAGTAAAAGAAGTAGTAAGTAGTAGTGCTCTTCAAAAAAAGATGGAGACTACACACAGACAGACACAGACAGCCTCATCTCAGTCTGCTGATTGAGCGAGGTTATTCTTTTTATGATTATCCTCGTGTAACTTTATCCAAAACCATCGTCAGTTCCGCAACGAATGCGGCCGCATCTGCCGCCGCCACCCGTGGCTGTCGTGCTGCGCGCGGCTGGCGGCGCCGGAGCCGCTGCAGCAGCAGCTGGGGCCCGGCGCGTCCTCGTCCAGCCACGTGGACACGCGCCAGGGCTCCGTCAAGAGCCGCCGCTACCACCAGAGCAGTGCCGACGTGGATGACGTGGTGGACCCCCGGGACGTCACGGTATGTTGGCTAAGGGAACAGACTTGTCCACTGAACAAATCTAATTACCTAGTCCGTCAGTTAGATTATCAAAAAATATTTGACCCGTTTTTTTTCCTTTTAAAATTAAAATTAAATTAAAATTCATTTATTTCAGGCTATCAAACCCATATGAAACAATGACTAATTTAAATCAAATGACAATAGCAACTAAAACAAACAAATATATATAGCAAATTGACAAAGATACGCCGCTTTTAAAATTCTCAATACGTCACGCCGTGGTATAATTTTTAGTGACGTCATGAGCCCCCCCCACTCCGAGTTTTGATGCAGTTCATCTTTGTCAATATTCATTTATTAACAAAAATAAAAAATACGTGTCCGTTATTTTTTAATAGGTACTCTAACTGACGGATTAAATAGATTTGCAATTAATTGATGGTGAAAACTTGCCTATTACTGGGTTCTGTTTGGGGAGGCTTGTCAAACTTGTGTGGAATATCGTGTTTTATTTTTATGTTCATCAGAGGGCCAAGGACGAATGTTTTTGATAGTAACATGACGTAAAATTTTACTAAAACTATAATTCGTTTCGCACTTAATATTTATTTGAATTGGATACTATATTCATAGAAAAAAAAATAACTTATTTGCGTCATATTTTTTATGATACAAATTGTGTAGGTATGTCACATAAAATGAAATCAAAATACTGTGCGGTTGTAGTACCTACGTTAACAATTCTGTTACTATTAGGCCCTCAGATGTAATTGAAAAGCTCGCCATGGAAAAAAACTTAGTCTGCATATATTTTGTTTACTTTTCAAAGATTATGTATTAGTATTTTTTGCCTTATTAAAATACATACAGATTCTTAAGCAAGTTTGACAAGTCTATGCTGCTAATATATTTATGTGAGGGACTAAATTTTTGATAATAATGGGTAGGTATAAAATGTGATTAATTATTTAGCACTAAGTTTAAAAGCATATATTTGTCATAATTTACAAGGTATTCTCATGGATAGACTTGTATCAATTTCCGTCGCAAAAACATTGCATGATATTGGTGGTGGTATACAGAACTAAATTATAATAACAAATTAAATTGCCCCATATATCACAGGATCAAATTGCAATTGATTCTCACTAACATTATTGATGTAATAATCCCAAGATACTAAATAGGTGCACTAAAATTACACTTAAGAAGGTATTTACCATAAACAACATATTGTATGCATAGTCTAAGATTAAACCATAAAGTATACCCCAAATAAATATAAATTCCACCTTATAGCAGAGCACGGCAAGCACATCCGGGCTCCCTGCAGCGTCAGCGTCAACAACAAACAACCTTATCATCAAAACGTTGAACGTTGTTGTCAACAACAACAATCATAACAACAACAACGTTGTAAACAACGCCGCTGTCGCGTCCCTAGCCGCTGCTGCCGCGGCCCACAGCTATCATTCTAACAGAAACAGACGAACCTCCCAAGAAAATCAAAATTTTGGCCCTTCATCCAATTTTGGACCTAGTCTCAACGCCACAGCGGCGAATTTCGGTCATAATATCCCTGAAAGAGAACCCCCAGCACCCATGACGCAACTTAGGAGTCCCATCAACCCTGGTAGCGGAAGATACCCCCACGGATACCGGCAAAATGGCCAACAAGGTGCGTACGCAAATAGAGATAGGGTATTTCCAAAATTTTGTTCGAAACATTTCGACTCCAAACCACCAGACACCACTGGCTTTTGTCACTAATTGGTTAAAGACAGCTCAATTTGTTTATGTTTGTTTTTTAACATGTTTATTTTTGTGTGTAAAAATGTTACTAACATTTTTTCCATGTTTTTTTTTTACGGTAAGTCCAATTTTTTGTTTTTATTCTGTTATCAAAGCCTTCTTTCACTAATGCTTAACTAATAATCATTTCGAATTGTCTATTAATTAACACTCTCTTTAGTGGTGTGGTGGTTATAGTTCATACTGACAGCATCTCTGAATGGGATCCAATATTTCTAACTAATCGTTAAAAATATTGAAACATTCAGTTTGGAAATACGAAGAATCCTATCTCTAAATGCGTATCGCATACCTACATTAGTCATTCTATCGTCTATCCTGCATATTATATGTATTTAGAATATAATTTATATGTGTAATATATCAAACATTCTTTATATAGAGTTACAACTTGCAACCTGAGGCGGCGAGATGGAATATTCGTCCGACAGCACCGATTTACGTTCCAAGTGACGATGCAAGATCTATGCGAGTGCCTACTCCTCAGAATATACCTCATTCGACATCTCATACTCAAAGCATTGCCTCGATGCATAGCTACAGAAACAATATAGAGGTTCCTAACGAATACCAGAACTTGCGGTCTCGTTCGCCATCTTGTTTTTCCAACAAAATGGCGGCGTCGATTGGCGCCAACGAGTGGGCTGTCATGGCGAATGCTAACGTCTGGAAGGTGAGGGGTGGGCTGTAAAAACGCTTGTCGATCATAGTTTTCCTGTTTTGATGTTTTGTTTTTAGTTTTTTTGTTACGATTTGGTAAGATCTACGTGTTAATTTGTTGACAATATTTCTTAATTTCTACTGTCGTTAAAATAAATGACGATACTTCCTAATTTGAACTTTTTATAAAGTAAAAAATAGATAGAGGGGTTTACAAATAAGTTAGATTTAGTTGATTTCCTTACAGAATAGTTACTTATTTAGGAAGTTTTAATCACACAGGACTAGTTTAATTTTAAGCATTGGATCAATATTTTTAGATTTAGTGATTTCTGACCAATCATAATAATTTGTCTTCAAAATGTAACTGCTACATATTTACACACAACATATCTCTTTAAATGTATTATTTATTAGATTGATATTTTAAGAGGATCCTTTAATCTAAACATTTCTTATTTGGCTCAGGAACCAATAAAATTTATGTCATAAAAATTTTCAAACTAATTTTAATAATTTCCACATAATTTTTATTTCAGATATTATGTAAATAATAATAATATTCCAGTATTATAAAACATTTGGTGACGGTCTGGGAACTCAGAGATCTTACTAAATCGTAAAGAGTCACCCTAATCTAACTGCATGAGAATAACCGTAGCGGACATTGCATGACGTCACCTCACTGCATATAGCCCTACCCATCTCCTTCCGAATGCCTCCTGTACACAGTCGCCCATTATGGCCATTTGACACCATTGAATGTTCCAAAAAACCATCAAAATGTTCTATTTCACGGAGTAGTTCGCAAATGGAGTACTTACTCACATGCGGTTACATAATTCTAGAACCTAACACCGGCCTCACGAAGTTTAAAGTGGCCACAAAGGCATGTTAAAGTGTTATTTTTACCTTTGACTTAACAAACATCAGGTGAATAGTGGTTAAACGCGTGCCTATCAATAGTAAAAAAAAACTATCATGATTAGAAACTATAATCTGTTTTTGAGATAAAAAATGAAAAATCTGTTATTGGATGCTCACCGTCTTCACAAAAAAGGCAATGTATTTTATTGTATATCATCAACAGAATTGGGTTAGGCCTTAAAATCAAACTGATATCTATAACGGTAACAAAATTCGACATAGTAAGTTTTATCTGTAAGTACGTGTAAATACTCATATTTAAAACTACTCCATATGATTCTTCTCCGCTGTTTTTAATCATCGTTTTATACATATAATATAAGCCATTATGTGTGTCTGTGTATTGGGGTGATAACTCTTCATAGCACTTAGAATAGCTAAGTTTAGCACTACCATACTGACTGTCTTGTTATAGTGAATTGTTATTAACTAATAAAAACTAAAATTCATTTGCTTGATTTGTAAATACTTAATTAATAACCTCCGTAGGAACTATTTTTTTTTCCAATGTAACTAATTCAAAGATATGTTTAAAAAGTACCTGCTGTTCTTAATGTAAACAGAATTTCAGAATCCATTACAATATTTTATATGTAAAACTTAAACTCTTCTTCAAAATACTTTCAGGAATACATCAAACAAACAAATATTGAGCTGTCTTACACCACAGCACTTAAACTTCCATTCTAACATTCCTCCTTGTTTTACAGAACACTTCTTCTAAGCACCACCCGGTGAACTCCTCAACCCTGCCTCACCACGACACGTTGTCGAGGCAGCTGGCTCAGCAGAACCACATCCACAGCCCTTACGAGTGCGATGCTCCTCTCGCGCCCCCATCCCCTCGTCACGCCATAAAAGACGAGGAAAGTCCTCTACACCACCCCCAAGGGTATCAGACCACACGGAGCTACAACCACGACTTCAGAAACCCTCACGTATACATGTCCCAGCATTCCCCAGGCAGCCAGGAAATGATTTTCAGGAAACATTACAAAGACGACCGTCGAAAACATCACCATCATCACGGAAGCCAAAATGTGAACCACACGTATTCAGAAATCGCCAACCAGCAGGGCAGGATGTACCGGCGAGGGTCTGAACAAGAGTTCCGCGTGATACAAGACGATCCTGTCTACGAAGAGATCGAGAGGAATGAGACGCTTATGTCTGATATGTCAGACGATAACTCCGGGCCTGATAACTGCAGACAGAACCCTGGACACCACGGGTCGTCCAGCTCAAAGTTTTTTGGCGATCACCGCCCTTTAATCTCTTACAGCCCTGGAGAGAGGCATCACCATGAACAAGAGCATTATGGCAAGTATGGGAAGTGGGATACTCTTGAGCGTTATGATCAGAGGCATTATGAAAGTGGGAGGCTGATGCACCCCTACCATCAGCCCCAAGAAAGCAACATGAGGGCTTTAGCAGCTGTTCTCAATGGAGAGAACAATGTGGTCTGCCATCTGGAGCCACATAACTCCTATGACGTATACCAGCCCCAGAGTGGCAATCCCAGGACTGTGTCGCAACCCAGTTTTTAATCAGTGCAATTGAACCATGTGATTAGACAGTGAAAAGTGTTAGCGACTGCGCGAGTTGTACAGAAAAAAAAAACTAGTAAAATGGAAATTTTTCTATGGACGTAGACAGTTAGAAGTCTTTAGAAACACTTAAGATTTATTTAGAAAAACTTGCCATAACATGGACATTAATATTTATAGTATAGTGACTTAAATTTAAATCACTTTTTTCACTGTGATCCTATTTAAATATAATGGCTCAAGATTCTATGTCGCGACCATATACTCATTGCGAGTTGGATAGTAATTTTGTATATATGGTTAGCGTTTAGTACTAGACTTTAGTACTTACTTCCAGTGTGACCTTACTATCGTTACTACTTGGGTTACAATCATGGCATTCTGTCGCATTACATGTTTTCTTACTGTAGGAATGATATCTGTGATGTCTCAATTCGTTGTTGTGCTTAGCGATTGAATTTAAGCTGTTACTGGCTATGGTCAGTGTGATTTTGGCTATGGTCAGGTTGATTTTGGCTGTGGTCAGTGTGATTCTGACTATGGTCAGTGTGATTTTGGTTTAAGGCAGTGCGATTCTAAATTTAGGCGTGTTTTGACTTTTAGAATGCAATTAGATGTTGAATTTTATGACATGAAATGCGCTTATTAAAGAATATAAGATTATGTAATATGTACTTTTAATTAATGCAACTTTTTAACTACCTACCAATGCAGTTTTAATGCAAAAAATATTGTAATAATCTATTGTGGGTTTTTATTACTTCCCCATTTTATACTCAAGTTATTTTTAAAGTGTAGCGTACACTGGTCGAGGTAGATTTTCTTCAATTCTGGGTTCGTTAAACACAACGACGAATTGTTCTGTTTAGTTTAAGTTCGCTTCTAGCCATTATTGTATCACTGCCATATAATACCGTTTCGTATGCTTTTATACAATTTTAAAGCTTAACTGTTACATCATACGGTCGATTTTAGTTTGAAATATCAGTCACTAGTGGTATTTTAAAAACTTCTTCAAATTTTAAGTACTTTTTTAAGACTGCTTCTAAGACCTTAAAAGACACTGATTTTAAAGAAAACTTATAAATATTATAACAGATTTTTTTTTTTTTTTAATGTGAGTAAAAATATCCTACTAGCACAAATATGAAAACATTCCTAATAGATATTTTTATTTTCTTTTACTTTTTACAAAGATTAAAAAAAAATACACAATATGTTTGCACAAATATCGAGCATTTACCACTGCCATCCAAGGAAGTTTTTAAAAAACCACTACAAAGGTAAGCGCACACTATACCGGGCCGCGGCGCCAGCTCACGTTGTAAAATAATTCATATTCTGCTGTCAAGTTAATCCTGAACAACATATTAACATCTTCCTCCCGTTTCCACCCTTCTGGGATTATTGCACGATGTCATGAGCAAACCATGTCCTTAAACAGAACCTGAAGCTTCAGACAAGTGACATTCTGTGCAACAAGGTGATTATCAAAACATCAACAATGTAAATGATTAACAAATGCTGCTGAAATGTCACGTGATTATTTCCTTGTGTTATCACAATTGCTTTCGCTAATAGATTGGCAATGTTTCGAGAGCGTCTGTAATGATAATGCGGCCCAATGTGACCCGATGCGGCCCGCTACGGCCCGCTACGGCCCGCCATAGTATGCACACACCTTACAACAGCTTCGTAATACTATCATTTGTCAATATTTCAAAAAATCCATCCATCCAAACCTATTATAGACTGACACCACTTGATGTTGTGCACTTTCTGTACATTAGAACTTAGAGTAAATATCTCGTTTAAATAAATAAATGAAAAAAAAATGACAAAAAATATGATTTCTACGTAATGTACATTTTTAATGCCATGGATATACCTGTTACTTTAATAGGATGCCGCTGGTGGTTCCATTCGATATTCAGATGGTGTAATTTGTAATTTTTATCCATAGACCATAATTTCAATAGTTTACGCAGGCCATCGAGAAAGCAGCGCAAAAAATTCTCGTTTCTGCGCAAATCTTTTGTCGATGGTTTGCGCAACTGCGTTTTAGACCTCCTTTTTTAATTATAGAATAAACTGTTGTACGTAATTTTAAATAAGAAACATCAAATGGAATTACCAGCTCATTTATAATAAGGAATTGTTTGATTAGAATTGATAAAAGTACAATAACAACATTGATTTCCATGTATATTTTAAATGTAAAGCAATATAATTATATTAGACTGAAGTATTTGATAAATTTTCCGCCATTTTTTACTATAATACATTAATTTATAAACATTTATACATGTAGGCGAAAATTTATAAAATACTTTTTTGATGGGAAAATAAATGATAAAAATTTTCTTGGGAATGATTATTTTTTCTAATTGGGTATACTAGTCCATCTATTTTTCCCATTTGTCTGAATTAATGTAAGTGTACATTTCTCATGTATTTCTGTTATATATTATTATTTTTTTTGTTTTTGTAATGTATTTTAAAAACGTTAACGTCATAAATGTAAAGTAGAAAAAAGGAAAATGTGTAAATAAATTAAAATTTATAAAAATAAAGAGTGGCCGTTCTGTGAGGACGGCGCATATGATCTAAGCGATTTTATTTAATACTACCCTCCTCCACTGTATGCAACTTAAAACATAAAGTACATCGTTCAAACAGTGTTTTTTTTTTGTTAACATTTGGAGTAGATAATATTATTAACATATTATTATGAACTAGTTCAGTTCCATAACTGAAATCTCAAAAAAAAAGTCTACTTCCTCTTACAAACATTTATAATGTGCGCTACAAAATGTACTGGATAACAGCCGTTTTTTTTTTCGCGATTATGCGATTGGTCCCATTGTAAAAGTTATTTATGAGTAAAATGACCCCTTAAGAGGCATTTCGTTTTCCGTTACACGCTGTATAGTATCCACTTACTAGTATGCAGTGTAGGTTGGGTACAATTGCACAGTTTAGAAACAAACCAATCATCATCTGCCTAGCCTTTTCCCAACTATATTGGGGTCGGCTTCCAGTCAAACCGGATAAAACAAACCAATATGCTGTATAAATAAATAATTATTAATTTTCAGTAACAAAATATTTTCAAGAAATATTATCTAAATGTTGCAAACGCAGGCTGTAGCTCAATGAATTTTGGCAATTTATTCGAGGCAGTAGCCTGCCATGTCAGATTGCGCAAGCGCATATTGCTTAGGCTCATGTGGCTAGATAATAACAGCCGCACGGGTCGTTCAGGTTAAGCAACGCTTGCCAAGGTTGGTCTGTGGATGGGTGACCATCTTAACATACCGAGTTTCCTCCGTGCCTCGGAAAGCACGTTAAGCCGTTGGTCCCGGCTTTTTTTTTTTGGGACAAGCCCGCCACAAATTCCCAACCACTGCAACTCCTGAAAGCCAGAATCAATAGTGGCGACCACCAGAAAAACGCCGAGCCAATGAAACCCGACGAGTCCCGGAGAAACGATTCAACTGTCTTGGATCCTGCAACGAAATTAATCAGAAAAGTACAGCGGAGGAGTAGGAAAAAAAAAAAATAGTTTCCACTTCCCTCCGTATCAAGCAGGAGACAGAATAGAACTAGGCCAATAGGTACCAAGGGACAAATACAACTGGGTTAAGCCCAGTTGCCAAGCACCACGGATTATATCTTACCACTTAAACTAATGGGTCCTAAATTGTGAGCTACTTTTGATTCCAGTAATAGGTATGGCAAAATCGTCTGAACGCACGGAAATTTGTTCTGGTTTCAACAAGGTCCGTATAGTAAACTACCCCAGATTAAAGGAAAATAATTTACTCTTAAAATTGCCATGACTTGTGAGAAATTGGTCAACACAGTGATCCATCTCCAGCCATGTCCTGTCCAGCCGCTCACGAACAGATGGAAAAAATGGTCCCGGCTGTCATTTGTAGATCTTTGGCAGTCGTTACGGATAGTCAGAAGCCAGTTAATCTGATTCCGGTCTTGCCACGAAGTACTGTGTTACCCAGTTAATTGGGTTGTGGAGGTCTGGTAGGCAGCCACTCCACGTAAAATACTGGTATTCAGCTAAATCCGGTTTGACTGGAAGCCGACCCCAATATAGTTGGGAAAAGGCTAGGCAGATGATATTGCTTAGGCTGAATACACAACGGTAAAACAGCGGCCACGGTGCCGCGAGGCCGCCCGCGGCTACGCGAGCTGCCTGCTTTTCTAGCGATACTGTTCTTTTACTTATCTGGACAAAGTTTAAAATTATTTCACCCTGTAAGTGCTCACCGCGCCGCTGTCGGCCGCTGCTTTCCCAGTGTGAATTGAGCTTTACTGTATACTCCATTGAATCGCAACGCATTGCATAGCGCATTGAGCATAGTCGACATTGTAGTAAATATGTGACGGGTCGTTCAAACGGTACGAAAGGAAAGTCATGTAGGAGTATTTTTACATTGCGACGCTGTGCACTTTATTGTGCATAAACCTTACTATTCACAGTCGAAATTACTGAGGGTTCAGCACGAAAATTTTACTACAACTAAAATACTCGTTTCGCGCATATTTATTTGAATTGGATACTATATTCATATTTTCAAGTGATACAAATTGTGTATGTGTATATCGCATAAAATTGAACCAAAATACTATGGGGTTGCAGTTTTCTATAGGTACTCAAAATTCTAAGTGAATTTTGAGTATAAAAAAACTGCAACCACTGTTAAAGTTACTTACTATGCGTCAAAATATTCGCCCTCAGGAACATAAAATTTTGCCCAAGGTTTCGTCTTATGCTGTAGGTGAGCACCGGGGTCGGCTTTCAGTTTAATCGGCTGAATCCACAGATCTCCACAACCCAGTACTTAACTGGGACACGATTGGTAGGTATCTACCCCTTGGCAAGAAGCCGACATCGACCGTTCTACCAATGTCTAGACTAGAGTGAATTCGAAAGCAAGTTTTCTTTTCTATGGTTCCGTATCCAAAGCGTAACCAACGGAACCCTCTTACTGAGCCTCCGCTGTCCGTCCAGCCGTGTATCTGTCAGAACCATTATAGATAGTTGGAGTGTGTATTTCTATTGCCGCTATGACAACAAATAATAGAAATACGATGGTATAAACGGAACCGTTCATGCGCGAGTTCGACTCGCAATTGGCCGGTTTTTTCTTAATGGCATTGTTTTGCTAGCCAATGACAACAAACTGCGTGAGCTGATTTGTTATGTGCTTCAAAGATTTGAATCCTTAGAAAACTTCCTCGCTAATATTAAATGTCGGTAGGGATCGCAGTTGGGATCTACTGCGAGCTATGGCGACTACAGGAATGGATTCAATCATCCTTCTTCTTCAAAGGAATAACGTATATACTTACCTATTTGAATTTCTTGTGTCATGAGAAATTTTTTCATGAGTTCGTTAAGCTAGAGACATACTAGTCCCACGTACGCAACGTATGCAACGCATTATGCTATCTGGACTATTGATTTTGTATGAAAATCTATGCAATAGAGACACACTTATCGTATGCAACGCAACATACGATACGATACAAAACGTTGCATACGTTGCGTACGTAGGACCAGTGTGTCTCTCGCTGTATTCTACGCTGAATGCACAGTGGCACCGTTTGCGTACGCACAAACAAAATAACATGGCAGTAACATTTCAAATATGATTGACCTTGTCAACGGTCGAGGGCCCCGCATTTAACGTTGCAAATAAATCTGCTATTATGGACATGACTCAGCAAGTGTTGGCCACCTTTCGTAGATATAGGCTTCGTAAAATTCTAATCATCATCTGCCTAGCCTTTTCCCAACTATATTGGGGTCGGTTTCCAGTCAAACTGGATTTAGCTGAATACCAGTGTTTTACGTGGAGCGGCTGACTACCAGATCTCCACAACCCATTAACTGGGTAACTCGGTACTTCTTGGCAATACTGGAGTCAGAATTACTGGTTTCTGACAACCCGTAACGACTGCCAAAGATCTACAAATGACAGTCGGGACCAACGGCTTAACGTGCTTTCCGAGGCACGGAGGAAACTCGTTATGTTAAGATGGTCACCCATCCACAGACCAACCTTGGCAAGCGTTGCTTAACCTTGAAGATCGACCTGTGCGGCTGTTATTATTTAGCCACGAGCTCCTAAAAGGAACAAAAATTCTCGTTCGCTTCGTAAAATCCTAATATATATGTATATATATAATTCATCCGTTATTGATGAGTGACTGAGGAGCTCGTGGCTAGATGACAGACAATGCACAGCCGAAACTACTGGTCGTAGAAAGTTGAAATTTGGCATGTAGGTTCCTTAGGGATTGTAGGCGAGCCCTAAGAAAGGATTTCTCGAAATTCCCACGGGAACTGGAAAAAACGGAATATGTCAGTCGCGGGAAAAAGCTACTAGCTTTTTCCCGCGACTGACATATTCCGTAGTCCATGTTGTCCTTAATATTAGTTTGTCTGTCACAATAAACAAGTGTGTAACTTCTCTCAATTCAAGTAATTTTCAAGCAACGTGCGTATTCGCATCTCAGTCGCTACGCCTTTTTTGACAGATCGCAAATGGCATACGAATGCAAACGTTGCTTGAAAATTACTTGAATTGGATTTGGAGGTAGCGGTACAGAGAGTAAAGTCCCGCATACCTCATTTGGAAAGGAGGATCCTCCAACCAGGCGGCTGTAGTGCCTGACGGGCTACTGCCCGATAGTTGATATTCGGGCTGATGTATATGTTCAAATCGCACGGTAAACTCTGCTTGCGCGATGCAAGATTTCAACGTTGTAGTTCGCTGCTAGTCGGATAGATGGCGTCGCGGTTCTTTTTGTTGCGATGTAGATTTGCTCCGTAGGTTTTTCTTATGGCGGCCTTGATGCCGCTACATGAATTTTCCTGTCAAAGCAAGCAAGAGAAGTGAATTCCTAGCATCTATTTCAATGACAGCTCACTTCATGGACAGGTGTCTGAACGTTGACTACGATATAGTCTCCCTTCCACGGAGTATCTAGTGGCCTTGCCATGAATATTTCTTTTTGTTTTTTTAATTACCTCACATACACAAACAGCCAGACCCATAACTGTAGGTCATACAAATATTTATTCCGTACTGGAATCGAACCCGCGACACGCAGCGCAGCAGTCAATCGTTCAACTAGCCATATTATAGGTAATTATTTAAATAAATCAAACAAAATTAAGTTTTCATAGACATATATTTCTTAAAGAGTTTACACCCACAAAATAATACGAATCGTAAAGAATTGAAAATTTATTTTATAAAAAACTTATCAACATGAAAATGTTAGTGTTTTTGACCATAAACGAGTTACGTCGAAAATATTCTAACACAAAATTCTTAACCCTACAATGTTTATTAAAAACATTTTAACTTTTTTCTTTATTTTATTTCGTTATCCAAAAGTTTTGGGAGATCTTTATGAAGGCACTCAATAGAACGGTTACCTTTAAATGAGATCTAATTTTTGAAAATTCTACGCCCGTTAAAATTTTTCTAAAAAAAAAAAAACTTAATTTACGAAAAAAATATCTAAAAAATTTGATCACTCCGAAATAATACGTCATATTAGAAGGGTAGGTACTGACACAATAATATTTAGTATGTTTTATAAATAAAGCAACTATCGTTTAAGCACCACCCGCTAGAATCTTAATAGAAACTATGTATTTTATTATAAAAATATAATTTTGAACGAGATCCAAACAATATCAAAAGAGAAATTACAAAAGTATGTATTACATTACATCGAATTGCATAGAGCTACCTACTTACAATTAAATTTTGATGGTAAAAGTGATTATAACTACGCTAAGATGAGAAATACGTGAAGGCAGACAACACAAATGCATTTCACGGGCAACTAATATTAAGTAGATAGATAAACCAAACTGTACCTATTTTTAATCGGTAAACTAGCAATGTGTTTCCTTGACACTCTTTAAATATTTTTTAGATCATCGAACTGGGTCACATATGGACTGAATCAAATAAGATTTTAACACTAAAGCAAATATACGAAATACCTAAATGGAATTCCTAGAATTTAAACATTGATATCTTAATATTATGCCCGTGAACAGTACCTAACTATGAAATGCGATACTCAACATAAAGTCTAAATTAAGACTTATAATAGAAAAAATAAATGCCATTTTGAGACGCACGTTAAAGCAGTACTTGATAACTCATTGCTATATAGGTATAAAAAAAAAACGATAATGTACTATCGCTTGAACCTTTACACTATTATCTTAACCAATAAAAAAGTCAAGGGGTCACTTCGTTGGAAAAAAAGTACGATTATTGATTTAAAATAATTAATTAAAACTGATAATCGCTGGTTTTAGAAGTTAAATAATAAATAGCGACATGCGTAGTAGATAACTAAGTATGTAGATATCTAACACTGACAGATATTTTGACAGGTCGAAAATGTCATATGATGATTGACAATATTCTCGAAATGGGTGATACCTACTTACAAGTGATGTTATAAGAATACGAGGTGTCGGTTCAAACGAGGCTAGGTTTACAAAAAAAGTTCTAGACTGTCATAGAAGGCATATTATCTCAGTTTGCGTAAGAAAAAAAAACACTGACGCAAAGGAAAAAACTGCAAAAGATTGTATTATCAGAGGAATTCGTTGCTATTTCGTCCACATGTACTCTATCAATCTCTAAAAGCCACGTTATCAATTGGCAGAATAATACCAGTGAACGTTTTACTAGCCTCGTCGGAACCAGACATTACAGGTTGAGTAATTTATACTAGACGTAGGTACAAACGTAAAATAAAAATGTACATTTTTCACACTCACGGCACACAACACAAAAAGGTTTGCAGTCTTCAACCGAATATCACATAGCTATAGACTCCACACTTAGGGCTCCAAGAATATCTTGCACTTAAATAAATTAAAAAATAAACTCATTAATTTTTAAAATATTTAAAAAAGGAATAAAAATAAATCGCGTGCAATTTCAGGGTTAACTTTTTCTAATGTCGACATTGACGAAAATTCATGAATGAATTGAATCATTACATTGAGAATATTATCAACAAAGGTTAGATAAAAATTACTTACATATTCAAAATTAAAACAATAATTAGGCGACAGATTTCATTACAACAGTAGGCACAACATACACAAAAGCTTTGATAAGAACGAAAAAAGAAAGAACTCTCGCTAAAACGAACTTTGACCTGTAACTGCGTAGTTTAAAAACCGTTTGCAATCTTGGAGCCCAAACTATACTAAAACGTTGCTATGAGCACCCGCAGCTTTCCACGACCATTCCGGGAATAGTCCCGTAAATAATATTATAATCATGGTCGAAATACAGCATGGTGATGCTGCTCATCCGTCGAGGAGCGCAGCAGGGCCCCCCACTACCCTGTGGGGCGGCTAGATGGACTAAATGAGTGTGTGGATACTTCTGAAGGAAGCTGTAGGGGCACTCTCCACTGCAATAGTTTGCGTCGTAGACTTTCGGCGCGATGATCCAGTCCCAGCCAAATTCTTCGAAGTTCACGACGAGAGGGTAACGACAACAGCGGGGTTCTTTCGAATTCTCTGAGCAGTCCATGCCGATGGTTCGGCGTGTTCGCTTGTGTGAATTGTCCCTCAGACTTACTTCTATGTATGGCATCTGGAATGAGAGAAAATGTCGTTATTTTGATTGTTGGCTTTTACAACATTTAGCTCAGTTAAGCTTATGACGCACCACTCAGGCCACCATTATTTGGATATGCTCCTTAGAAATTTAAATAGGAGTGCGTAATGCAGACATTATCATACTTTTCATCATCATCATCATATCGCCCGAAACACTGCTGAACATAAGCCTCCTTGTAATTGTCAACATACTTTTAGGGAAAATAATATCTTTAATACATTGAGCAGCAGTCTCATAAAACTAAAATGCCATTTAACTACTACTGATTCATATAATATTATCGAACGTCTTAAAAATGTGTCAGGGTAATTCAGACGACGCAAATTACTGAAACTTATTTTTAGACTCCGCAATTTCCGTAAAATTACATCATTCGGAATTTATTAAAAAACTCTATCTGATATCTTCAGTGCTTAATTAATGTAGGTAAAAAGTTCAGCATTATCTTCTTGACATGGTTTCGGACCATATCTGCTACACAGATCAGCTGTGGTTAAAATTAAAATAAAGATTATGATGACACTGCATTCACAATTCACGAATATGTTACGTGAACAAAATAATATACTAAGTAATAACTTGAGCGGAGATATTTGGGAAGGAATTCGTCTAGGGAATTCTATCCATTTAATTAAATCTGACTTTATGTATTATTAGTGTTATGTATTTTGTTGAGGAGCTCGTGGCTAGATAATAGCAGCCGCACGGGTCGATCTTCAAGGTTAAGCAACGCTTGCCAATGTTGGTCTGTTGATGGGTGACCATCTTAACATACCGAGTTTCCTCTGTGCCTCGGAAAGCACGTTAAGACGTTGGTCCCGGCTGTCATTTGTAGATCTTTACGGATCATTACGGATAGTCAGGAGCCAGTAAATCTGACTCCAGTCTTGCCATGAAGTACCGTGTTACCCAGTTAATCGGTTGTGGAGGTCTGGTAGGCAGCCGCTCCTCGTAAAATACTGGAATTCAGCGAAATCCGGCTTGACTGAAAGCCGACCCCAATATGAGTGATATAGATTTTGTAAAATTTGGCTTTAATATATCGCTGGGGCATGCCCCAGCGATATATTATTATTATTTTCTTAACTCTTACAGTTCTGCTGAATTCTATTTTATTAAAGAAAACTATGCGCCCGAAAAGGGACACTTTCTGACTCGGAGATACTCTCTGTATCAGTAATATTTTTCTGACTTTATTATAGTTATAAAGCTAAAGACTTGCAGGGTACGGTCTTACATATAGGTACGTAGAAGTATGCATTCAACATCGGGTGTCTCGCTGCCTTGAATAGCACATCTTAATAAAAACGTTTTGAAACTCACCAAAGCATTATTTGATTCAGAGCTCGGATGCGGCACAACCAAACTCATCCTATTCTTCGAGTCTTGTACTCTCACTACTATTGCTAAATTCTCTCGCGGCAGTCTGCAGAACTCCGCAACCATGGTGGTTATATTAACCTTCAACCATTTCCCAGCTCTTAGTTCTTTTCTGGTCATCTTAACCGAGTTATCGGTGTAAGGGACGGAGGCCTTGCTCCCTTGGTTGTTTCTTGTGACTCTGCTCACTTGCAGGTTGATGGTGAACGGCTCCTCAGGGTCGATGGTGGTGTTCCGTGCCTCCAACTCCTGGATGTGCAGGTTCAGGACCGCTTCATCCAGCTCGTTCTGCAGCACTTTGTTTGTGAATCTGAAGTTGATTACTTTTAGACCCTTGAAGTGACTGTGCCGCCGTGTGTCTGTTGGGTAGAAAATGGTGTGTTAGGATTAGCAAGATCTTTAAAATGCTGTATACTGGGTACGGTTAAGTCTTCTAGTAGTCTAAGTTCGAGCCCATAAGTTTGATAGAAGAAGTATTAATTAAATTGGTGCCTATTGTATAGCGCATAGCGAGCGTTTTGTTAAATAACTATGTATTACATATTTGGTTATTATTCTACCCAACCTAACCGTTATACTCTCGTAGAATAAGCTTACATTTCCCTATTAATATTATTTCTTAATTTTAACCGTCACCTACCGACCTAATAACGTCTTATTCTACTATCACAAGTTTCTTCTCCGAATTAGGAATAAAGTTTCAATATTCATTAACATTCACAACGTATTTCATACATCCACATACATGAGGATCATCCGTAGAATATAATATACCAAAGCCGCCACTTTAGCAACTATACCCAAGGAATCACCAAATCCGTACATCGCCATTAATACTTCATTGTAAATGTTGATAAAAAAGAAAGATTAATCCTAATACCATCACGTGAAAGTTTTAAAAAAATAGTAATTTTTTGTTAAAACTTTTTTAAATTTTAAGATTGAAGTAAAATTTTACAAAATGTTTGTGTCTTTTTTAATCATATTTTAACCAACTAGGATAGTGTTATTTGATTATGTTGAATTTCCAGATCTAAATTAAAATTAATTTTTGATAACATTTAAGATAAAATATTTTTTTTTATTTATTCTGTATTCTTCTATTGTCACCATCTGTAGCTCAACCAACGCAGCTCATATCTGGAAAGAAGAGAAAATCTAATAAGACTTACATAAGTTCAAATCAACGATTTTAAGTTTTCTTAGTTAACACTTAGCGTGCCCCAAGGACTGGCTTTTACCTTGTAAAAGTGTACCTGGCAATCCCTCCAGTCTTTTGGGCACATTTCAGTCTATATCAACGCAGAGGATTTTTTTACTCCATAAAATATTATGGAGTAAAAAAAACCTAATAAGGTTTCTTATAACTTTTAAGCTACGCAACGGATTTTAAAGCGATTTGCGGTCATCAATTGACAGAGAGATTAAAGAGGAAAGTTTATATGTAAGTATAATTTGTCTCGAAATTCTTACCAGAGCGGGAAAAATGGGATATGCGCGAAAGAAGTCGCGATCAAAAGCTAGTTGTATAATATATTTCGAAATGAAAATGCGATAGTTAAAAGATGTCCGAAGAGTACGAAGTGCTTTGGGATGGAGTCACTAACTTCACGTTGGTCTACAAAGCTTTTTAAATAAAAATTAACCTACCCCTGAGAAGTTGGCTCGGCCGGTTTGGAACTAGGATATGCATCCAGGCGTAACCGGTGCTAACGACTTACTTTACTTTATCAGGATCAGACTAACCAGTAACCTAGGTACTAGGAATAACTTTAGAAATATCTGAAAAGTTTTACGAGTTCAAAAGTAGGTAACAAGGTAGTTAAGATTTTATTTTTCACTAGCTCCTGCCAGCGGCTTCACCCGCGTGGTCCCTAGGAAACATACTCCCGGGATAAAAAGTAGCCTATGTCCTTTCTCAGGCTTTAGACTATATCTGTACCAAATTTCATTTAAATCGGTTTAGTGGTTTTGGCCTGAAAGCGCGACAGACTGACAGACAGAGTTACTTTCGCATTTATAATATTAGTAAGTAAGGATAAGGATAGTTTTAGTGTTCATTATTTTTAATAAATAAAATTAAAGAAAATTATATTACATTGACCATTATTTAACCTCTCCTTAAAATGTAATATAATTTTCTTTTATTTATTTTTTTTATTACCCGTAGATGTTATTCATACACTCATGGTTTAATTTGCAAAGGAAACTGATGTCTTAAATTCTAGTTTTAGAACTAAATACCAAGAGCATCACAAACCTAAATATACAGTGAATGCGAACGGAAATCTTGCAGTAAATTAACTAATTAATTATGTCATTAGATACACGGATGTGTTCAATCTAATTATACGAGTTAATGTCTAACTGAACTTGGTATTGAGATGTTTCTTAGGGGGTGTTTAAAAAGGCATTTTAATGCTCTTTTTAAAATTCTCTTAAAATACTTTCACAACATCAGAATATGGAACAATTTAAATAAATTCCAATTGCCTAAGGAATCATATCTTATTTTATTTTAAACGCGTTGTCTTGGACGTCAACAAATTGTTTATGGAGATTCAGGCAATATTTTGTTTGGAAGATATTTTAATGAAATGAATCCCTTCGTGAATGATTTTGGCAATGGAATTTAAATAATTGTAACAAAATTCAGGTACTTTAGAAGAAGGTGAGATGTGGTCAAGCGCGTGCCTATCAATAGAAAAAGGACAGACTTTAGGAAAGAAGGAACTGACTAGCGGTTAGGAAGAAAATTTAGATTACCCATATATCCTTCAGATTTATAAACACGTGCAAAAATCATATGGTTCTTACACATGTTTAAAATTACTTAAAATTATTTGAAATATGTGTTTACACACCTGAAAGAACTGACCTATGCGTGAACTTGGCGTGGAAGATATCTTTCACAAGTAGCAAGGTTGATCATGATAAAAATATTTCGCAAACCTAGTCATATGGTTCTTAATAACCACTATAAAGCGTTATAAAGTATATGCATCGACGGAAGACCATAAATAGTGGAAATTTGATAAACCATTAGACCATTTGCAATGAAGTGTCAATATTACAAATATTTAGAATTAATAAAATGTTTCAAATCGAGGTAATTCCATAAATCCTCACGTTTGATAATTTGCTACTGAAATCCAAAAAAAAAAACAGAAAGAAAAAACATCTAGACGAAATTTTAAGTAAAAAGTAAAAAACATTTAAAATAAAAGTAAAAAAAAAAATATTTACAAAAAATAAAAACCCGCGAATAATTTTGACAAACGTTCGCATTACCTACAAAGCTTACCCGAAATAAAACTCACAACTCAAACTAAAAAGCACAAACCACCATTGGAAGTTCACTAGCTCAACAATCCTACCTGGCAAGCCACACCACTTCGCACTAGGCACAGTTTAAAGTTCGCGAACCGAACAGGTGCTAAAAACTCATCTAAAAATAAAGAGTTCGTTCATCTAGATAAAGGCCGACCCCTCCCACTGCGGATAACATCATCTCGATATTTCACCGACAATATTTTAGTTTTTACTAAACTATTCGACATGTTCGCTGAGAAATGTTCACAATTTGACGGGTTGTATATAAATCCGTCGTCGACTGTTTACAATTAAATTTTTCGGTTTGTTGATACAGAACAGGTGGTTTTTGGTAAAGCTAATGTTAGAATGCCTGGAATTATCTGGGTTTTAGGATTCCTTGGGTATTTAAAATCGGTTTAGATTAGACCCACCATGATGGACTCAGATTATTACTAACTCGGTCTACGTATGTGGGACACGTAACGAAAGAAGGAGACTAGATAGAGAGAAAATCATCATCATCATCATCTGCCTAGCCTTTTCCCAACTATATTGGGGTCGGCTTCCAGTCAAACCGGATTCAGCTGAATACCAGTGTTTTACGTGGAGCGGCTGCCTACCAGACCTCCACAACCCGTTAACTGGGTAACACGGTACTTCTTGGCAAGACTGGTGTCAGATTTACTGGCTTCTGACAATCTGTAACGACTGCCAAAGATCTACAAATGACAGCCGGGAAAGCAAAAGCTAGTGTTTTTTTTTTAGAGGTCACATTTTCTCTCTTTCTCTTTCTCACTAGATAGAGAGAAAATGTGACCTATAAAATATTAAAGACACACTAGCTTTTCCTTTTGAATTTCAGTAAATCCTCTCTTTATGCTCCTGTACACTCCCCAGGAAATCTAACTAATTTCTGCTTTCTACGACCAGCAGTTTTGGCTGTGCCAGTAGCGAAAGAATGTTACGAGTATAATTAGAATTGAAGAGCCACTGTCACATACTAGTGACAGAGTTTACACGCCGCGAAATGAGATTATTATTTGAAGGGATGTTTGCAAACCTGAAAACGCGTTATCTTATTGAAATCATAATTTTTCTTTTAAAGCACCTCTTAGCCTGACTAACTATGTAAGTACTAGTAGTTATCAACTAAGAATCAAACATTAAACATGCAAAGCCATTGATAAACTGAAAACCAATCCAATCCAAAATCGCTCCTTCTATAAACCTTTAAAACTATTCCAATAACTACCTATTAGGTAGAAAGTTAGTTAAAAAAGCTTTAAAAGATTTAAAATACCAGAAAAAAATAAATAAAACAATAATAAAAAGCTTTGAAAAAAGTGCCAACTTTTAAAACCAGAAACTGCAACACACGCTTGGCAAATCACTATTTGCATTCCGAAAGCTAATCGTAAAAAAATCACTCAACTTATTTCATGCACCACGCGCCTAGATACCGCTGAAACGCGTAGTTTCACCAAATTACGAGTATTAATCAAAATCCAGCAAGAAGATGTATTAGCTAAACATCTCGTAATTTATCTGTGAAAGCATTCTCGAATGTAGTCCAACGTTCAAGTTTCAGCTAATTTATTTTATTTACCAACGTGCCAGTGAGAATGCCACGTGCTTCAGCAGATTATAAAGCAGAGATGTGGAAATTGGTCATCCATCCTTATGTTTAAGTGCAATTTAAGTACGATAAGGACTTGCGTACCTATATACCTACATGACTCATCATTTTAGCCTTTATTCAAGGCAGAGGTAGGATTTTAATTTCAATATCAACCAAAAGGAGCCAATCAAAGATGGGCCGGACACGTGCCGCATGTCGAACGGGTGGGTCATAGGATAATTCAGCCAGAAAATATTCACCGTCATCGCGGCAAACCAGTCGAAGCTGTGAATCGACAGGGTGTTCCACACTTGCCCAAAGCCGGAAGAAAGGGACCGATGGAAGGAAGAAAGGTTCTGTCACAGAGAGAACCGGAAAGGCTCAAAACAAATATTATAATAATAAAGACACGGACTTTTGTAGTAATCCGGGCAAAGTCTAATAAGTAGGTACTCAATACTTTATAGCATTCCATATGTATTACATAGATGGTATAAACAAGGTAAAATATTTATCTTGTAGCTAAAGGAGTCCTATACACAGCGTTGGATAGGCGTTGAAGAAGAGAATATGGAGAAATCTATCTCTAAAAGTAACGTACCTTAAAGCTTTGCAATCAAGGTACAGCACTGGCAGATGATTTTTACGACCAGAGAAGGCACTTAAAGCTGATTTCTTTGTATTTCTATTAAATAGCGTCAGGCGACGTGTCGCCTGCTGTTTCTGCCTGCAGTCGGCTACGGACTTGTACCTATCAGCAAATTTTAATGCAGAAGCTAAAAATACCTCATTGCAAAGTACCTAATTACCAATTTAAACGTCAATCTGTAATGACATTTGGTGGAGCCCCGCACAACGCCACGTCACTGGATATGTTGCATGCAAGCTTAGGGCACTGTTGGTCGAATCTCGTGAAAAATAGCCCATTTCGTAAATGGGTGGGAAAACCCACTGTTTTCTTCTTAGAATAGCGGTGATTGATGGTGATGAAAACTTTGGATTTTCCAAAGAAAATATTAAGTACAGAAAAGGAAATTTGGTTAGAAAAAACTAGAAAACTTATTGAACTTAAATAAAATAAACATGTATTTTCTGCCCTGACAATCGGATTACAACATCATCGGCCTAGCCTTTTCCCAACTATATTGGGGTGGGCTTATTTTACATGGAGCGGCTGCCTACTTCATGCCAAGACTGGAGTAAGATTTATTGGCTTCTGACTATCCATAACGACTACCGAAGATCTTCATATGATAGCCGGGACCAACGGCTTAACGTGCTTTCCAACATTGATAAAAAATTAATATGTATATTACTTTATCTGTACCATATTTTCACGACTGATAATATTCTATTTTAAACTCAACTGTGTGGTAATTAACACCTTTATCAGTAACAGTGTTGGACACTATGTGGGAACGCCCCAGCTACTGCCATTGGTCAGTGATAAAAACTTTTACCGCACCTGCTGAGAGGCCACTCCCACTTTCCGGTAGCTAAAAAAAAAGCGGCCGAATGCGAGGTTACTCACGCACAAAATTTTTATTAAAAGGTAGATCTGAAATAAAAATCTTTGAAATAAAGTTTTATATAAGTTTACTATGACAGTGGTCAAAACAAAATTTGTTCAGTAAGAATTTTACTGGCTTGTAACCGATTAAAGATATCTTTCTTTTCGTATCAACGCGCGACATTACAACCTCTATAATACTTGTGCCCAGTCTGTAGATGACCACGGTTCTGATGAAATCGATTGGACTAACTCGCCAAACTATGTAAAATATGCGCCAAACTATGCAACTCCTAAAAGTCCACCAACCCCCCAACTAGTCCCCCAATGATGTCGTCCTGTCAGATCGTGCCTGAGGGTTAGTAGCATAGAATCTCATTACATTTCCTTCTCCTCAACCTCCTTCACTCAAAATGAAGTCCATATCAAAAGTGGCGACCACCAGAAAAGCGCCGAGGCAGTGTATGAATCACGGAAAAACGATGCAACTATCTTGGAACCCGCAGCGAAATTAACAAAACGAAACATTAGAGGAGTAAGAATAACAGTACGAGAACACCAAATTTTATTGTCAAGGGGAGACGACTATTGAAAGGCTCGCGCTTTTTTTTAAGGGTCTGATTGAGCTGATACGAAGTATTTCTGATTTGAATCACACAACTTATATGTTTAGGTCTATAACCAGTGCGTCCAACCCGCAATGACGTACGGAGCCGAAACGTGGACACTCACCATAGTCCTGGTCCACAAATTCAAGATTGCTTAGCGTACAAGAGAGCAATGCTCGGGATTTCTCTGGTGGATCGAATTCGCAACGAAGTCATTCGCCAGAGAACTAGTCACCGACATTGCGCCTAGAATCAGCATGCTGAAGTGAAAGTGGGCCGGCCATTTCTGCAGACGGACAGACGGTCGATGGAACAGAATGTGTTAGAGTGGAGACCGCGTATGGGCACACGTAAAGTGAGACGCACTGCGGCACGATGGATCGATGATTTAAAGAAGGTGGCTGGCAGCGGATGGACGCGGACTGCTCAAGACCGGGATTTTTGGCGCTCTTTGGGGGAGGCTTACGTTCAGCAGTCGAAGGCAATTGGCTGAAATGAATCATCTTATATGTTTAGTGTGCCTAAAATAAACTAGGTTTCTGCTGAACGAAGCCAGTCGTTACCAACGATGGTTGCGCTATGAGTAATCGGGTGACATCATAATTGGTCTGCACCTCTGCACTTTTAGCCGAATAATCGTTTCCTAGTAATCATTTATTCATTGATGTCACAATCATAGGAAGATATGTGGGTTCGGGAGATCTCTATAACTAAAAGTGACTTTGTTTTAGACAGAAAATAACCAAATCTAAAAAAAACTGTCGTGCCAGCGATACGGAGAAGAAGATGAGTAACCAAAGGAAATCCAAAACTTAGGTAAGACCGAAACTAATTTTAATGTCAATGAAAAAGTTCACATTTATATTTGGAGCCAAAGTCAAAGTCATGCAGGTAAAACTTTTCAAATAATCACTGCACAAAAAAGAAACTACTGCTGAAAAATATTTGGTAAAACTGAAACAATAATTAAATTATTATTTTTATTAAAAGTATTTTTTTACTTTGTTTTTAAATAACTCTGTTAATTGTCCCTATTTACAGAGTTATTTAAAAACAAAGTAAAAGAATACTTTTTAATAAAATGCTGGCAGAATCTAAAAAAAAACCTCAAATTTTAATTTTTTTCTCTGGCAATATTATAGAGAACCATCTAAATTTAAAAGTTAGAAAAAACATAGAAATAAGAGTGTCAAAAATCATAATAAACTAATTTTAAAATCAAATTATCCAGTACAATCGAAGGAATTTATCCAGTACAATTGAAGATAACCAAAATAATACCTTTACACAAAAAAGGTTCAAAAACCGACCCAAACATGGTACAGATCAATCTCATTACTACCTATTTACTCAAAAATTCTTGAAAAGCTAATAAAAGCTAGATTACTAAGACATTTTAACTTAAATGGAGTGTTAAGTAGAAGACAATTTGGTTATCAGAAAAACGTTCGGACACAAGACGCAATATCGACTCTGATTAAGGACGTAGTTAGCAGATTAGATGACAAAAAGAAAGTAGCTGGGCTTTTTCTAGATTTAAGTTCAGCATTTGACACGGTGGATCATAAACTACTGCTTGAAAAACTTGAGCATTACGGTGTCAGGGGTAAAGTATTGGCACTTCTCAAGTCATATTTAAAAAACAGGAAGATGTTCGTGGAGATCAAGGCAGTGGTGTCACAGACAAAGTCCTCTGGTAGAAATTGTCCAAGTGAAGAAACATACAGGTCCAAATTGTTTCCTGTGTACAAGGGCGTACCACAAGGCTCGATACTGGGTCCGATATTTTTTATCGTGTTTGTTAATGACCTTATACAACACATAAGCGAAAAAGCTGCGGGACCTATCCAGCTTGTAGTGTTTGCCGATGATACCAATGCCGTTGTTTCGGCTGATAATATACATGATCTTAATTCTATTGTAAATCAAAACTTTCACAGCTGGTTTGCTGTTAACGGTCTTAAAGCAAAACCAATGTGATGTTTTTTCTTTCCACTTCCAATAATAGAGGTACCATTAACTGCGTCATAAATGGAGAAACAGTGAGCGTTGTCCAGGTGGTTAAGTTTCTGGGCGTACATATCGATAACCAGTTAAAGTGGAAACAAGAGCTAGCATACCTGGAGAAAGCAATCAGCTCTGCCTGTTACGTACTAAAGAGTCTAAGAAACGATATAACCGTAAAACATTTAAAAATGGTCTATTACGCATTAGTAGAGTCAAAACTGACATACAGCATACTTTTCCGGGGAGGAAGCTATGATTACAATACCCAAAAAGCTTTTATGATTTAGAAAAGAGCAGTCAGAACCATAGCTAGAATTCAACAGCAAGATTTATTGATAATGATAAATTAATAATTCAAGATCAAGCCTCATTTTAATGATTTAAATATATTGACAGTCCCAAGCTTGTACATTTTGGTCCTACTTAGTCACATCAAATATATCTTTGAATAAAAAAAAAAAGGGAGAGCACAAGAAAGAAAGATCTCCAGATGAAGCAAGTGCCTCACCTGAACGTTGCAAAGCATAGTGCCTACCACAAGTCAGTAAATGTTCAATAAACTGCCAACAGAAATAAAAAGTCTACTAATAGTACTAATACAAGTGGGTTTCATGTTAACGGTCTTTATTTTATTGATGAATTATAAATTGTATTGAATTTAAATGGAAATACATTCAGTCAAAAAAGTATCGGGAATGGATGATTTGTTTATGATTCCAAATTCAAATTTTTGTTTTTTTGTAGTTGTTAGATTGGCACAACTGTTTTCCATTTTGGCGCGGAGTTTGAGTTGCATCTGTTATTTATATTAAATACAGTGCTGGTTTTAGTAATATCATATATATAGTGTGTATTGCGAATTTTATAATGGACAAAAATATCGAACAAAGAGTTTGTCTTAAATTTTGCATCGCCAATGGAATTTCGTGTTCGGAGTCACTGAAAATGTTACAGAAGGCTTACGGTGAATCGACTTTATCAAAAACTCGTGCTTATGAGTGGTTCAAAGCGTTCAAAAGCGGTCGAGATGTGATGGAAGATTTGCCTCGCTCTGGTAGGCCGTCAACGTCTGCAACTGAAGTTAACATCGCAAAAGTGAAGGAAATAGTGACTGAAAATCCCCATTCAACTCTGAGAGAGATAGCCGCCGAACTTTCTGTATCTCACGAGTCGATCCGTACCATTTTAACTAATCATTTGGGTATGAAACCTGTTGCTGCTCGGCTAGTCCCAAAAGATCTGAATTTTCTCCAAAAACTCAATCGCATGAAAGTCGCTGAGGACATGCTAGAACGAGTCAGTTCGGACCCAACATTCATGAAACGCATTGTTACTGGTGACGAGACGTGGGTTTACGAGTTTGACATGCAAACTAGTCAACAAGCTTCGGAGTGGCGCCTTCCAACTGAACCGAAACCGAAAAAACCACGCCAAAGTCGATCAAAAGTCAAAGTCATGTTGACTGTTTTCTTTGACTATCGCGGTGTTGCGCACTCTGAATTCTTACCGGAAGGTCTAACGGTAAATAAAGAATATTATTTGAGCGTTATGCGGAGTTTACGAGAGCAAATTCGACGAAAAAGGCCAGATTTGTGGAAAGAAAATTCTTGGATTTTGCATCACGACAATGCGCCTTCGCACAAGGCTATCATTGTGAACGAATTTTTAACCAAACACTCAACAAATACCATCCAGCAACCACCATATTCACCAGATATGGCTCCTGCTGACTTTTTTCTTTTTCCTAAACTCAAATTACCACTTCGTGGCACCCGTTTTCAATCGATAGAAGACATAAAGGAGAATTCGTGGCGAGAACTGTACTCAATTCCGGAAGCAGCGTTTAAAAAATGTTTTGATGAATGGATTATGCGTTGGCGCAAGTGTATCGTTTCTAAAGGAGCATACTTTGAAGGTGATAAAATAAATTTGGATGAATAACAGACATTTTGTGTATTATTGATCTTTTCCCGGTACTTTCTTGACAGATTAGTATTATTGTATTTTATGAATTGGCTTACATGATTTTTTTAAATCATTTTTGTATCTTTTTTATTTTTGTTATTCAGACTTTAATTTAAATTGGATTTGTAATTATTTAAATATGGATTGCATGAATGATGATTATTATATTTGTATTTAGCTATAGAAATTCAGACACGATGTAAAAATCGTGATTGAATAAATGAATTGAATTGAATTACTTTATCGGGACAACGGCTGCTGAGAACCTCAAACGGCGGAAATATAGTAGCCTTGTTAGCAACTCTTGGACCGTGGGGTCCGAGTGCTCACGTGATATTTAGAGAACTAGCTAAACGTTAAGTTGACGCTTCACGTGGCCCAAGGGCTGGCTGAAAAAATTGTCAGGAATATCTTAGCTTCCACACTGATTGATTTTGATGTGCCGTGCTTCACCGAAGCTGGAACTGCCCGGAGACTCGCTTGCCCGAATAAAAATTTACTCGACAACCCATCATACCGGAGACGGTGGAATGAACCGCTCTGCAGAGGAGTTCAGAGTGACCTAATTGCCTCTGCTGCTACTTCTACGGAGCGTGCGCGCCTGCTGGCTGTGGGCATTGGCCTGGCACGCGACGATGGCAAGCGACCGGACGGTATGTCTTTATTTCCTTGGAAGATGGGCAGGCCTTTAGTGTGGGACGCTACTTGTGCGATACTCTTGCGCCATCCCATCTTCCTAGCTCGTCGTGCTGTGCTGGTTCTGCCGCGGCTGCTGAGAACCTCAAACGGCGGAAATACAGTAGCCTTGTTGGCAATTATATTTTTGAGCCGTTTGGGGTTGAAACTCTTGGACCGTGGGGTTCGAGTGCTCACGTTATATTTAAAGAACTAGCTAAACGTTTATTTGACGCTTCGCGTGTTCCAAAGGCTGGCTTTTACCTCGGACAGAGGACAAGCATTGCCATACAACGTGGCAATGCCGCCAGTCTTTTGGGCTCACTTCCAGTCGACAGCGATGCGGACGAATTTTTTGACGCGATATTATAGTTAGGAGTTTTGTTTTCTATTTTAAGTGTATATAGTTTGTTATCTTTGTTTTTTAAAGTATCTTTTACTATATTTTTAACAGTTTCATCATCTGCCTAGCCTTTTCCCAACTACATTCTTAGGGCTTATTCGGGCTTCTAGTCAAACCGGATTCAGCTGAATACCAGTGTTTTACATGGAGCGGCTGCCTACCAGACCTCCACAACTCATTAACTGGGTAACACGGTACTCCATGGCAAGACAAGTCAGATTAACTGGCTTCTGACTATCCGTAACGACTGCCAAAGATCTACAAATGACAGCCAGGACCAACGGCTTAACGTGCTTTCCGAGGCACGGAGGAAACTCGGTATGTTAAGATGGTCACCCATCCACAGACCAACCTTGGCAAGCGTTGCTTAACCTTCAAGATCGACCCGTGCGGCTGTAATTATTTAGCTCCTCCTATATTTTTAAAAGTTTATTACTTCTTATTAAAAGCATTTTTAAGTATTAAATAAACAAACAATAAGTAAGGTTAATATTTAATATGATATTAATTCGGTATTCACTTCTCGATTATCTCAACATTTATTTACAAATAGTTTTTTTTTGCAGATGAAAGAAAATAGCATGTCCCTCGCCATTTTAATGCCGTATTGTACCACAGTATTTAATAGCAACTTAAACATATTTTCATACCACAGTCCAAAGCTTTAGTTACACAAATCTATCTGGCTGAAATTATGAGTCCTGTAGTTACACACCATGTTTGGCGATTTTCATGATTCACGTCCAATTCATATTAATAAGTTTCTTACGTGATCTTACCCGTGCTGAGTGAATGTAGATAGTTGGACGGTCCATCTATCAACTCATCCATTAATGCCGTTAAAATATACAGGCTGTCTCTAAATATAGATTACCTATGTATGTGTAGGTATAACGTGTTCTACCTGATCGTAGGAGCTTCTGGACTTTTTGTCCTTCAACGTGATTCGTGAGGCATCGTGCATTTATTTTAAACTGCGTGTTGATCGCAATTTCGTCCCTTAAGGAGTCAATTTAAACTTATTCTTCGTGTACCTGACGGGAAATGTACAGAACATACCTAAATTTGGTTGCTTTAAATTTTAAATCCATTCAGCGGTTATGCATGACTAACTTTTGCTCACGACTTCGTACGCGCCTATCCCGTTTTTTTCCCATATCCGTAGAAAATTCGGGAAATCCTCTCTTGGTGAACACTAAGACACACTCCTACACTCCCCAAGAAACCTATATGCCAAATTTTACATACACTCACTCAGAAACGGAAGACTCACTATCTTATAAAGCAGAATACATATTATAAGGTAAAGTCCTCCGCCGCGTCTATCTGTCTGTTCGCGATAAACTCAAAAAGTACTGCACCGATTTTCTTGCTGTTTTTACCAATGGATAGAGTGGTTTCCGAGGAAGGTTTTAGTATCTAATTTGTCCAGAAAAAAATTAGGGGTCCTTAAGAAATTGCAGCGTAGGTGAAGTCTCGGGCGAAGTGCTAGATTTAAATATTAGGATAAAATGAATTGCAAAAATCGACCCAGTGTGAGTCGTTCCGCACACGAACGGTTCACAAACCAAAACGTCACTTTTCTTATGTCCCACTCCTTAATTTTTAACTATATAAAGTATGCACAACTTTCAGGTAACCCCTCGTATTTTCTAGAAAGGGGATAAAACCTTTGTGGCATAGCAACCTAACAATTCTTTTTCAAAGTCGCGCCGCATTATGTGACAGGGTGAATGTTTAAAGTAAGCGTGGATGGCCAAATCCGAAACTAAGGGATTAGCGAAAAAAACTGAAAGAAGTCTCCAACCCTATTTTGAGGGAAACTAAAACTGCATCACAGATTAAAATAAAAAATATCTGTAGTTTTTTTTTTGAAAATTAAAAAAATGAGCTCTTTCTTTTATTTGTTTGCCAAGTGTGTGTTTAATGGGCAAAGGCTCTTGTCCTATTCATTTATAATATTAGGTTTAGAGGTCAACAATTATGTTCCCAAAATTTGTTCTAGACTTGAGAAACCTATCTTGAAAATCAAAGAAATATATATCATAGTTTAACTTCAGCCATGTCGATTTACTGCTAGAAAATTGGTTCAAGGATGCTCACCCATATCCGTTCTACCTATAAATCACTACAATTTGCCTTCACTGATTTTCTTACAGTTTTTAAGGAAGTACTTTTGTTTACTTACTAAACCAAATAATAAGGATGCATAATTTGTTCGAAGGATCACCGCGGCCCTGGAGCGCATAGGGCATTAGGAGGAACACAGATGGGATCTATTCAGTAAGAGTCTGACATTCCCTTCTGCTGTACCCAGAGCGCAAGGAGTCATTTGATGCTTTCCAATCCTAAAAGATAAAAGTAATATAATAACAGCCGCAGCGGTCGAACTTTGAGGTTAGTGACGCTTGCCGAGGTTGGATCATGGTTGGGACTCCTCCGTGCCTCGAAAAGCACGCTAAACCGTTGGTCCCAGACGTCCCGGCTGGTGTTTGAACATCTTTAACAGTCGTTACTTATAGTCAGAAGCCAGAAAATCTGACACCAGTTTTGCCCAAGTGGTTGTGGAGGTCAGATAGCCACGCCATGTAAAATATTGGGTCGTACTCAGCTACATCTGCTTGTAGCACCAATCAATGCCACCACAAGAAAAACCAACAGAGCAAATCAGCATTGCCACAAAAAGAACCGCAACGCCATCTATCCAACAAGCAGCGAACTACTACGACAAAATCCTGCATCGCGGTATCAGAGTTTACTGTGCGATTTGAACATTTACAACAGCCCGAATACCAAACAATCGGGCAGTGGCCCACGCTGGAAACAACAATCTTCCGGTCGGAGGATCCTCTCTTTTCAACGGAGTTTAGCGGGGTTTTAGGGAGGCTGTCCATTGCAGAGCGAAGAATCGGAGAAATTTTTAACCAATGGAATTGCATAAAATCTCACTACGTGACTCACTGACATTTTGACTGGCATGAATGGTTAATATTTCTCCGTTTCTCCACTCTGCTGCCTCGCTCCGCGCAAATGGAGAGGCACCCTTACTCTCTGTACCGCCTACCTTTAAACGCTTATACTCCTTATGTACTGATGGTCCTAACCATTACCCGACCTCGGCAAGCGTCACTTAACCTCAAAGATCGACCGACGCGGCTGTTTTATTCAGCCATTATTTTTTTAGGCTGGGAAATTATCAAATGACTCCTTATTGCTCTTTGGCGGAGCAGAAGGGAGTGTCAGACTCTTACTGACAAAAACCCATCCGTGTTCCTCCTAGAGCCCTTTGCGTTCCAGGGCCGCGGGGACTCTTTCGAACAAATTCCGCAACCTTGGCGTCCCCAAGGTTGCTTGACATGCCAAATTTTAGCTTTCGACAACCAGTAGTCAGTCACTCAAGCACTCAGTCGGACACCAGTACTTAACGGAAGAATTTTATATATTAGGATTTACATCAGCAAGCGAAGAGTTACTCCATGGGAAGAGTACATCATCTGCCTAGCCTTTTCCCAACTATATTGGGGTCGGCTTCCAGTCAAACCGAATTTAGCTGAATACCCGTATTTTACGCGGAGCGGCTGCCTACCAGACCTCCACAACCCATTAACTGGGTAACACGGTACTTATTGGCAAGACTGGAGTCAGATTAACTGGCTTCTGACTATCCGTAACGACTGCCAAAGATCTACAAAGAACAGTCCATGGGAAGAGTACAAACTCTTATAATCGTTGAAGTAATTTTAAGCTATATTTACTACTTACTAATCTGTATAAATGTTAGCGGACCCAACAGACGTTGTTCTGTATGAGCAGCGCCACCTAATTTGTGAATCTAAACCATCCAGGGCGCTATCCAATCGCATACAAAAAATCATTCAAATCGATCTAGCCGTTTAGGAGGAGTTCAGTGACATACACACGTGCAGTAGAATTATATATATAAAGATAAAGTTTTTTTTTTTTAATCTTTATTTTAAGGGACTTTTGAACTCAGTTCATGTCAGCCCCATCATAAACTTATCTTGAATTACCGAACAAAAACAAAGCTAAACAAAAATCTTAAATATTAACTAATGAATAAATCGTTTTAGCCTCACGAGACAAAGGTCGAGACAAAAAATTATAAAAAATACCTTTGTCTAACCTATTTATACCTAAGTCCCTAATAACTTTGTTCCTCTCAGATTCGTTCCTGACGCACTCCATCAAGAGATGTTGTACATCTTCTCTTTTACCGCAAACCTCGCAATTGGGTGAACTTATTTTTTTCATGAGATACGCAAACGCTCCTAATGGCATGTGTCCAGAACGAACCCGATGAGCAGTTACTACAGTACCTCGGCTAATCGTATTGCTATCAAACCATGGAATACGAGGAGGCTCGTTTTGTATGATTTTGTACCATACACCTTTCAGTTTTGATTGCTCATTAAAGTGATCTTTCCATTTATCATAACAATAGTTTTTAAATTTACGCAATATTTCCGAATAAAATGGAAGAATATAAATTTCAACCCCCGAAATTGACCCTATTTTTGCTAACCTATCTGCCTCCTCGTTTCCCTTCAGGCCAATATGTGACGGGATCCACTGCAGTACTACTCGTATGTTGAAGTTGTCTAAAAGAAGTGAGTGTATTTTTCTCATCACATCATAGGCAGTCGGTACACCTCTGTGCCCAGAGGCGCATCGTGCCAAATGCTGGAGAGCACTCTTGCTGTCGGTAAAAATTACAAAATTTGAAGTATGTGTCAGTGTTTTAACGTAAGACAACACTTCTGAAATCGCTAAAATTTCTGCTGTCATAATAGATATTGGGGAGCCTATTTTAAAACACTCGCTTCCTTTAGCAACTGGATCATAATAGGCTGCTCCTATCTCGGTGTTTTTTGATCCATCTGTATACAGTTTATAAAATTGACCATATCTTTCATTAAGTTCTAAAATTACATCATTTCTTAACAAATTAATTTCATAAGACATTTTAGCTTTTATGACACTTTTTAAATTAATTTTAATAACACTATTAATATCAATGTAACTACACCAAATATTTAGCTTATACATATCTAAAGGACAGGTCGAATATATTTTTTCTTCTTTAATATAATTGAATGTAGTCATTAGCAAGGGTTTCTTTTTAGTAAGCCAGTATCTGTTTGTTGAAAGTGTACAAAGTTCATTCAGTAGCCTATTACTGTCATCGTTTGCCCAAGATTTAACTTTAGAACAGAACTTAAATGCCAAATACATACGCCGGATACACAAAGGAGGCAAACATAATTCACTTTCCATTACATGTATAGGGGTCGTTTTAATAAAACCACCTATAGTTCTCATGGCTTGATTTTGAATCTTATCTATTTTATAAACTCTTAATTTAATACTATTATCATATAGAAAACAACCATAATCCATACGACTCCTTATCAAAGCTATGTATAAACGTCTTAAATGTATGGGATGTCGGGTCCAGACAGAACTTTGATGATATTTAACATTTTCTGGCATCTTTGATTAAGTTCATTAATCAAAGATTAATGAACTTAATCAAAGATGTCTTGTGTTATATTTTTTTTAAGTGAGGAGTCCAGCCACATACCCAAATACTTGACATTATCAACGCGCTCTAATGGTACATTATTGACTAGAATGTGAATTTGTTGCCTTCTGTGCCCTCTACTACAAACATAGTTGGGATTATGCAGCTGATAGTTCTAAGCCAATGTAGGAATTCTCATGTTATGTACATTTCAGGTTTCCTGAAAGATAATGGTCCTCACCCGAAAATGGTTGGGAAATGGAATAAATATCTAACTCGGTGCAGTAATAATTGGTGTTTTTAGGGTTCCGTACCCAAAGGGCTACCAACGGAACCCTATTACTAAGCCTCCGCTGTCCGTCCGTCCATCCGCCTGTCCGTCCGTCTGTCCGTCAGCGGGCTGTATCTCAAGAAATGTAACAGTTGATTTTTAGGGTTCCGTACCCGTAGGATAACCAGCGGAACGGAACGTAGACAGTTGAAATTTTCACAGATTGTGTAGTTCTGTTGCCGCTATAACGACAAATAATAAAAATTAAGGTGTATGGTACGGCACCCTTCGTATTCGTGTCCGACTCGCACTTAGCCGGGTTTTTTTTCACTGAGTGTGTATTTCTTTTGCCGCTATAACAACAAATTATTAAATGTAACCAAATTAAAAATAAAAGGGGCTCCTTTTATTTTTAACTGCACTTCGCCGTTCGCGCGGGTTTTGTCTCCTATACCTACCTCTTTATAGGGTAATCTGTAAATTACTTATTAATAGACTCAACGTAGGGCAGTTCGCTCTAACAGCAACCTTTTTTCTTACTTAGAGCATTTTATATCCGTCGTAACTTTAAACGAAAGGTCAGATTTGAATAATTTAAAGTGTAGTTTACATGTACAAAAATAATCAACTTTAGTTATTATTATTTTCGTTATAATGATATGGAACCCTTGATGTGAGAGTCAGACTTGCCCTTGGTCGGTTTTGTTGGATGCTTTGAAACACAGTTACTGGGTTCTGGAGGTCAGATAGGTAGTCGCTCCATGATAAATACTGGTATTCAGCTACATCCGGTTACACCGGAAGACCATCGAACTAAAAATAGTTCGGAAAATGCTTTGGAAGTAAGTTAGTGTAAGTTACTGAGAAAAAAAACTATTTAGTATCTAAATAAAAAACTATTTTACAAAAAAATATAACCAACTTCCAAACAATAAAAACCCTAAAATATAATTAATTATAAGTAAAATAAAACCCAAATTTCGGAAGTCGGTGTTTTTGGTTTTGTTTTTGACACCGACTTCCGAAATAAAGGTTAGTTGGAAGTCGGTTATATTTTTTTTCACTTTGAAATGGTGATACATGGACGACGTCTACGTAGAAATGAAATAAGCAAAAATGCTCATGAAATAAAAACTACTGAACCAAAGTGAATTAAATTTTGACGGAACTAAATGGCAAGTATACCGCATCGAACTAAAAAAGAATCACAGAAATCGGATCAGAAATCTCGGATTAATCGGTGTACATACATAAAAAAGCTCCTCCTTTTTTGGAAGTCGGTTAAAAATAGGTCCTTTATAACGAGAACAAATAAACACCTGTTTCTTCATTATCTGCAGTAGTTACCAGCAATAGTATTGACTTATTATCAATACAATACAATGTATTGCTGATATCACTGGGCTTTCCAGTTTATAGCCGGTCTATATCTTTATAGCTACGGTTTCATTCGAATTGTAGCAAATTTTGTCATTAAAAGTATTCGTATTGACTTTATCCGTGGAATGCACCGTTTAAAAGGATCAAGCTTAAATCTAAGCAAAAATTAAGAGGAGGAGCTCGTGGCTAGATAATAACAGCCGCACGGTTCGATCTTCAAGGTTAAGCAACGCTTGCCAAGGTTGGTCTGTGGATGGGTAACCATCTTAATATACCGAATTTCCTCCGTACCTCGGAAAGCACGTTAAGCCGCTGGTCCCGGCTGTCATTTGTAGACCTTTGGCAGTCGTTACGGATAGTCAGAAGCTAGTTAATTTGACTCCAGTCTTGCCATGAAGTACCGTGTTACCCAGTTAATGGGTTGTGGAGGTCTGGTAGGTAGCCGCTCCGCGTAAAATTCACTGGTATTCAGGTAAATCCGGTTTGACTGGAAGCCGACCCCAATATAGTTGGAAAAAGGCTAGGCAGATGATAAACGAAAAGTTTTCCGAGCACTACGCAATTAGCACGGGACTTTTGAAGTTGAAAAATTGGGTGGACGCTATCTATCTATTCGAAATTTCAAAAAAGTGCAATTTATTGCGATCGAACGCGTTATATCTGTCTACGGTGACTGACCTTATAGGCACTATATAATATATTGTATTCGCTGATGAATGTCCAACAACTCAGAACAGGCTAGATTTATAAAAAAAATATTGAATTTGATACTTCTTGCTCTAGCTTCTGTCATCGACTTCGCTCGCGTGATAGTTGAAAATTAGGAAAATCAAGCGAGGGGAACATATTCCCAGGAAAAAATTAACATGTCGTAATCCATGGTCTACAGTTGTGCCAAGTTTCATCCAAATACGTTAGGCCGTTAAGACGTGAAAAAGTAACAAACAGACAGAGTTACAGTATTAGTATGGATTTCAGGAAGTTAGTATTCATTATCGACAGTAATAAAGAAAAGAAAATTTAATACAGGAGGTAGGTTTGGGAAAGTTTTCTTATGTGTTATAATAAACTGTTTTCTATTGTTATGACATTTGCTATAAGTAATTATGTTGACAGTGACACATGTTCCTAATAACAAGACAAAGGATTTGTTTACAAATGTAGCTTGCGCAGAAGTCGAAGTTAGGGTACAATTTATAATGAAATTGGCCAATAATTTTTAAATTATATTATTTTTAATTTATTGTTTCACCCGAATACACGATGAGGAAACTCAAATGTTCAGTAATAAATATAATAAAGTCGGAGATTTTTTTTTAATATTTCAAACAATGCCGTCGGAAACCAACACAAAAATACTGTAATTAATTTTTATACACTTATTTTGACATTAAAGAATATGGTTTAATACACTTCTCAAAAATCAAACTCACCGTTCATTGCCTGCTCTTATAGAACTGCAACTAACATTAACCAACACCACACGCAATGAATCGCGAACGAAACATTTCCGAAATTCGTTTCGAAAATTTCGAAATTCGCGGACGCCATCTTTAATTATAGGGACGCGCGCGCATGCTAGCGGTCAGCTCGGCACTGATGCTAACAGAACACAAACCCAACCCGTAGTGAACAAAAATGCGTGGGTTCACTACAAAATTGAATCATGTACATTTAATTTCACATTCGCAAAAGCAACTCTATCTTATACCAAATAAGGCTGAGTTTAAATTACCTAGTACCTATAAATTTTACCTTTTTTAATTTGTTTAATTGTACATGTTACGATCAATTGGTGAAAAGTTCAAAAGTTGTGCTTTCAACACAGTTGCCTTAATTGGTAGTTATTAATTTGTGTGTCTGTGCAATTAATGTTTTGTTCGCTCAATGTCTGGAGAAAAATTGCGGCAGAATAACTTAGGATCTTCAAGTTTACAAACCCTAGACGTGATGGCACGTTTGCAAAACAATTGAGTGCGAAATCCTGAAAAAATTATTTGAAAGAGATGTAATAAGGTACGGCCAGGTTTTAACCACTTGGAACCAACCAAATATTCAAAAAAATATTTAGGGGGGAGGAAGAGTGTGAATTTATCATAACCATGCCCTAGTACGATAACGCAGTAATTAAAAAATGTTATTAATGGTCTTATGAGACAGATTAAATCCATTACGTCATCCGTAAGTACCTGTGTTTTCCAAATATTTTATCTTTCAATGTGACCTAAAAAATTCAATTAAAACTGATAGGTATCTGTGCCAATAAAATTAAATTATTGACTTGAATTTCAATTTTGTTCCTTCCGTGAATCTGGCCACGTGATAGACTACCTTTTCCCGCTACTTTACTCCCATGGGCTATAATTCAGAAACTTATTGACCGCGGAAGAGAACCGTGATGGGATCACTACTTCCAAAAATTGCCCTTTATAATTTAAAAAAACATGCAATTTTATTTTTCGTGAAATTTATTTGTTACTAGCTTTTCCCAAAGACTTCGTACGCGCATATACAATTTTTTCCCGTTCCCGTAGGAATTTCGGGAAATTCTCTCTTAAAAAATGAATGAAATCTACATGCCAAATTCCAGTTTTCTAAGACCAGTAGTTTCGGCTTTGTCTGTTAGTAACTCAGTCACTCGTCAGTAAGGACAGGGATTTATAATGATTGATTGACTGAGATTATGTACTCCGATTTGGCTACTAAAAAAATACTTCGTTTTTCTTTTAACAAAACATAGACAAGACACGTTGTCATCTAAGTTCCTATTAAGACACGATCTGTCTTTATACGTCACAGATCTATTAAAACTTTGACCTATAACATGGGAGAGAGTCCTCAACGAAAAAGTTATTCGAGGCCTCTTGGGACCCACCTACACTAGGGGTTAGTACCTCTTTTTTAAGGATGGGAATTCTTTAAATGACTGTCAGACTCTTAGGCCTGTGCCTCGAGTTTTGCGGGCAGCGGGGCGGCGGCGGTGGCGGCGTTTTCGAAACCAGCGGGCAGATCGCGCGGCACTATAGCGGCGTAGTCTTGTGTTCGTGGTTGTATCGTCGAGATAGTTATTATTATTCGCGAACGAAATGTCTAAACAAAGGCGACAATTTTTTTTTTATTCAAATTTATTCTTAACGCTCGATTTATTGTGGGCAAAAGAAAAAAATAAATTGCACAACACTGCAATGCAGACACGCGGGCGGTCACCGCTCGTCTGGCGCGCACCACTCGCTCTTTCCGAGGGTCGGTCCATTTGATTTTACACATTAGATCCCACCGCTCCCACGCCGCCGCCGCCGCCGCTCCGCTGCCCGCAAAACTCGAGGCAGAGGCCTTACTGACTAAAAGTTCCAGGGCTGCAGTGACTCTTTCGAACAAATTTCGCAGCAGGAGTTGGTGCCCCTGACGGCTTGGTCTTGCTGATGTCCATAGCCACCTCCCTGTTACTTACTCTCAATCAATCTGTTAATTTCCAGTTTGGGTTCGGCTTGCAGTCCAGCCGGATGTAGTTGAACAGTATTTCACATAGAGCCACTACTTCTCTGACCTCCACAACCCAGTATCTGAGTAATACGGCAAGACCGGTGTCAGATTTTCTGGCTTCTGACAATCCGTAACGACTGTCAAATATGTTCAAATTACGGGCACGGAGGAGTCTCAGCATGTAATAGGGTAACAGTATCTGATTTTCTATCAAAGACGCAAAAATTACAGCTGGAACCAATGGCTTGTGCTTTTTTAGGCTCTGAAGAGTTTCGGCACGTAAAGTTTGGTCATCCACCCGCCGCGCAACCTAATCAAGCGTCGCTTAACCTTTAAAAAGAACACAGAAAAAGTAAAGTCGTCCACCCTCATTTGCCGACCCTACCCCACGCGCGTCAGATCGTCTCGCAGCACGCACCTCGCTGCGCAGACGCATAGCGCACATGTATACGTCACTGCCCACTTGCGACCACGAGTGCGCGGGAGTGTGCGGTCGTTCACTACAGCACGCCGTGTGACAATGACCCTTGTCAGATTTCTTGGAGCATTACGATTGGGTAGGGTTAAAGGAGTTTCTGTTTTATTTTTACGTGCGAATTGGTATAAGGATGCGAAATGGGTAGTGTTATGAATGGAATGAGGGTTATGATTGTAGATGGGTTGTAGAAAGTCTTTCGGATTAAACCCAAAAAAAAAATCCATTTTTTTTGCCATATGTTATCTTGGGCTTCAGATGTTGATAGAAGTTCACATCTAGATAGGGCTGCCATCCATTCGGGTTTCCCCGAATTTACCATAGTTTGGATGGTGTCGAAGCCTTGGACGCTCCCTGAAAAGGGGTCCAGGTAAAACCCGGACCAAAGTCCTTTAATGGCTTTGGCAACTGATACCAGGAAATCGGCCGTCGGCCCAAGATAGCACCAGGTATACATATCCCACATAATTTGTTACTGAGAAAATAAGGGAGGTCTGGTAGCTCTGAGATCTCATTATATAAGGAACTATCAAGCGCAAATAACGTGTCACGTGCTCAAACCCAAACATGTTGATATCTTGACAATCGTTAATAGAATATCCTTGACAATTGATAACCCTTTGTTTTCACCCAACAACACCGTCTACATCTATAAGTAACTAACGCTTTCCCCCAGACGAGTTTTACGATCGTCGCAAGCGCATAATTCACTCATTCTATCTATAACCTTTACTAACAGAAGGACAGTTGTCTTCAAGACCGATCCTTGTTGTAGGATAGCACTGTCAAGGTCTTGGATAAGCAAAATAAAGGCCCAGGTCCTTGTGCACTAAGAGCTAAGGGTCAGAGGCCAGTAATTATATAATATACCCGTAGTAAAAGTAGCAGAATCTTATCGCAAATTGAAGGTTTGTTTACTAAAGAAATGTTTACAATTTGAGCACATAGTGATTCTTTTGGGTGATTGTTATTTGTCTCTTGTGATTCTAAAGAGTGTTGTTTACGAGATTCTTTCAATTATAATTATTCAGCATCATGGCAATCATGAATATGACTGATTGGTTTCTATTATAATACATATGCTGAAAGCGATTTGTAATTAGTAAAAAATAATTCTATCAATATCAACATAATTATATAAAATTTTTTCGTTACTGACCTATTGAGTGAATGACAGACAGACAGACAACGCACGGACGATCGCAGAAAGTTGGGAATCGTAGAAAGCTGAAATTTGGCATGTTGCTACCCTACACTCCGTAGGCGAGGATTTCCCGAAATTCCTACAGGAACGGGAAAAACGGGATATATATCATAAGGGAGAACTACTATTAAGATCATATGTTAACGGATTAAATAATGCATAGATCAGGAGGTCTAAAAAGGCTACTGTAACAGAATCAATTAGCACATCACGCTACCACTCACTGTCAGATTTTCCCAATCAACCTTAAACCTAATACGTTAGCGATAAAGATGAAAAAGAAATTTGACAGATTGTTGTGTGGTTAATATTATTATTTTAATATAATTCTGCTAAAGTGGCCTTTTTAAACCCTCGGCAAGCGTAGGTTAGCCTGGAAGATCGATCCGTGCGGCTAAAATTTAGCCACGAGCTCCTCAAAGGAACAAAAATTCTCTCGCCCAAACCACAGCTACGACACACAGAGTACCTATGTACAATCAGAGAGCTCCAAATTCTCAAGTAGATCGCACTGGGTGTCAAAACGTCTCACCTAGAGATTCAGAGGTCGACACTATCAAAATAGTTACGTGATCGTCCACTGGTTACGTATAAATCAGTTCTCCTTCATACTGTTGTGATACTTTTATTTAGACGATACAATCGCTGCACCGTTTATTTAGACAGGCACAAGTCATTTAAACGTAGTCTATTGTTGAGTGTTACTCTGTTATCCGGGGAATTATGGTGTGATTGTAAGGTGCAGCGCAGACGACAGTCTATCCGTGACGCAGTTTTTAGACTGTGAAAATAGAACCTAAGTTTATATATGCAGTAATACGTTACATTTTGTGCGCCACAATCTTGATCGCACAAAAAGTGTGTCGTCTACGCTGCACCTTTAGGGGCGCAATACCTCTTAAGGGGTCATTGTAATCATCATTATGAGCAACTTTTACTGTGGGACCAAAATAGAAATCGCGAAAATAAAATCGACTCCCCCATACATTTCTGTGCGCATAACTCGTCAAAATGTACTAAACAGCTGATTTTTTTTCGCAATTTCGCGGATCGCCCCATAGTGGAAGTTGTTTATAATGATGAGTACAATGACCCCTTAAGAGGTATTGCGTTAATTCTGTTTCACGTTGTATAAAAAAATCTCCTTCGAAACAACTTGGCTAATTTTTACGATTTTTTTTTGTGTATTTTTGGTAGGTCTGACAATAGGTCGTAGGCTATTTTTTTATTTATATGCAAAAATAAATTTAAGATGTAAACGTTAATCTTCTTGAATGCTTTCCAAATCATTCGGTCAATTAGATTTCATCATCCGCCTAGCCTTTTCCCAACTATATTGGGGTCGGCTTCCAGTCATGCCGGATTTAGCTGAATACCAGTATTTTACGAGGAGCGGCTGCCTACCAGACCTCCACAACCCATTACCTGGGTAACACGGTACTTCATGGCAAGACTGAAGTCAGATTTACTGGCTTCTGACTATCCGTAACGACTGCCAAAGATCTACAAATGACAGCCGGGACCAACGGCTTAACGTGCTTTCCGAGGCACGGAGGAAACTCGGTATGTTAAGATGGTCACCCATCCACAGACCAACCTTGGCAAGCGTTGCTTAACCTTGAAGATCGACCCCTGCGGCTGTTATTATCTAGCCACGAGCTCCTCGGTCAATTAGATTTAGTTTTATTATTTTTTCATTTCATTTAGATCTGATGGCGGCACACTCTTACACTCTTCTACACTCTTACTCTCACTCTCTTACACTCTTAGACTCTTCTTTTTTGGTTACAATAGTACTATGCAGTGTTTCCGGTTACGAGGTTCCAATAATTTAAGGGCATTTGATATTATTTTGTTCGAAAGAGTCTCCGCGACCTTGGAACGCAAGGGTCCTTGCGCACGATGGGTTTTAGTCAGTAAGAGTCTGACACTCCCTTCCGCTTCAAACGGAAGGAGGCATTTGAAGATTTCCCATCCTTAAACCTAACCCCCATTGGGTTTAAAAAATGTTGATAAATATAATCATCATGCTGCGTTACATGTTCTTAAATGATCGCTTTTTCATACCGGACACACTGTATAATCTAAACAACGTAATTTTTGGAAAAAAAATATAACAGGTAATTTTTTTTATAAAAATATTTACACCTTACTCACCTTTGCCCTTTCGTGGCCCACAATCCAGACCGCCACCCACATTGTACAACATTTCCGAAGAATCTTAGTTGCGTTTTTCGCCAACGCACAAAGAACACTGTGCAGACTGACCTTCTATTATCTTATCGTGACGCGGAAATCTTTCGCAGTGCGTCAAAGACAAAACGAGGTCGCCAAATTATTAGTTTTTGGATAGTGAGCCTTTTGAATTTGCGTAATTAACACGTGCGAGGCAGCACGTGTAAGCATTCGCACAGGGATGCCTATTATCAGTCAAGGATAATATTCTTTGCTTCTTTTTTAATGAAATATATAAATGTAATCTTTATTGAGTGGACGACACGAGTAAGATTTGGGTATCATCATCTCACAAACAAACAAAAGCTTCATTGTTCGGGAAAGCTTGCCTGTGAGATCATTTTGAAGAGACCAAAGGACCAATTTTTAAACCGTATGCAATGATAGGACCAATTCTGAAAATGATTGAGGAAGACTTGAAGAAACAATGGACGAATATTGTGAAAGATTATATAGGTATAAAAGGGTGACTAGTGACTACTAAGATGATGGCTAATGAAGAACTAGGAGAAGAAGAAGAAAGGAGAAGGCCAACTGCAATAAGGTATCATCATCTGCCTAGCCTTTTCCCAACTAAAGCTTCCAGTCATATCGGATTCAGCTGAATACCAGTGTTTTACGTGGAGCGGCTGCCTACCAGACCTCCACAACCCATTAACTGGGTAACAAGGTACATCTTGGCAAGACTGGAGTCAGATTTACTGGCTTCTGACAATCCGTAACGACTGCCAAAGTTCTACAAATGACAGCCGGGACCAACGGCTTAACGTGCTTTCCGAGGCACGGAGGAAAATCGGTATGTTAAGATGGTCACCCATCCACAGACCAACCTTGGCAAGCGTTGCTTAACCTTGAAGATCGATCTTTGCGGCTGTTAACTCCAATAAGGTATACAACGTGGCAATCCCACCAGTCTTTTGGGCTCACATCCAGTGGACAGCGATGCGGACGAATTTTTAGACGCCTTGTTTTAGTTAGGAGTTGTAATTTTAAGTGTATATTATTTTGTTTTAATAAATGTACTTATTTGTGAAAAAAAATAAGGTATAGGATTTCTTTTATTACTCAAACCTAGAGAGCAGATAAAATATTGCTACAAAGTCTTAAAAAATAGCAGTGTTGTCAGCGTTTTAAAATCTAATGGCGAGTGACGTCACTCACAAGTCCCGCCATATTGAATTGAAGCCATCCAGTACAAACGACATTTTGTGCGACAACGATAATAGATTAACTTCAAAAGCGTATACCTTCTCTGTTATTGCACCAATTGTATGTATTTTTTCACCTTTCGTACTATTTTAATACTATCAAATAAGTTTATTCGTGTACTTGTATATTTCATGGTAGTCAAATACCTACCCTATTAAATTGGGAAAAATAGTGATGATGATAGCTGATCCTGAACTCCGTTTGTTCAAAAACAAATGTCCAGTTGGCTGTTTTCCCCAAGTCATCCACCTTACGTTACCCCTTCCTGACCTCTTACGGCATCAGTCGAAAGGGAGGACCAAGGATAATGACTGCCTTGTTCTCTGCCGTGAATCCTCAGCGTTTACACGTAATATTAAACCTAATACATTTGACCCGAACTTTGGGGGCATTGATATGATAAATGATCGCTTCTGATTTGTTTGTAAACAATTTGATAATAATTTGATTGGTTGATGATAAATTGTGTACGAATGTGAATGATTTTTATCGTAAGTTTTGCGGAAATTCAAGACTCTTTGTATAAGGATAGGGTTAATCTGTTCGTGTTGTTTATAGTTTACGGTTTTTATATAATTATCTTTTTTAATTCAATATATTGCCCTCTTTTTCTACAAGGGTTAGGAAAAGAGCTACCTATAGAAGTAAGTAGTTATCGGAGGGATGGATGGGATCAGGTGGGATCCAATTCTGGGTCTTTTGGGGGGCTAAGGGGCTCAAACCCCTCTCCCCCCCAAAAGACCCAGGTTTCTTTGGTAGTCTACAACCTAACGAAGTCATTATGAAATTTACGGACGAAAAGCAATACAAGGATGCGTTAGGCAAAATAATATGGTATAATGCTTATTTAGTGTTTACTTTGTTAAGACCCACACTCAATGGGGCCAAGCCCCCCCCCCCCCCAACGACAATCCGGGATCCGCTCCTGTATTTCAGCATCATGTAATAAGGGGCGAGCCAATTGCAATTAACCAGCTGAGACTGCTGAGAAATACTTTTTTTAATGATCTCCAATAAGAGTAGTTCTCGCAACATGACCTCAATGACCTTATTCCAATAAATCAATCAGTGATAAGACCTTTTGGCCTCTCCAATCGATCCCAATTTCGGATCGATACGGGAACGAGCAAAATTTGCAACGTACTGAGCTGGCACCCGTTGGCCGTAACAGCTACATTAAATAATTACGTCCAATATTGCGGTCCTCACATACACGGCGGAGACAACCCAAACGAACCACGCGCGAAAATCATCAGCATTGCATTCTGGACCTTAGAACTAAAAAAATAAGCGTTATGGATGTGATTTTCTGTTTATTTCGGGAACAAATCATTGTGTTCTCGCTGGTTACATGCGTATGTACCTCAGTTCAAAGTCACCGCTGGCAGATAACGTGGTGTTGAATGATTCTGTGAGAGATACGTCAGCGGTCCATTTGTATACGGTCCGTACAAAGAACTAGTTAAAGAGATTCCTCTGCACACTGGTAGTTGGTTCCGGAGTCGAAATTTATGTGTGAAATGATGATGGAGTGGATTTTTGGTAATTTGACCTTTTAGAAGATCAGGAAGAGTCAGATACAAGGATGTTTATTTGTGAAACAGATTACGTTCACTATTTGCACTGTTGGAATAGGATTTGATTTGAGAATATTGAATTGATTTTGTTTCTTTAAAGAGGAAAAATGATTTGTTGTTGTGTATTAGGTAATCTATGGAAGGACAAGTTCTGGCAGAAAGCAATTTTTCATCCTGAAAGAACACTCGGTCGGTAATAAAACTACGAATAACTACAGCCAACATTCTCCAAAATACAGATGACGTTTTGGAGAATGTTCCTGATGTATTAATAATTGGTATAATTCACACACAGGGTCCTATAGTCATGAAAGCTTTCGCTCGAGTTCAGCCTAGATTGCATCGCTATCCGGCCAGAATCCGAACGAAGAGCCTTCTTGACTGCCGAGTCATATTTTTCTCGACGATAACTTGAAGGATACTGTCAGCCCCGCACTCTGCTAAGCAGGGGCCCGCGTTCGCTTGCGCATTATAGCATGGAAGCCATCAACTCGAACCTCCACAAACATACCCCAAGCGGTCCAAAGCAGGGCAGCCAAATTAATGAGGTGAACTCGCCTGCGCCTGTATTTCCGAATGCTTACAACCCTAATATTTTCAAAGTTAGAGTGAACAGATTACTTCTGGGTAAGCTCGCTCCATCGTAGACTTTGTCTCTGTCGTCTCTTACCTAGACTAGAGTCAAGAGCGAACCCGTCTCAAATAAAATAAAAAAAAGACGAGAAAATTAGTTTAGAATTTTTTTTAGTTCTTCAAACAAAATGACGATGACGGTATATTGACGCCGTTTCAAAGAAAAATGAGCCAAAGATTCAGAAGCCCTGTTTTGGAACAAGGAGATCGTATAAACGAGGATGCAACTCCGATTAGTTGATCATTATCACACCCACTGAAAGAAATGTTTTATTAAACAGGTGATGTGTCATACAACGCAAACATACATGTGACTAAGTATTGCGTTGAAATCTTCACAGCAACTTGCAATATCGGGTATATATTGAAAAAAATGAAGTCATCAAGTTAATAAGTATTTACTGAGTTTTTACCTTCACTCCAGTTGGTTAAACCACAGGATCCATGTTATTTATCAGGATAAAAAGTTGCCCCAGCGGTAGTGTTTCTATTAGTGAACGAATTTTGGTTAATGGATCAGTAATTTCAGAGAACATGTTTTTTTTCCACGAACCGTGAGCACAGGAGGAACGTTATGGAATAGCTTTTGGATAAAATTCCTTTATTTAACTTCTTCCTCTTTAACCATCCGTTGCACAAAAATAGGCTAGCGGCAAAAGACCAGTAGTGTTATTCTGTAACAACATTTTCGTGTCTCGATAGCGGAATCCGAGGTGAGTACCTATCAAATTCGTATAAATAAAACCTTTATGTTGTGTGTAATAAAGCTCACTTCATGAGCTTTGTCACTCAAGTGAAGCGCGATATCGAAATGGTCATTTACAGAATAGACTAGCTGTGCTTTTGAGGACAAGAACGCCACTGACGATGCAATTACTGCAATGTTAATCGCACCTTTAGTGGACTGCTGGACCCAAAATATCTAAAGAATTATAGCCTTCAGTCTAACTGAATGCAAACAAGTACTAGTATTTTACTACCGAGTAGCTGGGTGTTTCTGGGTAACACGATAGTCGATACCCCTTGGCAAGATCGGTTACAGATTTTCTGGGTTTCGCACTTCTGACTATGCAATCTTGATCAACATCTACAAATAACATCCGGGACCAACGTACGCAGGAATCTCGATATGTTATGAACGATCACCAATCCAAGGACCAACCTCGGCAAGAGCTACTTAACCTTGAACATTGACTCGAGCGGCTGTTATTATTTACCCACGACCTTCTCTAAAGAAATAACCAACGGATAAAAGAAGATTAGATACAGAGATGAGGTTTAAGTCATCAGGTTCACTACGCTGACGTTCGGTTCATCGCTCTGAAACAAAAATACTTTATTTGCATACCTTCTACCTCTGAGGTCCTTAATCTTTAAGATGTGGAGTCCAGTTCAGAGAGGCCAGCGAGTGGGGGAAGCGGCTCCATTCCCACGGCCGAACCGGATGCTGCGGTCACTACCAGATCGCAGTAGGGGGGGCTGCTGTCGATATGTCGATAAAATTAAACAGGGTTATTTGTAAAACACTAACTGTTTCACCAGAATGAGGAGCTCGTGGCTCGATAATAACAGCCGCATGGGTCGATCTTCAAGATTAAGCAACGCTTGCCAAGGTTGGTCTGTGGGTGGGTGACCATCTTAACATACCGAGTTTCCTCCGTGCCTCGGTAAGCATGTTACGCCATTGGTCCCGGCTGTCATTTGTAGATCTTTGGCAGTCATTACGGATAGTCAGAAGCCAGTTAATCTGACTCCAGTCTTGCCATGAAGTACCGTCATCATCATCATCTGTCTAGCCTTTTCCCAACTATATTGGGATCGGCTTCCAGTCAAACCGGATTCAGCTGAATACCAGTGTTTTACGTGGAGCAGCTGCCTACCAGACCTCCACAAACCATTAACTATGGGTAACTGGTAAACCTTCTTGGCAAGACTGGAGTCAGATTTACTGGCTTCTGACAATCTGTAACGACTGCCAAAGTTCTACAAATGACAGCCGGGAGCAACGGCTTAACGTGCTTTCCGAGGCACGGAGGAAACTCGTTATGTTAAGATGGTCACCCATCCACAGACCAACCTTGGCAAGCGTAGCTTAACCCTAAAGATCGACCCGTGCGGCTGTTATTATTTAGCCACGAGCTCCTCATTCCGGTGAAGTACCGTGTTACCCAGTTAATGGGTTGTCAGCCGCTACGCATAAAATACTGGTATTCAGCTAAATCCGGTTTGACTGGAAGCCGATCCCAATATAGTTGGGAAAAGGCTAAGCAAATGATGAACTGTTTCACCGGAATATATCGGGTTTCATTGTGAGAGAACCTGTAAAATTTGTACAAGTTTCGGATTTTTTTTTTTCTTTTTATTTCTTTTTTTTTCATATAATTTTTATAAACAGGAATTAGGGTGCCTTTCCATTACATCGGAGCGAGGTAGCGGAGCGAAGAAACGGAGCAATTTTAACCAATGGAATCGCATAAAATCTCCACACCACGTGGAGACCACTCATTGACATTTTGACATATGATTGGTTAAAATTTCTCCGTTTCTCCGCTCCGCTGCCTCGCTCCGCTGTAATGGAAAGGCACTCTCATAATAAACTGACATAGATGGTTATTCTCCTCTCGCCAAAAGGCGGTATCTCAACAAAGTACTTCTATAAAGATATTGGGTTTTGGTTAACGGTGGCAGTGCTAGAGTAGGGGAAGGCCAAAAAATTTATCGATGGACTGTGTAAGATGATAATTATAGCAAGACTAGTTGACCCGCGCAACTTTGCCTGCGTCACAATTTTCATTACTGCTCCGCTCCTTGGTCATAGCCTTCCTCGATAAATGAGCTATCTAACACTGAAAGAATTCTTCAAATCGGACCAGTAGTTCCTGAGATTAGCGCGTTCAAGTAAACAAACAAACAAACAAACTTTTCAGCTTTATATATTAGTATAGATATAGATAGAGGGTGTCTATTGAGATACCGATTACTAGAGAAGTGTTGAGAAGACATGTTGTAATGACCCCAAATAAATAGAGAAAAGCCCAAGAAAATGATCACGGTAAGCTGAGTAAAACTGAGCGAGAAACAGACAAGAAAAATAAAAAATAGAATTTGTTCAAAATTTATTAATACCAGACAATACCAAATGAACACAAAAAAAAATAAAAATAACAAAAGGTAATCTATATTAATATTATAAAGGGGTAAAGTTTGTGAGTTTATATGATGTTGATAGTTTGTGATCATTTTATTTATTTATTTATTATACGCTTTATTGTACATACACCAAAAGTAATACAAAAGGAAATTTAAAACTAAAACACATACAATGGGCGGTCTTATCGCATTCCGCGATCTCTTCCAGACAACCTGGGATGGAAAGTATTTGTCCGGACATGAAATGGGGCTGTCATTGGTGTAAAAAAAGAAAAACAAACGAAATTAAAACAAAAAATAAATTATAATATAATAGATACATACATATATACATAAAACGCTATTTGAAATAGATACATAAATACATACATACTAAGTATACAGACAGTGAAAATAAATGACGACTAACGATACTCACAGCGACAGGTAATGCTCCCTTACAAGTCTTTTGAACGCAGGCAATGACTGAGTGCGTCTAACTAGCACTGGCAAAGTGGCAATGCATTCCACAGACGAGCAGCCTGTACAGTAAAGGAGTTATCCAAGAAAGTTGTGGAATGCATTGGCATTTTCAGTCGCAAGTTATCCGATGACCTCAGAAATTTAGTGTGGGAATCACAGAAAAACTGGAAACGACTTTTAAGGTAAGGAGGGGTAAAAGGTGAAAAGAGCCTAGCCTTTTCCCAATTATATTGGGGTCGGCTTCCAGTCAAACCAGATTCTGCTGAATACCTGGTTTTACGAGGAGCGGCTGCCTACCAGACCTCCGCAGCCCATTAACTAGGTATTTCTTGGCAAGACTGTAGTCACATTTACAGGGTTCTGAAAATCCGTAACGACTGCCAAAGATCTACAAATGACAGCCGGGACCAACGGCTTAACGTGCTTTCCGAGGCACGGAGGTAACTCGGTATGCTAAGATGGTCACCCATCCACAGAGCAACCTTGGCAAGCGTTGCTTAACCTTTAAAATCGATCCGTGCGGCTGATATTATTTAGCCACGAGCTCCTCAGCTAATGTGCTACAATAATGACCCGAAATACGCCCAACGAAGTGGGCATGGGTCAGCTGCTTTTTAATCAAGTAATGGATTTCGCAGAAACAATATCACTTTTCATGTCATATCATCGCTTATAGACACAAGCACTGTACCAAAAAACTCGAGACAATATAAAAACGAGCAATTGCTTCAATTAAATTTCGGCATAGCAACTACCAGATAGCAACCAAAACATTTTAGCGTCAACCCTGTCCTGATATTTCACATTGATAAAATTCGTACCAACGAATTTTGATTGTCTCTTTCTCTCTTATTTAATTTTGGTTGTGGGAATGAGATAAAAGATATAATGATGTTATCTGATTTACCGTTGCTCGTCGCCACAATGTCTGGTGAATTTGGGTGTCTACAGTGTGCCATAAGTCATTCAGTTTTGTTTTATTTTTGGCTTATTTAAAGGAAGTCTTTAGTTTTCTTTTATTTAATGACGATGAAAGAATTTTTAAATATGAGTGTGGTCATCCCTAAAATCTACGCTCTACAGACTTTTGTGATGATTGCAGAAACCAGGGCTATCATACTTATCATAGCTTCAGGGTCATCATTCATCATAGCAGCCGAAAGACGTTCACTGCTGGACATAAGCCTCCCCCAAGTGTCGTCACAACAACCGATCCTGTGCGTCTCGCATCCATTGGCTGCCCACGACCCTCACCAGATCATCGGTCCACCTTGTTCGGACGTTTAACGCTGCGTCTTCAGGTACGCTGTCGCCACTTAAATTTAGAAATTTTCAGCTCCATCGACCATCTGTTCTGCGAGCTATGCGCCCTGTCCAATACCACTTCATTTTGGCTGTCATTCATCGATGAATCAGGGTAAATTTATGGAAACCTGCCAGTTTATCCATCATGCTATCTTTACTTGTTCCTTGTTTCTTGTAGCTTATTCAAGAACGCTAACATTCTCTATAAGGTTTGCTCAATTAGACAAAAGAATTAAACATCTGAGTGTCTAATTCTTTATTTTTTAGGTCTTCAACAACCAATGTATCATGTAGAATGACGTCAACTGTCATTGATATAAACTATCCTTTTCACTGAGTTAGTCAGCTTAAGATTATATCTTCTTTAGGACAAATACCTCTTTATCTGCTTTGTATGTGTTACAAATAATGCTTTAACAGGATTAGAAGAAGAAATATCAATTGATAGGATTTGGAACTTTGATTTCATTGTCTTTGCCATTTTTATTCAAAGCTTCTTACTTGATAGATCCTTTTATTTCATCTTTTGTTCAGTTTTTCTTCTAAGCTTCTATATTTTTATGGAATGAGACCTAAATGCTCATCTTCTTCTTATCGTGGGGGCAGTAAGGTCTAACGAGCCCACACACCCTAGTGTCAGAGTTTCTAAACCGCCTCAAAGGCCTCTGACATGGTTTATTTGACGACCGCCCTTTGGCGGCCGTCAAAAAAAATATACGTGCCTTCCGAAGTACGGAATCATCTTTTTATCAGACAATCAGGTGATTCTAGCCTGCAATGTCCTAACTAACTGGAAACAACTTCATAAAGTATGCTTCGGTCCTGCACGGAGGCAGGACCTAAATGCTCATCAAAATAGTTTTACCAGTCCAAAAAAATAGGTGTTCCTGTCTGTCGATAAAAAACACTTTCAGATTCCCAACACTACTAAGAAATAGGGTCATTCGCCCTCTCACAACAAATCATTTTTAATTATGTGTGTATACTTCAATCTTTCCATTAAACGACGTACCGCATATGGTCCCCACACACGGTCACTGACCCTATTTTTTTCGCAAGGCGCAATGTGTTGGACATTTCAAAAAATGGGTCAACTCGATTTCGGCAACCACGCCTGAATTTGGGTCGAATTCAATTGATTGATTTATATGGATAGCGAGCAAGATTTCATTTGATTCATTCAAGGACTTGACGATTTGACGTTTCCTCTTTTTGCGAATTGTGCCGTCAATTGAGTTTAAAAACAAAACGTTTGAGCGGTGTAATCATTTCTTTTATGTAACTCCTCATCCATTTCCTTTGATCCTGATCCGTTACTGTACTTCATTCAAAATTCATTCAGTAGGCATTTCATTCCCCATTCACTTCATCTTCGATAATCTTATCACATTTGGAACATACTTACTCATATCCGTTCCCCACAAAATAGGAATCAGCAAAACCGTTACCAATTATCAGGGGTGTCATTGTAAACAAATTGAATAAGCATCTGCCTACCCTCATGATATTAAGTCCAATATAATGGCGATCATAAATATCAATTGTAGATAGTAAAACAAACGTCGTGCTCCTGCCAGCCCTGATTGATGACTGGCGCGATAAAACGGAGCCAAGGCTAGCGAAGGACAATGTTCCCGGCCGGTTGCGCGCGCGCAGGCCGTGGGGAAAGCCTAACGTATTCTTCTTAAAGAGATTACAATAGTAATTATTGACTAATATGTAATATCAATTCGAAAGAAACTACGATAAAATATGATGTTTGTTTTGTACCTAAATATGTTAAAAAATAAATAATAAACCTTTAAATGTCAATCTTTTTTGGTAATTTTAAGCTAGATGAAGTGTTCTAGCTACCTGCTAGAAGCAGCTAGCAGCAGTGTTCTAGCAGCTAGGGTAGCTAGCACTACCCTGAGAAAAAACACTGAAGCAAACTCAGAACTTCAGGTGTTCGTCTATATGTTATGCCTTAACGGCTAAACAGGTTTGGATGCTTGGCACACAGGTAGACCACCACTTTTCATCCTAGAAGTATATTCCGTTGGAACAATTTTCAACGTCCACGTGGTCGAAGTCTTTGCCAGAAGCAAGTACTTATAAGTATGTAGGATTCTTCACCGCTGCGCTCATGAAATAATACATTGTGAGGAAACCAATATGTCCTTTTTTTACGGATGGGAACTCATCAAATGACTCCTCCCGCTCTGGGTGAAGCAGGAGGGAGTGTCAGACTCTTACTGACTAAAACTCATCCGTGTTTCTCCTAGTGAACCAATATATCCTGGAAGCCAAAAAATATTTATTCAAGACTAGCTGACCCGTGCAATTTCGTCTGCGTCACATTTATCTTTATTTATTTATTTATGTACACACAATATACTTAAAAAGAAAATTTTATACAGAGAAAAGAGCACAAAGGTACTGCTTATTTCAACAGAAATTTCTTCCAGCAGACCTGCGACAGAAGAATTTCATAAAAAAAGTAGACACAGTGTGTAAAGAAACAGAGAAGGAAACTTAAAATAAACTATACCAACTTAACTTAAATATAAGAACTTAATTGGGAGTTACATATTTGAGCCGTTTGGGGTTGAAACATTAGGGCCATGGGGTCCAAGTGCGCATCGAGTCTTTCGGGATATCAGTAAACAACTTGAAGACTGTTCACGTGACCAGAGGGCTGGACTTTTCTTCGGCCAAAGAATCAGCATTGCGATTCAACGCGGCAATGCTGCCAGTGTTCTGGGCACTTTTGCCATTGACAGCGATGTGGATTATTTTTTTGATGCCCAATGATTAATTTTATTTTTTTTATACGCGTTTGTACATAATTATAAAAATGTTCAATTTAAAAAAAAAAAATAAAAAAAACTTTACTTAAACATATTATTATCTTATAATATTAAATACAAATCTAATTACAATAAACATACAAACAAATATACACAAAAAGATTAACAAATATATATTTATAATAAATTAATACATACCTATAAAATATACCTACAGGATCACATTATTGACAGATGAACTCTTTGACTTCTCTTTTGAATATGTTAATATTTTACAGTCTCTTATGTTATCATTAATGCTCCGCTTCTATTGGTCTCGTGCGTGGTATTATACAGCCTATGGCCTTCTTCGATAAATGGGCTATTCAACACTAAAATAATTTTTCAATTCGAAAGAGCACATGCCTGTCTGCTCAGATGAACTCGCTGTACCTCTGTCCTCCTTGTGTATTATATCTATGGCCCTCATAGAGTGATGAGACGGTATCTGACACGACCGGGGTGAAAACATCTTCTTGCCGACGAACAACTGCTTCATCTGCACGCTATTTTTAAGCTTTTTCGCGAAAGCGCCCTGAGGCCGCCCCTCCACAGTAAACGAACGCGATCCACGGATCATACCATTGATTTTGATTCTGGAATGCGTTCGAGATTAACTGTGTACGGATGACTTTAACGAATACGGTTGCTAGGCGATCGGTAAGTACGTCGAGACTTCCCGCCCAGGACCGCACTATCGGTAGTTGAGCTTGTGGCCGTGGGACCAACGGACAATAAAATAAAAAAAAGTAAATTATTTGCTTCCCTGCAGACCCCAGTACAGTAAATGAACATGTGCTAACACAAACCACCCACATAGCCAGGGTTTGCAGTGTGGTCCTAAGTACCCCCATTGTGTTACAACGGAACCCGGTCGACGATGCGGGCGACCCCACGCAAAGTTTGCTTTGACAATTACTACGGATTTGATGTTTTTATTTTTAAATTAAATTAACTGCAACCGATCAATTAAGAGCTGATTTTTTAATCATCTTCATAACAGCCGAAAAACGTCCACTGCTGGACATAGGCCTCTCCCAAATGGGGGGTTTACCATGATCGCCACGCTTGGCAGGTGGGTTGGCGATCGCAGTGTATGGTGTTGAGTTTTACAGAGAACGCTGCTGACCATTCTTCCGCTGAAGTGATGGGAAGGTATTATTCTTTTACGGCACCATACGGCACCGGCCGACACCATACGGCTGATTTTTCAATAGTGCGATATAATATAAGTCACCGCGATACAATATTGCGATCTAGTTTTTATCTCAAGAATATTAAACCTATTACTAAGACTCCGCTGTCCGTCTGTCTGTCAGCAGGCTGTATCTCATCAACCGAAATAGGTAGACATTTGAAATTTTAAACAGAGTTTGTATTCCTATTGCTGAAGAAGAATAAGAAATAATAATGAAAAGATAGCTCAGCTTGACCCACAGAAAACATAATATTTCCGGTTTCTAGTAACAACCCCTTCCTGTGACTGCCGATTTTTTAGGGTTCCGTACCCAAAGGGTAACCAACAGAACCCTATTACTAAGCCTCCGCTCTCCGTCCTTCCGTCCGTCTGTCTGTCAGCGGGCCTATTCATAACCACCTCCTAAATTAGTAACATGGTCCTACCAGCATTTATTTTTTATCAGATTTAGCCGAACGTGAAAGGATGTTCCTCAAACATAGCTAGCCCTAGCTCGTGCTGGTACCAACCCATGTATGGTCAAAGATCGTAGATAACATGTCATTGCCATACAGTGATGTCAGATTATGTTAATAGAGAAATCATTTGCCGATTTCTCTATTTAGCTCAGCATAGATGAATTATGATCACGTGATGATCCTTGACGTGGTTTTATCTTTTTGTTAAAAAGTTTTATTCAACTGTTTCCTGCCAAAAAAAAAACCGGCCAAGGTCGAGTCGTACTCGCACGCAAAGGGTTCCGTACCATAAACCTAATTTTTTATTAGATATATTTTGTTATAGCGGCAAGAGAAATCAATCTGTGAACATTTCAACCATGTTTTTAATATTTCTGTGATTTCAACTGTCTACTTATACGGTTCTTGAGATACATCCAGTGCCGGATTAACCTATCAGCAAATTAAGCAACTGCTTAGGGCATCACGTTTGGGGGGCACCATATACGGATAAACTACAGGAATTAGAGGTCATAGGTACCTACTTATTTTGATGAAATGGGACGTTTCGCAAACTTTCCGAAAATTCAGCAAGGTATAAGTTACAAGACCCAAAAGTCACTCTTAGGGCGAATTCAAATTTGTCTCAAAGTGCCGCAAAATTTGAAGGGGCACCTAGAGACGTGCACTTGCAAAAATTACGAGTCGACTTGTTTCGTTTCATAGTTTTCCGTAGTTTGGTTTTTATTTTAAAGAAGATTGGAAGGTACTGGTTGACTAGTGGATAGGGGGCACCACAGGCGTGGATTGCTTAGGGCATCAAGAAGTCTTAACCCGGCACTGGATACAGCTGACAGACAGACGGACAGATGGACGGATGGACAACGGAGGCTTAGTAATAGTGTTCCGTTGGTTTACCTTTGGGTACGGAACCCTAAAAAAACAACGGAGGAGTAAGAAAACTGTAAGTACCAATGGGTTCTTATCGAGTAGGAGACGTAATAGAGCTAGGCCTATATAGCCCACCAAACGAAAACCAGAAACTGCCAAATAGGGGAAATAATCTATACTAATATATAAAGCTGAAGAGTTTGTTTGTTTGTTTACTTGAACGCGCTAATCTTAGGAACTACTGGTCTGATTTGAAAAATTCATTCAGTGTTAGATAGTCCATTTATCGAGGAAGGCTATAGGCTATACATCATCACGCTAAGACCAATAGGAGCGGAGCAGAAAATAAACATTTTGACGCAAACGAAGTTGCGCGGGTCACCTAGTTGGTGTATAAGCGAATTTATGAGGTAGAGAACACGTGAAGAATTGAAATCGAAGTTGTATGTTCACATCTAACCATAGCTCTCAAATGGAAAAGCTCGTTCCAGCGACCTTGCATAAGCCGTGTTCCTCAATATAATATGGGTCATTTTTATTCTTTTTTTTCACTTATTTTATTCATTGACATAATCTTCTCATTCATCTGCCTAGCCTTTTCCCAACTATATTGGGGTCGGCTTCCAGTCAAACCGGATTCAGCTGAATACAGTGTTTCACGTGGAGCGGCTGCCTACCAGACCTCCACAACGGCACAACCCATTAACTGTGTAACACGGTACTTCTTGGCAAGTCTGGAGTCAGATTTACTGGCTTCTGACTATCCGTAACGACTGCCAAAGATCTACAAATGACAGCCGGGACCAACGGCTTAGAGTGCTTTCCGAGGCACGGAGGAAACTCGGTATATTAAGATGGTCACCCAACCACAGACCAACCTTGGCAAGCGTTGCTTAACCTTAAAGATCGACCCGTGCGGCTAATAAGTATAATTTTGTCTGACCAACCGGCAGCAGGTTCGTCATGCTCCCTCAGACTTGGCTGCATGCGATAGCATCGCTGATCGGGCTACCTCCATCCGTCTAATATGGCGAGGGAGGTAATATTTTTTTTTTATACTAATATATAAAATATATTTTTTTTTATACTAATATATAAAGCTGAAGACTTTGTTTGTTTACTTGAACGCGCTAATCTCAGGAACTACTGGTCCGATTTGAATAATTATTTCATTGTTGGATAGCCCATTTATTGAGGAAGGCTATAGGCTATATATCATCACGCTAAGACCAATAGGATAGTAAATAAATAAATAATCACACACACACACACATCACACACAACACACACACACACACACACATCACATGACTAAGTACAACAGGTAAAACGATGATAGCTGCAAAAGTATAAACTGTAGCGCAGCTAACAACGCCCTTCTCCAAATACAGAATGGAATGATGTTCCATACAAACAGTGTTAGACAGGTAAAAGTTAAAAACAAGCAAGATAAAAATAAGCAGTCTAAGATCTATGATTGGGATGTATTTTGACGTTGAGTTAGTGTGGTGAGTGTTTCTGTAGGGTGAATGGGTGTGTATGAGTAATGAGTGTAATGAGTTATGCATGTATAGGAGCGGAGCAGTAATGAAAATTGTGACGCAGACGAAGTTGCGCGGGTCAACTAGTATCTATCATAAAATGTTGAATACTACTGTTTAATAATTTCAAGTTCTTTAAACTTAACAGATAGGTGTGTTGCTGGGGAGTTGGTTGGCCACTTCTTCTTCCCAGCTAAAACACTAGGAAGTGGTGACGGGCGGGCGATTTGGGGGACTGTCTTCATGTAAATTTTTACCTTCAATAAGTGCTGATTTTCAGCCTAGTTTGAATAAATACCTTTTGATTTTGATTTGAATTAAAACTGGAGATATACAACGTGTATCGCAATACCTCTTCATCATTATGAGCAACTTTAACTATGGGACCATCACCGAAATAACGAAAAAAAAACGAATGCTCCATAAATTTCTGTGGCATAACTCGATAAAAGGTTGTGATTTTTTTTCGCAATTTTTCTATTCTGCTATTCTTTCGATATTCTGTTACCTATATGTATATACAGAAAGAAAACTATGAAATCATGAGACGACAGCACGGTTGGCGCAGTGGTTGAGCGATTCAGCCGGGGATTACGGAAGTCGCACAAGTTCCCGCGATCCCCGGCGGAGGTGAGAGATGGAACACCGGGGTGGATTTAGACGGGGCCCGCTAGGGTCAGTGCCTGCCAGGGTTGTGGAATTGGTTCGAAAGAGCCACCGCGGTCCTGGAACGCAAAGGGCATTGCAAGGCGGATAACTTTTAGGCAGTAAGAGTCTGACACTCCCTTCTGCTTCACCCAGGGCGGAAGGAGTCATTTGATGGTTTCCCAACCTTAAAAAAAGGAGTGGTCTGGTTTTAGTCAGTAAGAGTCTGACAGACCTTTCCGCCCGTCCCAGGGCGGAGGACATGCATGAGGATTTACGCCCTAAAAAAAAAAAAAAGAAAAATTGCGATTGGCTGCTGCGCTGCGGTTCCGGATCTGGCTGTTTGTGTAAGTATCTGAGTTTATCAATATTTGTAAACGCACCCACGAAGAAAAAATCCTTTTGTAGAGCAAACTTTTTATTTTAAAAAAATACATTTTTTTAATAATAAACAAAACTATTGGATAACAAGGCCAGACGGCCTCCAACAATACCTTTTGTCCACTTAGGTAGCCAAAGCCGCCACCGCTACAGAAGACCAAAGAACTATACTATCTACAGTTTTAATCTTTGTATATACATGAGCGTAGTTGCCATGCGACCGTCGTTTTGGATGCAAATTCGCGTCTCAAGGCCTTTTGACTTTTTGTGCATATTCCTGGCCAGACGGTGGGCAGACGATGACTGCATAAAAAGAAAGCCAAGTCTTGTGGATACGTGACCAAGTTTTAGATGTACAATAAAATTGGTGATTGATGTTTTTGCTGTATGTATAGGTAGATGCTAGTGTATTATGGTGGATCTAATGAAGCATTGGCTCATTTGCAAATCGATGGCCTATAAATATTCCAAGTCACTATGTAAGAGACGGAAATTCACCGTTCGTGTCAAGTCACGAAAATAAACTAGTTCAGCAGGCTGATGTTGATTTTTAGAACCATATTTCAGTATGTGCAAATACAAATTGTTCATTTTTAGGGTTACGTACCCGAAAGGTACCTAACCAACGGAACCCTATTATTAAGCGTCCCTGTCCGTCCGTGCGTCCGTCCGTCCATCCGTCCGTCCGTGTGTCCGTCAGCGGGCTGTTTCTCAAGAATTGTAGTAGTTGAAATTTTCACAGATTGTGTTTTTCTATTGCTGCTATAACAACAAATAATCTAACTTATATGAATTTTAAAGTTGATGAGGGCTCCCTTACAAGCAACGTGTTTTTTTTTTCGATTTTTGGTACCCTTCGTGTGAGAGTCCGACTCACAGTTGACCGGCTTTTTTCTTGTACAAGGTACTACTAGAAAAAAATGCATAACTTTCTTTTCTGAACTCGGTTAAAACCGGGAGCCAACAGTCTTTAAATAAAACAAAAGATAACAACAATAGCTTTTATCTAAATAAGGCGTAAGTAAGTAAATGTAACTATTATTACTTGAACATAAATCACTTCTGACAGGCAGATACGCGGGACATCATAGAGTGACAGACAGACAGACTGATAATACTAATTAATTTTATACTGTGTTTGTTATTATATTATAATATTCAATTTACTGGCAATATTCTAGATTGGGCCGGTTCAAATGCGTACTAAAGATTTTTATTTTATTTTGAACTAGCGATCAGCCTCGGCTTCACACGGATGCAAATAATACAACTTGTAGATAACAAAATAAAAGCAATTTCGCGTAAGGGGTCATTGTACGGAACCCTAAAAATGTTCATGACAATATGAATACTTTTAGGGTTCCGCACCTCAAAAGGAAAATACGGAACCCTTATAGGATCACTTCGTTGTCCGTCCGTCTGTCTGTCAAGACCGTTTATCTCGGGAACGCGTGGAGATATCGAGTTGAAATTAAAACCATATACTCAAATACCTCGGTACCTACTGGGTTCTTATTTTTCTTATCGTGTGGCTAGTAAGGTCTAACGACCCCAGAGTTTCTAAACCGCCTCAAGGGCCTCTGACATGGTTTATTTGACGACCGCCATATGGTGGCCGGGACCACCGGCTTATACGTGCCTTCCGAAACACGTAATTACTTTCTGAAGCACGGAATCAAACAAGCAGGTGATTCAAGCCTGCAATGTCCTAGCCAAACTGGAAACAACTTTACAAAATATGCTTCCTGTGAGAATCGAACCCACGATCACCGGGTCGCAAGGCAAACGCCTAAACCGCTCGATCACGGAGGCAGTTATCTACTGGGTTGTGAAGGTCAGATAGGCAGACACTCCATGGAACCAAAATCCCATCAAAAATATAAATGTGGTAAAGGGAGCCAAAGTTCAATGTTAATAACATCCGTGATTGTCGACTTCAGCGAAAAAATAATTGAGATCTAAATGGCCGCCAAGTTCTGTAGATAATCCTGAAATAAGGTAAACGAAGGTTCAAGATTCGACTTGGCCAGTTTTAACATAGGTACATGTTACCTTATATTTGGCTTTACTTATCACCTTTATCTTATACTTCCGCAAGGTACACTTTTTATATCTTACTCTTCTAAAAATTTGATTTGCTGGTGAAAACTAGCCAAGTGTAATCTTGAACCTTCCTTCTTACCTTTATTACACAAGGCTGCTGCGACGGAAGTTCCTTTCAGAACCCTTATAGTATCACTCGGGTGTCTGTCTGTCTGTCCGTCTGTCACAGCCAGTTTTCTCCGGATCCACTAGACCGATTCTGTTGTTTGGTACAAATATGGATTTCTGTAACCCAAACGTTACGTAAATTATTAAATTTTTAGTAGTCACTTTTGGGGATTAAACTAAAAAATTTAAAAACAAAAGTTTTTGAAATAATATCGTTTGATATATCAAATGAAAGGGCTTACTGTGAGGGTTTTAATTATATTTTTTCATAATTTTAAAATAAATGATTTTGAAGTTATTCAAGAAATTAGACGGAAAATTACCATTCCCCTCCCCCCGAAACTACTGAGATTAAAATTAAAAAAAAAATGGACATAATAGATCTATATACAGAAAAATCTATAAGAAGGCAATGTTGTTAAATAACATGATAAAAAATAAATTCGTTCGGAACCCTTTGCACGCGAGTCCGACCTGCTCTTGACCGGTTTTTTCTATGAGCCGATTTTTCTTTGGACACGCTGCCGTGTGTCTAGAATACTAGAATTTTGCTGCATCCGGTTAAACTGAATGCTGACACCAACATAGTTGGATAAAACCAGGCATATTCATCATCCTTACGATGCATTATAACTTTAATATCTGTTTGTATGTGACATTTAATCACGAAACTGTTGACCCGAAACTGATTACTTTTACGAATTCTTGTCTTTCTATCAACAGTGCTATAAAAATATTGGACTCGTTGCACTTTGTTTTCCTTATAATAACTTATCATAAAAAAAAAATATGTTGATATTTTAGTCTATCAGCATACATTTGGGGTTTTACTAATAAGTCATCAAATATTTATATTTTAAAATGATAATATTTTTCTGCTTAATTTGGCGGGAGCCAAGACAGTCGAATCAGTTCTCCGGGAATCGTCCAGCTACATTGACTCGGCGCTTTTCTGGCGGGGGCGAAACGAATGCAAATACAAAATCCTTTATTTCAAATAGACCATTACAGGCACTTCTGAATGGGAAGCGCGGCAGTTGCACGTTCCGAAGTGTAGATCCTATGGAGAAGAACGTGTAAGAAACTCCATGGACACTCTTTTAAATCGGTGTTTACAAAATCATGGTTACAATCGTTATGAAATTAATGACTGAAATTATACAATGCAAAAGATATTGAGTCTATACAATGCAAAGATAATCTTACAATCTTCAGCAGGTCCAACAATGTTTTCACACTCTTGGTGCTCAGAGGAACGCAAACGTTCCACTTATTGTTGCTCTATCTTGTTTATGTCTATACTTCTATATCTATACTAATATATAAAGCTGAAGAGTTTGTTTGCTTGCTTGAACGCGCTAATCTCAGGAACTACTGGTCCGATTTGAAAAATTATTTCAGTGTTAGATAGCCCATTTATCGCGAAAGGCTATAGGATATATCATCACGCTAAGACCAAAAGGAGCGGAGCAGTAACGAAACTTGTGACGCAGACGAAGTTGCGCGGGTCGATTAGTACTAATATAATAAAGCTGTAGCGTTTGTTTGTTTGCTTGAACGCGCTCGGGAACTACTGATCCGATTTGAAAAATTCGTTCAGTGTTAGATAGCCCATTTATCGAGGAAGGCTATAGGCTATATATCATCACGTTTAGACGAAAAGGAGCGAATCAGTAATAAAAATTGTGACGCAGACGAAGTTGCGCCGGTCAACTAATTAATTAAATATAAAAGCTTTCTTTCTTCAGATATTAAAATTCATTGAATTTAATTGTGATTATAATTTTATATTCAGTTCTGAGTGTAAAGACAAACAAGTGGTACCTACCTACTTACCGAATCCCAAAGGTCCCTTAGGAGTTTTTACCGGAAAGTTTGGGCGCTTTCGTCGTTGTGGACGAACAAACAAAATAAAATTGATTAATAATACTTTACTAGAAAGACTTCATGAATTTTTTGCACAGATTAACTTTCCACAAAACTGTCTTAGGTCTCAGTTCAGGAGTAAGGACTGTACTGAGTCACAAATACTCGAAGATTAGTCATCCACTTCTTTTCAGTCGAATGCTTTCCACTGATAGATACAGACCTTTCCCAAAAGTCACGCATCCAGCGGACTCCCTCGGCCCTCATCGGGTCCTCGGTCCATCTTTCACAGTACCTACCCCTTACCGCGCTGTCAAATTAATACACTACTGCGACTCGCGGAGCGTTCCAGGTTTGTGTACTTGTCGGTTAAACATAAGTAATTGTACTTAATTCGAAACGGCAAACGGGCTAAAACAGTTCCGAACCTAAAATACAAAATTAGCGTCGCCACAAAAGTCTACAAATAGTACTGCTATGAGTGTTTACTTCAGTTTTAAAGGTTTGTTACCCCAGTGTTATGAGCAATAAATGTCGCTCTGAACGGATTCAGGGAACACTTGCGCAGGAGTCGATGAGACAGATTCGGTGTAAAGTATAAGATGAAGCGGAAAAAAAACAGATGACTAATATTAAAGTCGTTTTAATTAAGATCTTAATTCCCATACATTTTGGAATTTTAGACAATCATTACCACTGAAAAATGTCTCTTTGTCCAGAGTTTCAGCCCTCCCTCAAGTCCTCTCAAACTAATTATCAGCTTTGGTACGTCACAATGCATCCTGGCTTATGACATATGGTAGTGAAACGTAGACACTAGGGCCTCGCACGAAAATTTTTGACGTATAGTTACGTAAGATTTTACCATAGCTACAATACTCGCTTGACACTTATTTAATTAGGTACTATATTCATATTTTTGAATGATATAAATTGTGTGTGTATCTACCAAAAAATCAAACCAAAATATATAAAATGGGGTTGTAGATTTTCACATTAAAAATTCACGTACGTTAACGTATACTAACAATATACTAACAAACGAATATAACTATACGTCAAAATATTCGTACTAGGCCCTACTGGCAGTCGGGTTGATCCTTGATGCCTCTCAGCATTTTATGTCAGTATGGTTAGTTTTTTTATGAAAATAAGTATAGCTAACGCAACGGAGACGTCTTATGATGAGTTCCGAAAAAGACAGAAACCTGGAGTGGCAGAGGGTCGGCCATATTTGTCAAAGGACACACTGGACTGGTGGAACCGACGAGTCCTAGAGTGAAGACCTTGGATCAGCACGCAGCTTAGGATGCATACAGATATTTTTTTTTGGGACAAGCCCGCTACTCATACCCAATCACTGCAACTCCTGAAAGCCAGAATCAACAGTGGCAAACCATCAGAAAATCGCCGATCCAAGGAAGTTTAACGAGTCCCGGAGAAACGTTTCAACTATCTTGGATCCCACAACGAATTCACATTAATCAGAAAAGTACAGCAGAGGAGTAGGGAAAAAAATGCCTCCAGCTGGGTGTACCGATGACCTTAAAAGGTCTATGGGCCAGACTAGACGCGGAAGACGAAGAACCGGTTTTTGTGATGCTGTTGGGGAAAGGCTTATATCCAACAGTGATTTGCGATATGCAGAATTGTTTCCTTAGAGATTTTAATCAGACGAGGCGATAAACGCTTAGCGCCTGATAGCGTAGTAATTTTAGTTACAGCTTAGCATGGTTGCTATATTATTTTCTCAAATGAATTTTCTGTCTTCAAATTAGCGCCTTCTTCCTGAGGTCTTAGTCCCGGTTTTTTCATTACTGGTATCGTTCGTGTCTCAAGTAAATTTTTTTGCAAATTTGATGTCTTGGATGAATTCAAGAAGTAGGTAAGCGTCAGACCAAAATTGTCAGTAACATATGTTTCGTCAGATCGGTTTTCATACTCCAGAATGAATGTTAGCTATCATTGTACCACAGTAAATTCGCGAAAGTGAAAACCAGTAAAACAGCATCCATATCCAGAGCGAGGCTTTACGAACTGCGACTAACGACTGCTCGTTAAACGTCGGTAAAGAACTAACGACCGCTTCTGAAGGGATTGCTGACCGACTCATGATTCTTCAGGGGGAAATGTCCTGTATTTTTATTTTTAAGAGTGTATGAGAGTACCTAAAGCTTTGAAAAAAGTCGCATCACATTCGGTGTATCCATTTAGGAAAATAACTATTGCCACAGCAAATCAAAGAACATACCTAGCTTCTTAGTTTCTTTTACTGACTGACCTATCAAGAGTGGGCCTGTAGGTGTTGCTCAAAAGCTTGCTTGAAAAAACCTCACCTTTGAGCTCGCCTCAGTACAATATCTTTAATATCATTATGTATGTAATCATTATGTTTGGAGTACAATAGAGAATCGACCTCTCTGGTTGGCCACTGTTTTGAGACTGTAAAACTGTGCATATTGCACGCCCTAGCTAGGCCTAAAAATTTACAGATATGTAATTTCTGGATCCATCTAGTTGATTTCGACCCCTTTCACAAAGAGGCCTGATTCATAAAACTCATTCTTTTGCCCTAATTCCAAGCTCTTACTTTAATTTCGCGTAGGTACAGCTAAGGCGTGATATTCCTTGAAGGAGTGTGTTTTCTGATAGTAAATAGTGAATAGTGAATCTTTACTTCTGAGTAAGTATCCCTTGTCGACCACATCATCGATTACCATCGTGAGATAGTGATCAAACGCTACCCGGCGAGGTACGTTGCGATTTCTTCTCCATCCTTACTTCTCATCATCATAATAATGATATCATGCGGTAATGATGATATTATGCTGATAAGACAATTGATTAGCTCCAATCAAGATTTGGCAAGTGTGACGTCATCAGGTCATTGCCCCCAACTTGCACTCGACATCAATTAAACTAAAGATGCACAGTCAATGTACCAGGAATGCAGACCACGTAGGGTCTAGACGAGTCGTTGTATGCTAATAGAACATTGTCATGCGATTTTCGGCAATCTATTCTTGTTAGTTGCGTTTGGCTTATGTGTTAAGGGTGAGAAGATGCTAAGTAATAGGTACGCAGTTTCCATGCTGATATATTTCGTCCTGGGTTAAATAGTCCGGTCAATTTAGACATCTGAGGTTACATTAATTCGCACATAGCTCAAAATTGGTAGGATTGTTCAAAACACTATCATAAATGAAATGTAAAAAGTCCACTTCGATCCGACACCTGGAATAAAAGTTACTCGAGGTCAAAGGTCACAATAATTGGTTTTTCGCAATTTTCATCAAAACGGTAAGTTTTATCATAAAATTAGTTGAAACAAAATTGTAGATCCAATAATTATCTATAAAAATGTCTAGATATTTTTTCCTAACAGCCACTGTTTCTGAGATATAACGATTCAAAAAGTTGTAATCGTCATTATATGCACGTTTCATATGCATATATCTCAGAAACAGTGGCTCTTAGGAAAAAAAGTATGTATTAAATTATTAAATTAAAGAAATAGTAAAAGCTTGTCCAGTAGATACGATGAGGAGCTCGTGGCTAAAGAATAACAGCCGCACAGGTCGATCTTCAAGGTTAAGCAACGCTTGCCAAGGTTGGTCTGTGGATGGGTGACCATCTCAACATACCGAGTTTCCTCCGTGCCTCGGAAAGCACGTTAAGCCGTTGGTCCCGGCTGTCATTTGTAGATCTTTGGCAGTCGTTACGGATAGTCAGAAGCCAGTAAATCTGACTCCAGTCTTGCCAAGAAAGTACCGTGTTACCCAGTTAATGGGTTGTGGGGGTCTGGTAGGCAGCCGCTCCACGTAAAACACTGGTATTCAGCTGAATCCGGTTTGACTGGAAGCCGACCCCAATATAGTTGGGAAAAGGCTAGGCAGATGAGATGTCCAGTAGATACGATGCTGTAGTTACCATCTGTTATCATCAGGGTGATGTGTATTACTTAGTATAACACTATTTTCTGGTGACTTGCTTCTTCTTCAAAACAAATACTGTCGTGTTCTTTATTTTTAGGTCCTAGTCTTGAGCAACTAATTGAGGAGCTCGTGGCTAGATAATAACAGCCGCAGGGGTCGATCTTCAAGGTTAAGCAACGCTTGCCAAGGTTGGTCTGTGGAAGGGTGACCATCTTAACATACCGAGTCTCCTCCGTGCCTCGGAAAGCACGTTAAGCCGTTGGTCCCGGCTGTCATTTGTAGATCTTTGGCAGTCGTTACGGATAGTCAGAAGCCAGTAAATCTGCCATGAAGTACCGTGTTACCCAGTTAATGGGTTGTGGAGGTTATGATGATGAGTCTTGAGCAACTAATACGAGTACCATGCGGTATTGACGTGCATCTACGTCAGTCGGTATCTACGTATTTAGTTAGTTCTTTTTAAATTATGCATCATATTAATTTTGCATGAAACAGCGCCGCTCTTTGTTGTATTGTTCAATGTTGGATGCCATTGTACCATTGTAATGGCAACAGATACCATCTCTACAAGATTTGGGTACAAAGTGCTACTGCAATACGTTTGGGGATCTTACCTGTATTCGGGTAAATAGGAAAACATGTTTTGGTACCTAATAAACGCTCATTTCGTCGACTTCGCAACGAACTTCCTATTCCTTCGAACACGAGAAGGCTCATCAGTCCAATCCACAATTACAGACTGGGACCACGAGACGACCTGCGCGTAATATCAACCCAATAAGATTATAAAGCTTTTTTTACCACCAACCACCACCAACACCTCAAACAACAACACACACGACACGACTCAATAACTCGAGTCAATTGCTTTATGAAATTCAAAAGGTATACATCCTTGCCACTAGTTTATCTCTCCACAGGAACTGTCTTTCCGCGTGTTTCTTTTCAGGTCAGTAGTTAGAATTTCCTCTTTTTTTATTTGAGATGGGTTTGCTTTCGAGTCTAGTCTAGAAAGATGACAGAGACGAAGTCTACGATGGAGCGAGCTTACCCAAAAGGAGCCTGTACACTCTGAGATTAGGGTAGCATTCAGAACCACGGACGCAAAACTTCTTAGATTGTTTGGGCCAGGTAAGTGCAGCATCGATGACATTAATTAAATAACCCAAGTGCAGGTATTTGCACTGTCCAAGGTCACGCATTGCAATGAATACTCCCGAAAGATGATTTGATCCCGAAAGACATCTATTCTCATTGGTCAATGTCTCATGTCCTGTTCAGTCAAGTTAGGGTGCCCCAAGTGCCCATGCTCCTGTACTTCAGATTTGATGAATACCACCGACGACGCTGTACAATTGCAGCGTCACCGGTAGGTCGGTAGGTGGCTACGTATTGAAAAATTGAAGAAGAACAGTCAATGTCTGGTCATTTATATTTTTATTAATGAACACCACACCGGTATTCCCAGAAAGGGTTGGTCAAAGGTGTAAATTAATTACAACCAAATCCAATTTTAAGGCAAAGATAGAGTTTGGGACTTACCATGTAATTAAGTACCTTATCATCAAATGACTCCTCCCGCTCTGGGCGAAGCAGAAGGTAGAGTCAAACTCTTACAGACTAAAACCCATCCGTGTTCCTTCCTAATGCCTTCCAGGGCCTTTTTTGCGAACCAGGGTGACTCTTTCGAACAAATTCCAAAAACCCTGGCACCATGTATGTACCTACTACTCAAAATTATTTGTTTATAATTGTTGTCTTCTCCTTAACAAAAGGCTAAGCCCCAGACGATGCACACGGAATGCTATGCCTAATGGTCTAGACTGCCCATTGTAATGTCTAAGAAGCCTTTTTAGGAGTCTGTCCTGCATCGGTGACGAAATCAGACAGTCGCTGAATAATGTCTGTGTCTAGGAACTGTTTGGTGCATAATTATCTAGCCTCCAGACCTACAGACTGGACAGTAGGCAAAATCGATGAGTGAAATAAGATAAATTGACTTTAACTGTTTGTTTTCCTTAAATAGCTTTACGCTATGCTCTTAAACATAGGAGAGTAAAGACTGGTTTTCGCAATAAGACTTCCAATAATATACATCAACTCATGCTTTTTCCCATGGAGGTTGGTAGGGCAGAACCTCTGTAAGTTCGGTCCTGCCACCCGCTACGAACGATCCTTAAGCAGGACAAGCAGGTTCTCCTTTTTTTTACTATTTTCAATACATTTATTAGCTCCCAATGGTCGGGCGATCGGGGTAAAACAGTTATGGTAAGTAAAGTCTGCCAGGATTTGGGAGGGTGCAAAAATACTTACCTACTGGTCTTCTACACAGCACCAAAAAATAAAAAGTTGCCCGTCGGCCAACGTTGGGTATGCGTATGTACAAAGTACATACTAACACTACCCTTCTCATATTTTGTTCCTCAAAAAATACGTGAGTTCTGGGGGCTCTAGCATTTTGTCTATTGATGATCTTTAATAGAGCAAGATTCTGAAATGTGGACCTGCCACCGCACCCCTCACTTCCTCAAAAAGAAAGAAAGAAAGAAAGAAAAATGTTTATTTGGGACTCGCAAAAAACAGACAGATTTAGATTTAATTAAAACTAACAGTATTACTAAGTCTATAAACATTTTAGTCTGTGCGAGGCCAAAAAGGTCCCTTTCTCAGCATAGGCTGCGAAATTTAAAAATAAATAACACAGCGCTGGTTTTATGATAGGGCCTGTGATGCCACGGACGCAGTTACGTAACACATACTAAATATATATTTATACAGATAAAATATATATATATAGATATATAAATGATAAAAAAGAAAAAAAAAAAAAAAATACAATTACATAAAATACACGCAGTCAATAATAATTAACAATAAAATCGACCCACGCCCAAAGGCCCAGTGCTCCAAAAACATTTGTGAATGTCACAAATGACGGAACGCGCGGGCGCACTTGGAGGGGGCCAGCTGTCAAGTTGGAAAGAAAAACAAACAGGAGGTTAATAATAATGGCAGAACTCATTTGTAAATAAAAGCTATACCAACAAATATCACGAAAGTGCAACGAAAAGTAAAAGGTTTTATTTCATAGTTGCGGTCTGAGTCGTATAGTCAGCACACCACACTGCTGCGCTGCTTTGACCATATCCTCAGCAGTCATTTTTAGCGATAACACCCAAAAAATAAACTGTTCGTATTAATAAAACAAATATAATATCAATAAAATGAAGCCAATATTTATTTAAAAATAACTTTTCGTTAATATCTTATGTCCACTCATTTTCAACCTCTAAACAACTTTTTTACATTATAACACTTTAAACACTACACTATTTCATTACATATCACTTGTTGCATTATGGCACTAACATCCTTAGGCAAATCCCCGACGCACAGGAACACGGTCAAACTGCTCTTCATCCCAAGGGTACCTGGTCAGCGGAATCCTTGGTACCTTAGGCACTTCATAGTCAGGTCCTGGAAGTCTCAGATCCCTAGCAATACGCCTATTATCTTCTTGAAGACTCACCCACTCCTCAATAGTTCTTGAAGGTCGGAGTTCAGGTAGATGGAAGACCTCAGGCGTGCTCAAACTTCGGGCAGTTCTCGTATTAGGGTTGAACTTCACATCATCAATTATCGAGGGTAGAATCGGATGATTTGCAGTTGATGGGGCCCTTGGGATATCTCCTTCGTATAAGTATGGTGGGGGATCATAAGTTCCTCTTGGAATTCTTTGGCGTTGTAATGGCAATGGTACTCTCCTTGGCATAAGAGGAGGTTGGAAACTTGGACGCCGGATGAAGTCACATGTTGAAGATTCAATTACAAATGCTGCTAAAACAGCTACTATTAATGCAGGCTTCAACATCTTGAAAGGGCTTTCTTCAAGTGATGTCTGAGTCGGTTTAAGTCGAGTATTTATATGGTGACTTAAGGAAACTCAGGTAGATTTTTTCCTTAGGAATGTTTATTGAGAAAAAGGGAATAACCTATCACGGAATTGTTTGTTTATTGTTTAAGTTTCCGCGTGTGTGTCATCTATTCATGATGAATTGGAAGAAAACCAATTAATTACGTTGAATTTTACCTATGACTTTGTGGATCTTAGGAATTTAAATTATTTTTCCTGGTGTACCTACCTAGGGTATCCATAGTTCTCTTACCAGTAGTCACTCGATATAAACCTATCTAAATTTCATAAGCACTGGATCACATAAATGAACGCCAGTGACCGACCATATCTGTAGACGGACGGACGGTTGATGAAGTAGACATGTGTAAGAGTAGAGACCGCATATGGGAATTCGTAGTGTGGGACGCCCTGCGGCACGATGGATCGATGATTTGAAGAAGGTGGCTGGCAGCGGATGGATGCGGACTGCTCAAGAAGCTTACGTTAAGCAGTGGACGGCAATTGGCTGATATGATGAAAATATATTGTACTGTTGAATTTTCAACAGTCGCAAGCGTTTTCTATGTCTTAGGTACGTAGAGTTAATAAAAACGGACAAGACCATTTGTTAAAAGAATTGTCATTTGTGATTTAAATAAAAATTGCTTTGCTATTTTGAACGTTTTAATTAAAACTATACATAATGACTAGCCAACTGAACTAAATCTTAATTATTAATTATTATTATCTTAATATTAAATCTAAATAACAATAATGTAATTTACCTTGATGTAAAATAATTATCATTATAATAACACTATTTATTTAATGCTAAAAACTATTGCTAAAGCCCTGAAAATCGGCTAATTCTTATTTCATAGCTGATTGTACTAGGAAAATAACAAAAATCTTTATGGTCTTAGATCATCATAATAGATGAAGTGAATTAAGGCAAGCGCACATCGCAACGCTATTGTCACTGTCAGACAGATATATCGTTGTCCCCCCAAAGTAAGTCCAAACTAAATAAGCAGACATTAGCCCATCTGTAGCGCCACATACGAACTACAAAAACATATCTGACGTCACATATTCTACATCGTGGTATAAAATTCCTTCGCGTGATTTGAACATATACAACAACTTGTCAACTACCACCTCAGTTGCTCACCAGACAACATCCGTCTGATCGGAGGATCCTCTATTTTCAATGGAGGTTGCGGGACTTTCCACCCCAATCCGCATCAATAGATGTCTTTTTATAAATTTTCAACCTTATTTTAAAATTAAGTAAAGTCGGTTATCGTTTGGCAAAGGCAGTGTTGCTTTCTAGATGGACATACAGTCGTCACCCTATTCCTCATTAATTTTTCAGTTTATTTATTTTCAACTTTGTTTCAATTAAGACAAGGTCGATTTTTGTTTGGCAAAGGCAGGACTTGCCAGATGTGCGCTAACCCTATTTATTAAAAATATTAATATACAAGAACTATCTCCATAGTTTAAAACCAGTCTAACAAAAGATCACAAGAAAGTAGACCAGTAAACAACGTTAAGTATAAAGAATGAAAACGGGAAGAAGAAGCGAGAGAACCGATCGATGTATACAGCTGTCTCTCTCCCGTTGCAGAACGTTTCGTACTGAGGGATGGAAGCTGATGTACTGGCGCGAGGGTCCACTGGCGTTGGGAATATGTGCTGGAACAATGATATTATATCAGTTAGCTGCATGACCATTATTTCAACCGAAAAATTATAATGTTCTGCAATTTAGGACATGAAGGCCAAAATGTTTTTTGATCGACCCAGTTATTTTTTTTTTTGATCGAGGAAATGATAATGTTTCATGTTCTACTTATTTCCCTAAAGCAAGGACGTATCTCTTACAAATATTTTCTCTCGGCATAAATTAAAAAAATTGATGACCATAAAAAGTTGATTTAAAAACAGCCAAAATTCGGATACCAAAGATACACCAAATAATTATAGATATTTGTACGTTATATAGCCCATAGGTCATAGGAAGACTCGAACGAATGTAATAAACAATTCGCCTGTCACAATCGTATATCATTAGAAGTGGAATTCCCTGCCGGACCCTGTGTTTTCTGATAGGTAACTACAATCTGGGGGTTTTTAAGTCAAGAGTTAAAAGGTTACTTCTAGGCGAGCGTGCTTCATCGTCCACCATCATCGCTTTCCATCAGGTGAGATAGTAGTCAAACGCGAGCTTATCAATAACTAGTGGACCCGCGCAACTTTGTCTGCGTCTCAATTTTCATTACTGCTCCGCTCCTATTGGTATTAGCGTGATGATAATATATAGCCTATAGCCTTTCTCGATAAATGGGCTATCTAACACTGAAATAATTTTTCAAATCGGACCAGTAGTTCCTGAGATTAGCGCGTTCAAGTAAACAAACTCTTTAGCTTAATATATTAGTATAGATATAGATATAAAAAAACGTATATACACTCTCAAACCTCGGTAAAAACCAATTACCTATTAAAATCATCTACAAAATCTAGCAAAAATCCACACAGCATATAAACTAACAAAATAAACCTTGAAAGCGTCCAAGTCTCGAGACAGGTCTTCATCAGAGTAGCCCTTCATAGCCTTGGTGGCCACCGGACCCATGTAGTTGTTGACGACCGCGAACTCGAAGAGTGAGAGGAACACGAAGACTGAACAGGAGGACATCCACACGTCTATAGCTTTGACGTAGGAGACTGGTGGTAGGCTTTGCTGAGATTGTGTGTTTTGAGTGGCTGTTAACAGAAGAATTTAGCTTTACTTTATCACACAAGGAGCTGTGCTCTATAGTCAAGAGTTCAAGACTTGTTAACTACACCAACGGGTAAAAACTTCGCTGAAAAAAGTGGTCCATTGTATCTTACAAGTTCTTCTCCGTAGATCTCTATACTTTAGAAAGACGTCCACTGCTAGACATTGGCCTCCCCAAAGTGGAGTTTTGCCATATAAATCGCCGCGCTTTGCAGGCGGGTTGGCGATCGCAATGTATGCGGTTGAGTTTTACAGAGAACGCTGCTGCCCATTCTTTGTTGAGTCCCTTAGTCGCCTCTTACGGCACCCGCGGGAAGTGATGGGATGGTATTATTACTTTACGGCACCATACGGCACCGGCCGACACCATACGGCATACGGCAAAACAGTTTAATAGTTACCTAAAGTGAGCAACGAGGTAACTCCCAGAGTGACTCTCGCTGGTATGGCCTCAGGTTTGATCCAGAAAGAGATCCAGGACATGACGACGATGAGCGCCGAGGGGATGTAGGTGTGGAACAGGTGGTAGCCCAGCCGCCGGCGCAGGTTGAACACCACGGCTAGGCACGTGAAGTTACCTGCGAAGAGGATAGCATTCAATTTGAGTATTGCCCCATCCAAGCCAGCTGAATCATTTCTCCGATTACCTTCAGAACTCGTGAGAATATTATTGTTCTGTGCTTCGGAACAATAATTGATGTTTTATGTATTTTTCTGAGACAGCGGCACGCTGATTTACGCTGAAAACCAGCGCCGTGAATTCGTGCCCTCGTGCATGGGCCTCGGCATTATGCTGAGCGTTAGTGACGTATGTTTCCTTCTACGATATTATTAGATTGTGTATACAGAGTGAATTTTTCAAGTGTGCCTTCATGGCCAAATCCGAAACTATGAGGAAAATCAATAAACACCAAAAGGAGTCTCGAGCCCGATTTTGATGATAACTAAAACTGCATCATTGGATTTTTGATAAATCGTTATTCCTACCCCGGAAGCGAACCGATTGATTTTGAAAAAAAAAACGCACCCTGTATTATTACACCATCCGATAGTGTAACTAATAAGGATTAAATTCTAGGAAGTGAAAATACATGGCAAATTAAAGGAAAGCTCTCATTTTTAACAAATAAGTTTTAAAAAATCCTAAAAAAAAAAAATCTACAGGTTTTTTTTTTTTCAAATGCCAATTCAATGATGCAGTTTCAGTTTTCATCAACATCGGGCTCGATACTTTACAACTAAACCATTGGATTTTTTAAAGAATAGCAGTTACGGTTTAGATAGGTAGCTTTAGTCAAAAAATTAAAAAGTAATTAGTTCCCGACTTCAGTTCAGTGTACTATATACGATAAAGTATATAGCTTACCTGTAGAGTACTCGATGGTACAGTCAGAGGTATAGTTGTTGGAGATATCGAGCTGCGGCAGTTCGATGTCGGGATTGACCACCAGCGGGTCTGTCAGGTTCCAGATGAACACCAGGTCGTGTACCGTGTGCGATACTGGAAAAAATACTTAGAGGTTTATGAATATGCGATGTTAAGTCTTGCAAAAAAATACAGCTCCGACCCTAAACCCAAGTAACGTAAGGCCAGGACGCCTCAAGTAAACCACTGCCGGCACCCTATTTTTTTAACTGCTGCTCATGTCAGTTCCGAGACAGTAGAAACTTTATTTCTTTGTTTTTCATAAAATCGCGAATTCATTCAGAATCAAATTAAATTATTTATTGCTACATGTTCTTCTTCTTTAAAAAATTAGCCAGTAAATCTAACTCCAGTCTTGCCATGTTACCCAGTTAATGGGTTGTGGAGGTCTGGTGAGCAGCCGCTCCACGTAAAACACTGGTATTCAGCTGAATCCGGTTTGACTGGAAGCCGACCCCAATATAGTTGGGAAAAGGCTAGGCAGATGATGATGTTCTTCTTCTTTAAAAATCGACGAATCGATTGTAGGGGAAAGGTTAGCATCACTACTGTACTTTTTATCACGTGGTACGCCCAAAGTTTAGATTGCAATGACATAGGTAATCAACCAAATCTGCTGGGTTAAACATTAGAGTTCCGCTATTATAACCTGAATTTTATGAAAGGGTTTATTTAAACCTTAGTTTTCAATACTCATTTCCTGTTCGTCAAAGTCTGATTCTAGATGTGAGGTGGATTTGAGTTACAAAATTTAAATAAAATTAGCTACTTACAGCTTTCTATCATCATGGAGCAACTTTGTGTATCGTGTGGATAGGACTCAAACTTCATTGCGCAGGATAAAACTAAGGTTAATCTGAAACAAGATGGCAATTAATCAACAGCAACCTATAAATTGTTGCGCCACTTAATCGCCCCAGCTGAAAGCATTAGTTTTGAAAATCGGCTGATTTTGAAGACTGATTCTTCATTATTTCCAGATTTTTGTTGGGCATTTTAAACTTAAGTACCACTAAATGTCTTCTATCTTTTTCTACCAGTCAACCTGCGGGAGGTACCAAACAAAAATTAGGAGGTCCAGTTTTATGAAAAACTAGTCGACCCGCGCAACTACGTCTGCTTCGCTCCTTATGGTCTAAGCGTGATGATATATAGCCTATAGGCTTCCTCGATAAATGGGCTATCTAACACTGAAAGAATTTTTCGGAACAACTAGTCTATTCTGTAAATAACTATTTCCATATCGATCTTCACCTCAGTGACAAAACCTCACAAAGTAAGCTTTATTGCACACAACATAAAGGTCTTACGTTTGACGTAGCGGAATCCGAGGTGAGTATCAAACTCACCTCGGATGTCGAGGCACGAATATGTTGTTACAGAATAGGGGTACAGTAGTTCCTGAGATTAGCGCGTTCAAGCAAACAAACTCTTCAGCTTTATATATTATTATATAAAAGACGACTTACTTTGACATATAAAGCAGCGTCTTATCATGGTACAGCCACAGATAATGGTTGGGTATGCTCATCTCATGGAAGGTGACCTTCTTGGCATTCTTGAAGAAGCAGTCGGGCCTCCAGATCTTGTTCAGCCAGTCCACATCTAGGATCCTGTACTCCTCGTGCATGTTCTCCGGGAGTCGAAGTCTAGGGTCCCTCCAGGATTGTGCCAGGAATATATCGGCTACGTATGTCTGGAATTTGTCAACAATGAACAATGGTTTAGATCAAGTGCAAAAGAGGAGCTCGCGGCAAAATTATAACAGCCGGGTCGATTTTGCCAGGGTTGTGGAATTTGGGGGAATACGGGTGGGTTTTAGTCAGTAAGAGTCTGATTCGCTCTGCCCAGAGCGGAAGGCGTCATTTAATGAATTCATACACAAAAAAAGACGATGCTGGGCTGCCCCTTCAGATGGTGCTCTCCTCATTGATGGAGTTGAGAGACAGCACAGTGACATAGAAGTAGAGGACGGTGGGCGATCCCTGCGGCTTGGGGTCTCGGTATTACACCCACTTGGCTCTTATAGCTACAAAATGCCATGAAAAATGCTTACCATGCTCTCCTAATTGATGAAGTAGAGAGGCAGCACAGTGACGTGGAAGTAGACTATGGTGGGCTATCCCTGCAGCTTGGGGGTTAGGTTCTACTCTCACTAGGCTCATATATTAGCCTTAAAATGCTAAGAAGACTGCTTACCATGCTTACCTCATTGAGAGACAGCAAAGTAACATGAAAGTAGAGGATGGTAGGCTGTCTCTGCAACTTGGGGACTCGGTTCTACATACACTTGGTCAATTTTCTAGCCTCAAAATTCCATAAAGAGTGCTTACCATGCTCTCCTCATTGATGGAGTCCAGAGACAGAACAGTGACATGGAAGTAGACGATGGTGGGCTGTCCCTGCAGCTTGGGGGCTCGATTCTTGTCGTAGAACTTTGCCTTCTCTGGCAGGATGTCTCGGAGTGATAAACTGGATTCAGACTTCAGCTCTATCTCTTGGTAGGAAGCGTTTGTTCTGGAAACATTGAGTTACGGATTATTGGATCTGTTTTTTCTTGGTACTGTAGTTTCCAACCGTTGAGCCGAGAGTGCATACAAAAGCGCTCGTGTATTCTTCTACTTCCTTTAATCGAGTGGGCAGTAAGGTCTAACGATCCCATACCTGCAGACCATCCTCATCCTCGTGTACTAAAAGACTATGAAATACGAAAACCTGATTACATCACATATTACTGTGACAAAAGGCCTTTTTTGCTACTTGGTCAATTTTTGGTGAGGGCTGGCCGCCGCAGTTTTCCGCACGAGTGCGGAAATTAAAAAGAAATATACTGCGCTGGTAGGAGCCAAATTTTGGGTGTGCTAAAAACGTGCCTTCAAATTCATGTCACAGTAATTATTGATCCCAGAATTGTTAGCAGACAAGGCGGAAGACATTGTGGCGGGGCGGCCTTTATCATCATGTTTACCTGTCTCACCCCGGATTGAGATAAAATTCATACTTACAGAAAACTGACAGCAGCTTGAACTCTGCCCGCCCCACTTGCTTTTATCATAGTTATTAGTAAAGTCACTAAAACACTCACTTGCATCTTCATCTTGAATTATTTAAACACTTCACTTTCTTAGTTCACTAATCAATTTGAGCAACATTTTTGTTTTGAGATTGTCATTTCTTTGTAGCATAAGTTTTGAAACAATTCAATATCCTTCATTCTAGATCATAGAATTAAAATAAATTATTAACATTAAACATAGACATGTACAAATTGAATAGCCTGGGAGACGTCACACCACCCTGTCTCACCCCGCACTCCAACCTGTACGGCTCAGATACTGTATCATCTCATTTCACCTTGACTTGGTTACTATACCAATATTGGAATAGCCCACATATTTCCACGAGTATAGCCCTGTCTCCCATTTTCCTCCAGAGCACATCGTATGAGACAAGATCGAACGTCCTCAAAAAATTTCAATATCCTTCATTCTGGATCATAGAATTATAATTTATTATTTTTATTTAAAACTTAGAAATCAAACTAGAGTTATAGCTTAGTTAAAGTCTACTTAATTTTCATGTTAAAAACAGACAAATGTGGTCCTAACTTCTTTAACATCCTCCTTTAAATATGTAATACGTGTGCGGGAATCGAACTCGCGACCCGCAGCGCAGCAGCCACTGCACTGTGCCAACTATGTCGTCAAGATGAAATGACAGTTCACTTCACGTACAGCTCACACGGTGTGATGTTGAGAGAATAGAACGGCAGGACTCTAAGTTTAGAAGACTCTACGTTATTTGATCTAGTATTCGGAATTGTAGCGGCATCAATGCCGCCACAAGAAAAAACCAACGGAACAAATCATCGGAACAAAAAAATATAACCGACTTTCAAAAAAACACTACATAGTATAAAATAACCTTAATTTCGGAAGTCGGTGGATTTGGTTTTGCGTCTTCTTCTTTTAACACCGACTGCTTGGACGACGCGACATCTTCATGTAAGTATGCAAAAATTGAAATAAGCAAAAATGCTCATAAAATAAACACTACTGAACTAAACTGAATCAATTTTTTACGAGACCAAACGGCAAGCATGCCGCAGCGAACTCTAAAATAATCACACAAATCGGATGAGAAACCACGGAGTAATCGGTGTACATACATACAATAAAATACCCGCCGAATTGAGAACCTCCTCCTTTTTTGGAAGTCGGTTAAAAAGAACCGCAACGCCATCTATCCAACTAACAGCGAACTGCTACGTCGAAATCTTGCATCGTGCAATCAGAGTTTACCGTGCGATTTGTACATATACGAGTACATTACATCAGCCCAAATATCAACTATCGGGCAGTTGCCCAAACCGGACACAACAACAGTCTGGTCGGAGGATCCTTCCTTTTCAATTGAGGTTTGCGGGACTTTAGGTACTATTTGTACCGCTTTTTTTACTATTGATGGGTACGCGCTTGACCACCATCTCACCTGATGGTTATCTCTAAAGAATTAAGTTTTAAAAACTTAGTAAAATTTAAATAACAAGCGGATAATATTGACTGAAAAATCATCTGCCTAGCCCCAACTATATTGGGGTCAGCTTCCAGTCAAACCAGATTTAGCTGAATACCAGTGTTTTACGCCGAGCGGCTGCCTACCAGACCTCCACAACCCATTAACTGGGTAACACGGTACTTCTTCGCAAGACTGGAGTCACATTAACTGGCTTCTGACAATCCGTAACGACTGCCAAAGAACTACAAATGACAGCCGGGACCACTGGCTTAACGTGCTTTCCAAGGCATGGAGGAAACTCGGTATATTAAGATGGTCACCCATCCACAGACCAACCTTGGCAAGCGTCGCTTAACCTTAAAGATCGACCCGTGCGGCTGTTGTTATTTAGCCACAAGCTCCTCAATATTGACTGAAAAATAAGCTTCCTTTTCCACTCAATATCAGCCACTTCAGACTACGAGACCTAACCTCGCTCTCAGGCTTACACCCGCCCTTGATGTTATAAACAACACAACATTGTCATGTTATTTTTATTATAAGTAATTGAAGACTTACGGCTGTCAGTACAAGTGTAATCCATTTACAAGCGATGCAGGCGTCAACTATTTCATAGATGGCTATTTTTATACCCTTGCATTTAATAAACATGGCGTTTTTATTGATCTGCAGAGACAAGAAAATAGAATCGTACAAAGTGCTGTGTACGTAACATGACAGAACATCCCGCACAGGTACGTTTCACACAGATGCAATTTATATACGCAAACCTTATTTAACGCTTTTTCTATTAGTGAAACCCATATCAAAATCTGTTACTTTAAGAGAAACAAGCGGTGACAGAGGCAGCGACTATGTTCTATGATTTTATACTGGGTACCTACTTAGAGGTATGCGGTACAGAGAATAAAGGCCCACAAACCTCCATTAAAAAGGAAGGATCCTCCTACCAGACAGTTGTTGTGTCTGGCGGCAAAGCCCGATAGTTGAAATTCGGGCTGATTTATAGTATACTTTCAAATCGCACGGTCAATTCTGATTGCGCGATGCAGGATTGTAGTTCGCTAGATGGCGTCGCGGTTCTTTTTGTTGTTATGGATGTAGATTCGCTCCGTTGGTATTTCTTGTGGCGGCATTGATGCCGCTACAGGGTCCCTATTATAACATCTTAAAACCATCATGATAATGGTGTGGGAGGGAGACGAAGTTATAAAAGGTGCATAGCACTGTCCCTTTTTCACAGCTTAATCATAATGACATTAGCACGTCATAATAGGACCTCTGGTACTTATTTAGAGAAGAGAAGAAAGGTCAAGTAAACCAGGAACAGTACCTTACCTACTGTTTTTCTTTATAATAGTTGGTAAGAAGCTGCCATCCAATAGATATTGATTCAAATTAAATTAGCTAGCGTCACACAGCAACCGAACTTTATACCCAATAGCAGATACGAAAAACCGGTTATAGTCCGGTCAAAATAGACATTCACCTTTGCATAAGTTCCCAACAAGCTGAAAATTTACATGAACGTTAGGGATACCATAATAATGACATTATGAAAGTTCCCCATCGATCCTGTGTGCAAAAAATAATACTTATTCAAGGTTTAAAAGTTCGCAAAAATGGGTTTTGTAGACTTTTTTGCGAAACGGATACGCATGATCTACATTTTTGTCTGAGCTATTTTTATCATAAAACTATTCCTTTCGCAAAAAAAAATACAAAATACCCATTTTTGTAAACTTAAACCTTGAATATTCATTTCATTTTTAACACAAGATCGATGGAGAACTTTCACAATTTCATTATAATGGTATCCCTGACATTCCTGTTAATTTTCAGCTTGTTGGGAACTTATGCAAGGGTACCCTTATTTTTCGAGCTAATTTGACTGGACTGTCACTAGAACTCGTAGGTAGGATTTTTTGATTTGACCAACCACGCCTGCTTGAAAAATTCACCATGTATATTATGACTCATACTTTAATAGTATACGATATTCCATGAGAATACGATATACCAAATTAAGTATAATCCTAAGTAGAAGACTGCATCGTACTTATGTGGATATACCTATCGGTAGGGCTTCATTATCTAATGTGCCACAATTCAATATAGTGTGAATGTCGGCCTCCACTCGTGTGTGGCTAATCCATGTTATTATTGTTTTATATACTACCAGGTAGATAGAATTTACTGGGAAATGTTAATAGAATAACCATAAAACAAAGTCGTTGCTACTGATCAGAATGAAAGTTGTTGATGGCGTATCCAATGGATCAAATAAAATTAAGCTAAAAGGCTTGTAGTGGACACACGACACCAACTTTGAACTCTGAATAAAAAATGTCTGCACAGACTTCCGGCAGAGTCTGGGCAGACATAAGTCTGTTTCGTGTAGATGAACCTTCAAACTTTATTCTTTCTTTCTTTCTTTCAAACTGAAGTAGACTATTGGTGGGGTGGGCCATTTTTGTGGTGTATAATGGGGTTCGCACAGCGTAACTGCGTATAAGTTTTAAGTATTTACATTAACTAAAGTAATATCAGATCAAGTGTGTAAAGGACTTGGTAGCGGCATCTGTACTACTTACATACAAACTACGAAAAGACCTGACGTCACAAAAATCTTACCTCACGCTATCAAAGTTATCCACGCGATTTGGCTCATCGGGCAGTTGCCCACCAGACACGAAACCCTTCTGGTCGGAGGATCCTTCCAAGTCAATGGAGGTTTCGGAAATAAATTCACTGGTATAAGTATACCAGCGAATTTATTTCCAATCTGAGGAATCGTTATGATGACAGTCAAACTTTGACCTCAAAAAGAAAAATAGGTTACCCTACCAATGTTACAATACCATAAGAAATCCCATTTGCATTGTTATAAAAACTTCAAGAGCCTGATGACATGGTCATAAAGAACAAATCATCAAGATTAGTCTGAAAATGTCTATTGTCTATGAAATATTTAACGCATAAGTACACAACACAATTTAATCAAATTAATCACTATTTTCACCGACTCTTAAAGTTTCATAGTTTTAACACAAATCGCTTGACGGCCATTTTATCACTTTAAAAATTCACTGTCACAAAAACACGTTCGATCTAAAAGTTTGAAGCCTATTTTGACAAACGTTGGACATTTTACAAGCGAGCAAACGCGACTGCCTTCAGCGGTGTCGAAGCCAATTTTGCTGAAGTGTTGAAAAGTATTCAGGCTGTGGGTTCGTTGAGAGCGGATAGCGGTAAGCGACTCATGGGGAAACCAATAAAGCTGAACGCGCCAGAAGAGAAGTGAAAAAAAAATCTTAAATCTTTCAGTCACACTTTTACAAAGATTAGAAAATCATCGAAGTTGAGTGAGTTTGTGGGGTTGTAGGGGGTAATCTGAATCTCTGGATTTACTGAACCGATTTCGAGATATCTTTTACCAATAGAAAGCCACGATATTTGAGACTGTATATCAACCCGAAAAATACCGCTCAACGAAGTGGGCACGGGTCAGCTGTAGTAAATAAGAGCTAAATTGCAGTCAATACAGATATCAATTCGACTGCTCCACAAATTCCCGCTAAATCACATAAAGCTTAATATCTAAATTGGTGTTTAGTGTTCTAACCACCAAAGACTGAAAGAGTTAAGACGAAATTTTTTGGGTCTCACACTAGATTATCGTATCATCCGATCTATTCCGGTGAAACAGTACATCATCTGCCTAGCCTTTTCCCAACTAAATTGGGGTCGGCTTCCAGTCAAACCGGATTCAGCTGAATACCAGTGTTTTATGTAGAGCTACCAGACCTCCACAACCCATTAACTGGGTAACACGGTACATCTTGGCAAGACTGGTCAGATTTACTGGCTTCTAACAATCCGTAACGACTGCCAAAAATCTACAAATGACAGCCGGGACCAACGGCTTAACGTGCTTTCCGAGGCACGGAGGAAACTCGTTATGTTAAGATGGTTACCCATCCACAGACCAACCTTGGCGAGCGTTGCTGAACCTTCAAAATCGACCCGTGGGGCTGTTATTATTTAGCCACGATCTCGTAGCACTAGATTATCGTATTAGCTATTTTAATCGTGCACCTCTTTAACAGTGCACAAAGTCACCTACAGTTGGCGGGGTGTGCAAATAGTTATTTATGTGCAAGTCATTACTTAATTTTATGTTCTGCTATAAGAAAGACAACACTTATCAGGCAGTTGCCCACCAGACCGGTCTGGTCGGAAGATCCTCTCTTTTCAATTGAGGTTACGGGACTTGTAAACCCTGTTCCTCATACCTCTCCAGGAAATTACGATTTTCTTAGTCTTCCGCTGTTCTTTTTTCTGATTAATTTCGTTGCGGGATCCAATACAGTTTAATCGTTTCTCCTTGACTCGGTGTTTTTCTGGTGGTCGCCACTGTTTATTCTGGCTTTCCTGGAGTTGCAGTAATTGGTATAGCATGGCGTATATTCCGAGGAAGTGCCCTCTATAAGGTTTCAATAACTACAAACCTCCCTTTCAAAGCACCCCTAGATGACTAAGGACAGTCATGTCAAAGACCAACCACGTTGACTCATATATATTAGGTCATTACACCACCCGAACATAACCATCTGCCATCGCCTATCGTACCATTTCCCAGGAAAGTCCATGAAATCTTCAGTGTTCGACCCCGCTACGAGGAACAGTAAAACCTCGTCAGCATATCAGCAGGCTACGTCCGGTTTTATAACAGGATTAGAGTCACCGCGGCCGAGTCAAACGCAGACGGCCTTGCGCCACTTGTTGATATTGACCAACCAAGCATAGTTTATTGGTGGGGATCGATTCTTTATCAACTTGTAATAGTCGTGAATGTTAAGGTGGAAGCGCCAGGGTAGCCCGCGAAATTCAAATATTTTTGTTTATTGCAATTTGCCGGTCAGTGTGAAGCTGTATGTTGAACAAAATACGATTCGCGGCCGTAACGCGTATTTATCTAAACATCTATAACCATTTTAATCATCAATATAGCCCTCTAAGTTCATTAAGCCCTATTGAATGGTTATTTCATGAAAAAGTCATTCTGACAGTCAATCAGGGATAATAGTCAGTTTATCCACGTCCCGGGGGTGTCGTAAGAGGCGACTAAGGGATTCACCAGAGAATGGGCAGCAGCGTTCTGTGTAAAACGCAACACCATACACTGCGATCGCCAACCCGCCTGCCAAGCGTGGCGATTATGACAAACCCCCCCTTGGGGTACTCCAGATGTCCAGCAGTGGACGTATTTCGGCTGTAATGATGATGATGAGTCAGTTTATAAACTTCTACTTGGCCAATTTCCAACCCAAGCAATTCAAGTGCCTGTAAATGTTTTTATCCAAACAAATGTTTTAAGTTTATGTCGTACGCCACGTGAGTTGCGACATAAATTAGTGTTGATCTAATAGAAAACGATCATCGCGTGAATACGCGATCGACGCGTCGTGTTCATTTGTTCAACAAAACCGGAAAGCGCCCTCTGTCGGCGAGACGATGCGATCGGGTTTGTCATACGCGGCGATCATATAGGGACCGTGCACGGAGTTGACTATGCCATCTAGTGTCGCATATTCGAAGCTTTAAGGGTCAGAATACTTGACATTGACGCTTCTGTGCTGTCATCTGTGGTTCCTGTACGCTCAATTTTAAGGAATGTGGACTTTCGTTGGTAGTGGTGAAGGCTAAACACGTGCTTTTGTCAGTGCTACGAATATTTTCGATTTTGGTGAACTTTTCTAGTGTGAAACTCGATCGAAAGTGTTCATTGTGTTTGTGTTCTTGGTTTAAGGTTTGTTTTTAATTGTTACTGTCCCGTTTTAGCTATTATAATCCAACATGAATTCGAAAAAGCCTCCTGATCCTGACCCCCCAGATAAACTATTCGATCTCTCCCCCGGACTAACTATTACCCTCCCCCATGACATCGAAATACCCCCACAAAACCCTATAATGGATACGGACACCCCTAGCCGCAAGAGGGTCGCTGGTTCGCCCCCTGCTTCTTCTACTATAAAACCTAAGATTGCGAAAAATATAATCGGCAGACTTGCATATACAGCGAGAGATAATCCACCATACATAGTGAATGTTTCACTTAAAGATGAACAATCTTCAGGCACTGTGCTACAACCTATCAAGTTTGGTATGTTTTTGACGATAAATAACGTGAATAACATACGTCTCGATGGGATCAAACGTATAGGCAGAAATCGTGTATCAGTTGAGTTCAAGTCGCACCAGGATGCAAACAGTTTTCTAAACAACAAAATTTTATCCCAACACAATTATATGGCTGCCATTCCTCAATTCAACATCACAAGAATGGGTATTGTAAGGGATATTCCAGTTGAGTGGTCAGAAGAGGAAATTATTAAAAATATTCAGGTTCCAGAGGGATGTGGCTCTGTTATCAAAGCCAGAAGGATGAACCGCAAGGTGTCCTCTTCTGGTGTGACTGAGTGGAGGCCTACACAGACTGTTGTGTTAACTTTTGACGGACAAATCCTACCTAAGCGTGTGTACAGCTTCTACTCGGCTCTCCCAGTTGAACGTTACACTTATCCAACAGTTCAATGCTACCATTGTTGTCGCTTTGGACATACCCGCACACTTTGCAGATCGAAACCTAGGTGCTTTAAGTGTGGTGCAGATCATCCAGGTGATGGATGTGAAGTCACCCCTGAATTGAGTTTCTGTGTTTCGTGTACTGGCAACCATTTCGCAAATGACAGTGCTTGTCCTGAATTGGGCCGACAGAAGAGTATCAAAGCTCTGATGGCGGAGAAATCGATCTCGTATGCGGAGGCAAGTCGAGTTTTCCCACCTGTGTCCCGATCATATGCTGAAGTCTCCAAATCTTCCCCGCGCAACAAGGCTACTGTGAATAAATCACAATCCCAGTCCTCAAGTCCCATCCCAGTAACCCAAACCTCATACCGTAAAACGGTACTTTTAAAACCTAAACCCCGTATTCCTCTTTCACCTGGTTATGATAGACAGGCTCACCTTAACCTCACCCAAAATTATTCTTTTTCCCCATCCAAAAACGGTTGTGCCCTTCCAATGGAAGCTGCAGAGCCAATATTTTACAGACAAGAGGATAAATCAACAAATATTTTAAATTTAATCACAGACATGCTAATGTCTGCTCTTGCAAGTCCAACCCAATCTATACCTGACCACGTTGCAACAAAATTGACCTCTATCTTAAACTACATCCACAACATTCCATCCCCTGACATTTCTTCAGTGGAACGTGAGGAGTATTGCTCCCAGAAAGCCTGATCTTTCTTTTTTAATTAATAAATTTAAACCATCGATCTGCGGCATTGCTGAGACATGGCTTTTGCCTGGAAGTAATTTCAGGTTGCCGTGTTTCAGCGGTGTACGTAATGATAGATCCGATGGATACGGAGGATGTGCCTTGCTCATCAATAGCAAGGTATCATTCACCCAGATTCCTCTAACCTTTGTTGGCGACGACATAAATGTTGTTGCTTTGAAGGCTGAGGGTATAAATATTTTTTCCTTTTATATTGCGCACCCACAACTAGAATATCTAACAGTAATTAGAAATTTATTAGGCAGTGTGAATGGACCAATATTTGTCATGGGGGATTTTAATTGTCACCATTATCGTTGGGGGTCGGATACTTGCGATAACTTTGGCATAGGTTTGCTTGATATATTGGATGATCTCAACCTCTGTCTGATCAACGATGGCAGTGCTACACGCAGGTCTACACCTGGTCAAAATAATAGTTGTGTTGACTTGTCGTTCTGCTCATCCAATATGTCTAGTCTACTCTTTTGGCGTCGCTTGGATATGACCTATGGAAGTGATCACTACCCCATCATAATTGAGTTTCCTTCAAAAAATATTCCTTTTAAAGTTTCCCCCCTCTTTTAAAACATCAATTAAATTCAGCTGACTGGGATTTATATTCTAAAATTCTGGACCTAAGAATATCTTCCCTTCCAGAAGTTAATAGAGTCAATGCCCAGGATTGTTTTTTGTCCTTCTCCTCCACCATTACCTCTACAGCTGATGATTGCTTCCCATCCAAAAAACCCCAATCCGGTAGACTTCCTTCCCCGCCATGGTGGGATAGGGAATGCACTAATATGGTCAAGGCCAGGAATGAGGCTGAAAAGACAGTCAACAGCAATATGAACCTAGATAACCTTATTGCCTTCAAGCAGATACTAGCCAAGTCCAGGAAATTCCTAAAAAGGAAAAAACGCGAAGGTTGGTCAAAGTATTGTAGTTCGTTGGGTCCGTCCACCCCGGTTTCGGTGGTTTGGCGGAAGGTGAAGCGTTTTAGGAGTAGTTTAGCACCTGCTTCCTCCTCGAACAACCTCACGGAAGAACTGGGATACCAGTTTTTCGCAAAAATCGCTCCAGCTTATGTTCCAAGTGTTGAGGAAATCAGTGTTGACATCCATGATGCAGACAACACTGACGACCCAATGAACATTCCATTCAGCTTGGAGGAACTGAAAACTGTGTTGTCCCACGTTCGGGATTCCGCGCCGGGCGTGGATGGATTCCCGTACTCCTTTATTTCTAAAGCTGGTCCAAAAACTCACAAATATTACCTGGACCTGGCTAATTTCTGCTTTACTTCCGGCTACATTCCCACAGAGTGGAAGGTTCAAGTTGTCATCCCGATTTTAAAACCAGGCAAAGATCCTAATGATCATTGCTCATACAGACCTATTGCTTTATCGTCCATACTCATCAAACTTTTGGAACACTTAGTCAAAAACCGGTTAGTGTGGTTGGTGGAAAACAGGAAACTGCTCCCAACGACTCAATTCGGCTTTAGGAAAGGTCTGGGCACTGCTGACAGTGTGGGTATCCTCATGTCAGAGGTCCGGCTGGCCCTCAGCAGAAAGGAGTCTGTGGTTGCTGTTTTTCTGGATATATCAGCTGCCTATGATTCGGTTCTCCTCCCTAATCTCAGGCAAAAGCTGCACGAGCTGAGAGTCCCGGTTAGGATATGTCGCATCATTGGTAGCATTTTTACAAATCGCACCATTCAATTAAGAATACCTGGGGGTGACTCTGAACAAAGGTCGGTCTGGAGAGGATTACCTCAAGGATCAGTTCTTAGTCCCCCATTGTATAACATCTATACAGCGAGCCTGCCCTCTTCCCTAAATTTCGACTGTAAAATCCTTCAGTATGCTGACGATATTGCATTAATGGTATGTGGCAGTTCCATTCAGGATGCCGCACTTTCGATGAATGTCTCTCTGGCTTCATTAAACCAATGGCTACTTGACAATGGTTTGTCTTTAAGTGCACCAAAGAGTAAAGCAGTCATTTTTACACGCAAGCGTTCTGTACCCCCAGTTGATATAAACATTAATGGACAAAGCATTCCAGTCGAAGATAAGGCTAGGTTTCTGGGAGTAACTTTGGACTCAAGATTGTCTGGGGCCGAACACATTAACAACACGGTCAAGAAATGTGAGCGTTCTATGTCGGTCCTGAAGGCTTTGGCCGGGGTATGGTGGGGAGCTCACCCCTATACCCTTAAACTGGTCTATAATGCGTTGGCCAGAAGCGCTATGGATTACTGCAGCTACCTTATTGAGCCCTGCAATAAAGAAGCGCTTAAAAAATTAGACAGCATCCAGTCCAAATGTCTAAGAATCATCATTGGGGCCATGAAATCCTCTCCCATAAATGCGCTGCAAGTGGAATGTGCAGACCCTCCCCTTCACCTTAGGAGACAGTATTTGGCAGATCGCTTCCTAACTAAAGTTTTTTCCCTCTCATCCCATCCCCTGCTCCCAATTTTAGACCAAATTGACCTCTCCTTTAATAATTCTCCCTACTGGAACCATAAAGTTGTTCCCCTGTTGATAAATAGGTACAGAGAGCTTAAACAACTCTCTTCGCCTATTTGTCAATATCCTACCCTTCCGGTCTTCTCCGCCGCATACGAGGCGATTCATTTCGAACCAAAAGTCGTTTTGGGACTAGGTATATCAAGGAATTCCCAAGAGGCTAGGGATGACTTTGAGTCAACTACCAAGCGTTATTGGGAAGGATGGAATTTCTTCTTCACAGACGCTTCCAAATTTTCTGAAACAGAATGTACTGGTGTGGCAGTTTATTTTCAGAATTATAAAATAGCTTTACTTTTTCAATGCCCACCAGAAGCATCAGTCTTTACAGGAGAGTGTATTGGAATTTTAGAAGCCATACACTATATTAAATCCCATCAAATAACAAGGTCAGTCATTTTTTCAGATTCCCTTAGTAGCATTCAGGCCCTTAAACAAAATCAACTCCACAGTAAAATCAATAGTCAAATCGTTATGGATATAAAGAACTTGTTATTTGATTGCTCCCAAAACGGCTTGGACATCGAGATAGCCTGGATCCCCGGCCACTCGGGTATTGTTGGCAATGAGTGCGCTGATTCGTTAGCAAAGTATGCCACATCGAATCCGGTTGATCGAAAGCACTACGTAGCTCATAACTACGATTTGCGGAATGGTGCCAAACCAAAGTTATTTAACTCGTGGACTGAAACATGGAAGACAACTTCTAAAACCAAGGGTCTCTACTACGCTGCTATACAGCCTGATATCCAGCGTAGGCCTTGGTTTTTTAAATATCCTAAATTGTCGAAGAGAACTGTTTCGTCCCTCTGTAGACTTAGACTCGGACATTGTTGTAGCCCTGTGTTCCTAAAAAAAATTCATGTCCGGGATAGTTCCCTGTGCGAGTGTGGTCTTGCGGAGGGTACTTTAGACCATATTTTCTTCTCCTGCCCCCTAAAAAATAAATCCTTTGACCTGTATCCAAAAATTTCCAAATTAAACATCCCTCTGCCAACCAACTTCCATACCCTTCTCTCCCACTTCTCCCCTAAAATAATAAACATTTTGGCCACATTCCTAAATGAGAATGATTTAAAATTTTAATTGGTGCGTAACGTGTGTGTAAATAGTCTGTAAAGTATAAACTAGTTTATGTTTTGTTTAAGTGTTTTGTAAATTAGATTATTTGTTCTTACTAACCCATGTGTTCGTCCTTTCAGCTTAAACTAACATCTACCACGAAGTACAAATTTCGACGGCCTGCCTCTCAGCTGCCGTCACGACGTGACACTGGCAGAATAGTCGAAACCGGCTCAATTGCCATAAAGGAAAAAAAAAAAAAAAAAAAAAAAATTAAGGAATGTGCGCGAAGAAGACTGCCATCTAGCGTAGCTATTACGAATTTTATACTTGAAACATACTTGACAGTGACATTTTCGTGCTACCACCTATAGTTTCTGCACGCTCCCTATTCACGCTACGCAAACGCTGCTGGTTTCTATTCCTATAAAATTAAAACCAAAATAACTGCGTACTATTTTATTAAATACACAATATATTGCTCCAGTTTATACTAGAATAACATTTTGATAATGTTAACATAATTTCATGATTATTTACAGTCCGATTATGATAGTCATTTAGGTATTTATGTAAACTATGTTCTATTTAAAATATTGATAAATATCTGTAGACCAGTTTAAAGTATTAAGCCTATGAAAAAGGCACGTGTAAGAAAGCATCGTTAAATTTAAAAACTATTTATATTTCAAATATAAATATATACCACAGACAAATGCTCCATTTCTGAGTTAAGAAGTTGTAATTGAGTTCAAACTGTTTGATTCTCACTTTTTATCAAAATTTCCCAGACATTAAAGCCAATTTGATAAAACTGTTTGAACCAGATCTGATAATTTTTTTTAATCTGTATGGCCCGTCTGAAATCCTGTCAAACTTAGTATTTACGTAAGGTTTGGTACGTTTAACTTCAAACTCTCAATTCAGAAATCGAGCCAAAGGTAAGGTCTCATATAGCTATGTGCATTCTATTGTACGGAACATTTTGATATAATGTCAACTGTTGATTCAAAAAGTATTTACTGTTCAACGATCCTTGACTATGTGCTTCAAACACCATAAGATCAACTTAGCACTATAGATGCTATATTGTATAATACTATTGCTTTGTTTTATTTAAATTCAGAACTAAAGATAATTATCAAATTTTAGAAAAAAAAACTATGCCTTACACAAAAAGTTCAAATTCCATTGTAACCCATACATTTTAGGACATTTTTGATGATTGTGAAAAAGGTTACTTAACAAGCAACTTAAAATACATTACGCTAAAGTCGTCACTTGAGTCGGTGACTATAGATTGATATTTGCTCGAATATCATATGGAGCCTTCGAGTTGACTGCCATTGATAAACTAGAACAGACTAGAAATGTAATCCCCATAACATTTATAACGTTCGCATTCTTCAGGCAAATATTATGTCAAAAACATGCCGAAAATGAAGGTAAATTAGCATCATCAGGATCTTATTACTGCATTACAGAGATTATTTTACTTTATTTTATTTGAATAATATACTAGTTGATAAAAAACGAGCAACAATTAAACATAAAAGGTAAATATACAAATAACTACTTATACTCAACCAAACTATATGCTTAAATAACATAGAAAAGTTGGAAAACTAAAAAGAACCCAAGAATACAGGCGTCGAAGTATAATAACAGGCACGAGTCGTAAGCACACCCTCCATTGGTCAGTTTAACGTCAGCTTTGGCGTTTCATGTTATTGGTTCGTCAGTAAATGCTCATCTACCATCACTAGTAAGTTTCGTTCGCCCACCGAACATTGGCGAGATCACCCTGCTGCTTTGTCGCTGACTCGTGCCGGCTACTATACTCTTTCACATAGCTGTTGCCCGGAAACGCGAAAATAAAAATTGGTAGCAACCTTATTCTTATAGCAATAATGTTCATATTTATATGAAAGATGTCGGTAAGATAAGATTGCAAATAACTTTTAAACGTCTTTAGTTATGGAAATTTAGCATTCTGATTCAAAATTGTTATTTCTAATGACCAAAAACCCAAAATAAAGGGCAAGATTCACTGCGACTCGCATAGTGTTACGTAAGTGCACGCATTGCACACCTTCAAACATTTAAGAACTATTCTTCGCTAGTCGCCAGATCCGACACCAAGCCAACTGCATACCAGTGAGTTTTCGGCCTAATAGAAATACTTGCTATCAAATATATTTCACGCCTTACCTAACTCTAATACAATACTAATCAACTTTAATTACTATTCATCGGGGTACCTTTCTTTCCCGTCCCATATATCTTCTGACAAAGATCAAGGAACCTCCACTCATTCAGTTCCTCAGGCCTTTCTCTCACCATATTCCTATATTGCGTTCTGATTTCAGACATTTTCTTGGAACAGGTAATAGCACTTTTATTTAGCATGCCAGAAACTTCCATCCAGAGATAGCTTCTGACGAATTTAGGGTTCTTGAATTTGTCTAAATTGCTTAGATACCACTCTAGTAGCTGTTCCGTCTCTTCGTCAGACCAGGTTTCTTCTACCCCTGGTTCTTCAATGACCGGCTTTGGTTGGTTTTCTAAAAAGAGTTTGATTGCTATCTCCTTAGCAAATATTTCTTTCAAGTACTCTGCAAATGGAGTCTTTTCGCCGGCTACTTCGTCCGTATCCATGTTGTAAGCTTGTTTTAAATAGTTGATTTTGTTGAAGACTTTAGTTATTGGCTCGCAAACGTAATTTGCAAGTTCAGTCCAGAGGTATTTCTTCTCGAATCGTGGACTGACGAAGTCCTCTATATTTTCTAAATAGTATTGCAGTGCTTGTACTACTTTTTCATCAGGTAAGGCAACATCTTTGTATACTTTTCCATCTTTCAAAGCCTTATTTTGTTCAGTTTTCGCGAATTTCGGCTTTAAACGCATTACTTTCTCCATTAACGCAAAATAAGGAGTTTTCTTCACATAAGGGTTGGACTCATCAATCTGTTTGTGGTTAGCCTTGAGTTTGGCAAACATTTTCCTACACGCAAGTGGCGTTTTGTTAGGTATTTTAGACGCGATTTCTGCCCACATTTCTTTAGCGATAATCTCCTTCCCTTTATTACTTCTGATATAGTTTATATAGAATATAAGCAACCTCTTTTTAGTTCTTTTCGTCCATTTTGGAAGTGGTTTACCCTCCTTGAGAGGTTCAGGTTCTGTTTGGATAGTTTCTTCTTGTTGTTGAGGCATTGAGTTATCTTGTATTATAATTCGAGCGTTCTCGATCTGTGATATGTCTTGGCCTTCTGGTATTACTATGATGCATTGGTAGTCGTCTTCTGTAACAGAAATTGGTTGGTATTAGATTTTTCACAAGATAACATGATTTGATAGGATAAAAACAATTTACACTATGAACATTGAGATGAAGTGTTCAATATAAAAAACCCTAGCAGAATATCAAAATAAAAATATTAAGATGGACTGTAGTCATAAAATGGAAATCATAGTTTTAGTAACACCTTGCAAATTGGTATGAATTACGAGTCTCGTTTATAATAAATTATTGTAAAATTCAAAGACAGCTCATTGTAATAACACAACTATAAAAACTGCCAAAGTAATGTAGCTTTTATAATAACTGAATAGACTAAAATGGACAAATTCTAAAGGAAAGAATGTTGATTGGTTGCCACGCTTCCTACCATTCTAAACAATCTGATTGGCTGGTGTATTTCTACAATTCCCCGTTTTTATTATGAATTACCTGAGGTTATCGTGTACTTAATTACCCGGACTTACCTGTGGCGACCTTTATTTAAATTAAAGCCTCCAGCCAGGAGAACAGTAACCTTGAAACTTAGTGGCTACACACTAAGGGCACTCCATGTGTGGTACAAACCTTGGCTTAGGACGTCATAGCTAGGGCGTCGGAAGAGGCCATACGCTGCTCTTCCGGCCCCCCTAACTGGGTCCATGGGCGGCGGTCCTGGGGATGGCCGTCGCATTCATACGGACCCGAGGTGGCGGCGCGTAGTGTTCCCGTGCGCCCCTCTTTAACGTCGCAGGGAGAGTCACACACACCTCCCTCCCCCCGCTGACCCGAGGTGGCCCGCAGGGGCGGGCCGGCACCAGTCGGGGATCGCGGAAAGCCAATTAAGTTCTCGCGATCCCCGGCGTTGGTGAGAGATAGAGACACCGGGGTGGTTTTAGTCAGTAAGAGTCTGACAGACCCCTCCGCCCGCCCTAGGGTGGAGGACGTCCATGAGGATTTCCCCCCGTTAAAAAAAAATAAAATAGGACGTCATAGCTAGAGCTGGCCTGGATCCAACTTTGATTAGTTAGGGACGAAGCAATTTGTAGCCTTATCATATCTAGATAATCATCATCATCATAACAGCCGAAAGACGTCCACTGCTGGACATAGGCCTCCCCCAGAAGGGAGGATCGAAAAGAGAAGACCGTTAGTCACCTCTTAAGACACCCACGGGAAGTGATGGGATGATATTATTCTTTTACGGCACCATACGGCACCGGCCGAAACCATACGGCACAAGCATATCTAGATAATATATAGTAATACTAACCTTCTTGCTCCATCCTCTCATCCGAACCGGCCGGTATCTCCATATACGTGGTTTCACTATCATCCATCTCTAATGTCTCCACACCATTTTCCTTAGCATTATAAATATCTTCAAACATATTGAAGTACTTCCAAGAAATTTTAACATCAGGGTTCCTACTTCTCATAGTTTTCAGCTTTCTATAAGACTTCCGGAGTTCTAGAAGCTTCTCCTTGCAAGAGTTCTCCCCTTTTCCTATTTCACCAGCTAAGTCTGACCATTTTGCTGTGTCTTCTATGTTAAGGTTTATATCATCAAAGTTGTTCGAGAAATAGTTGATTAATTGTTTGATTTCTTTTGCTGACCAGTCTTCGCTATCATCTGAATCCATTTTTCCATTTTTGAGTTTAGATTTGATTGCCCTATAACCAAAAACTTTTTTGCACAGTGCGTAATATGGCCAGAGGATTGGCATTTCAGGTTTGCTGATTTCTCTTTGGACGTAAGCCGTGTAGACTTGTTTTAAGTTTCTGAAGCGGTGAGCGCATTGCGTTGCTGATATGCCAATCTGTTTGGCCAGTATGTCCCATAGAGAATGTTTGTTCCTGTTCGTAGTTGAAAACTTATCTTTATTTTTCTGGTAGTATTCGAGGATTTTGAACGCTTTGGAGTCGCCCGAGCGTCGTTTAGTGCGTTTCGTGAAGCCCCGTTCGTCATAGGACTCATCATCATCGGTATATTCTTCCATGGTGTCGTCCAGTTTGATGTTGACTTTCTTAACTGGAAATTAAAAAGAAACTAATATAATATCAATCGCCTTAGCCCAGCAGTGGAATGAGGGCTTTCGCGTTTGACTTCGCCGCTAGAGGCGCTAGTGTAGCGTGAGGTTTTAAATGTCAAATTTCACTGTTGGTTGGCTATTGACGCGAGTTTATTGACTTGTTTGTTTTAATTCTATTATTTTCCTTCAACTTTGTTCACATGCGCAACAACTTTAATGCTATGATTAAGAACCTTACTATTGACAGTGGCGCCAACTAGTGAGTACAAAAACGTAATCATTATGCTGGCTCAGTAATGAACAGAAACTAACTTAGTAACAATAATCTAGGTCTGTAAACGAATCAAAAATAATAATCTATATATATTAATACAAGTTGTTGCCCGCGACTTCGTACGCGCCTATCCAGTTTTTTCCCGTTCCATTAAACTATCCTATCTTTTAAGTTGGATCAAATAACAGATAGTTACGAAGTTTAATCAAAATCGGTTCAGTAGTTTCAGAGTTTAACTCGAACATACATCGTGACACAATATTTTTATATAGATAGATTACAAAGCGGAAGAGTTAGCTTGTTTGTTTGGTTGAACGTGAACGTTGGCTTCGACCAACAGGAGCTGAGCATCAATGAAAATGTTGCAAAAAAGGGGAAAGGCACTTATGTATCTTATGTGTCGCAGACTATGTTGTGCATCACAGTAAAGTACTATTATGCTAGGAGGCCGAAGTAATAAAAGAAATACCATCGAAAAAAAATAAAAAATTAAACAATATTTACAGTACTAGGCTTACCTATGCATTCAGTTTTAACAAATAAATCATTAGGACGAGATAAAACTACTCACCTCCAATCTTCCCTGAAGTTTCAATTTTCTGATTGTGTCCAAATCCTTTCAAAGTTTCGTAGCCAGAAAGCAATTTGGTATCCATGCCATAGTCAAAAATCCTATCAAACACTTCAATATATCTCCAATCTATTTGCATGTCAGGATTCTCTTTTTTATCATTCAATATTGTCTTATACAGGCTTACAAGATCCTCCCATTGGCTTCGGCAACTTTGCAGACTTCGCTTCAACTTTTTGGTAACACCTGCCCAGCACACAAAATGGCAGATCAGGTCTTTATACATCTCTATGTTGTCGTAGAAGAATTGCACTAATTCATCTAGTTCCTCAGTCTTCCACATCTCCAGTTGCTCAGGTATTGTACCACTTTTTATGATTTGATTTTCAATGTTTTTGGATATTATATTATCAAACAATATTGCAATGGGTTTTCTTGTCCGTAAGTCATAACCTCCCTCAATGTATTTCTCTAAATGTGCATCCTTCAGTTCCTCGTACTTTAATTTGCAAGCTTCAGCAGTTTTGTCCAGTAAACGGCCAATTTCAGTCCAAAGGAAATTGTTTGGAATGGTTTTGTCTTGAAATTCATCAAAGCAGTCAAAACAGTATTTTACTAATACGGTCATTTCTGTGGTGTCCCAGTCAACAATTGTAGATGGGGGCTCTTCAACTTCAGATATTGCCTGGTTTTCGATTTGCCTATACTCCTCGGTCAGATATTTTCTATGGAAGTCTTCGTCACCTTCAAAGATTTTGTCGAATAGTTCTAAGTAAGGCCAGTTGATACCCTCTGACCCACTCTCTCGTCTTTTGTCTATCAATCTTAGATAATGTTGCTTGTAGTTCAAGAACCTTTTCTGCCAGTATTCTCCATCATCTTCACCTATCTCTAATGCAATAGTCTCCCATATGCCACGTCTCCAATATTCAGCTTGGAAGTTTTTCTTGTATTTGAGATACAACTTCAGCATCATTTCAACTTTCTCATCAGCCGTTGCCCGACTGTTAACCGTTTTAACCACCATAACATTATCATAATTCTGTTTAAGAGCAGGAACTTTGATTATTTGTGGTTCTGGTGTATTTAAGGTTTCAACCGTAATCATGGGGGTCTCATCATGGAATATTTGATGGCATAGTTCAAAGTATGGCCACTTTACATAGACTCCTTTTTGTATGTGACCACAAATTTCGTTATACTTTGCTTGTAAGCTGTTCAGTTTAGCTTCACATGAGTTTGGGTTTTTACCAACAATCATGGTCTTGCATGCTACGGTCCATAGATGCTTCTTCTTTGTTGTACCATTGATGAAAGTCTGCTTATTATCATTGTAGAAGACCAGAAGTTTCTTTGTTTCATCCTCGGTCCAGTGATCTGTTAATACAGACTGGTCAATGCCTATTTCATTGGAGTCATCTGCAACATCTTGAATGATGAAGGAGTTATCTTGTTGCAATTGCATTGCTTGGTTTTCTATGCTTTCAACGGTTGTTAGTACCCCTTCTTCATTGCCACCATTTTCTGTAATTAAATATGTATTTATGTGTTTTAGTATCTGAAATTTTTTCCAACTGGAATATGGAACGCAACCCAGTTTTTTTAACTTCCTTTGGAATGAGTTAAGAGAAACTTAAGACAACATTGGTCTAAGAATTAAAATTAAGATCTTGGTATTGCTATTTTCAGCAATGCACTGCATGTTTAACTCTCATAAACTGAAAATTTCAAATTGATTATTTGTCACTCTTTTTAGCTTGAAAGCCCGCCAAAGTTTGGCATTCAAGAGCCTCTTGACATAATCATCTTCAAATACTCTACAAATAAATGAGCCTTTTTAAATGCACAACAATAAATGAACTCTTTTAATTTTTTAGTTAAACCTGTCAGGATCCCCCCAACCATCAAAATCCATAAAGCCCTATTGGGGCCAAGCTGACTCGCACGGTGTACACATTACTTGAATGCGTCTTGTGGATTATTTTTGTTTATTTTTATTATTTCCTCAGTTACTAAACAAAACAAAGATTCTTCAGAGATTAAAGGGGTAAATACATAGATAAGCAATATAAGCAAAACAAGAGAAAAACTTACCATCAACATAAAAAAGCAGTATTTCTCCATTAGTCCCCATCTCAGTTTTAACCACTATTGAGCCGTCCATCTTTTTCTAGGATTTTGCACGCCTAGAAAAGAAAAATATACCATTCACTAGGTTTTTCCAGTGGCTCTGTGCACTTTGAAGTAAAAAATATCTCACAAGTACCTTCTAACCGGCTATAAGTGTCTGATTGATTAACAAATTAGTACCCAGACTGAAATATTATTCTAATCTGACCGAAAAAATGAAGTTCAGTCAGAAAACAAAGATGCTATTTTGTTATGAGAAAAAAACTCCTGAATATTGTTCACTGCTACAGCAAAAAGAAATAATCAATCATTTCAGGAATTTAAATCGTATAAGTCTTGATTAGCCCTTCATGAAGTCATGTACAAAATGAAGAAGTTGGTTAATGAGCTTATCAGGATATTGAAAGTATTATTATTAGGTTATTAAGAACAAAATATTGAACCTGTCCCTAAGATGACTCTGGCATGATATCTAGCAGAAAAGAAAAAAAAAACAGGATTCTAATGTTCACATGGTAGTCTAGTTGAGGTAAGTTGAATTACTGATAAAATTAGCAATATTTAGGTCTTTAAGAAATAGCTCTGTTTGTGCTCGGATCGTGTTCAAGCATAGAAAAACTTAAGTATAATTTTAAAATCATCCCCTCGTATTACGATAATTATAAACAGGACTAGATAAAGTGTAAGAATGCAGTTAACTTGTCCTTGTAGAACGCCGGTTACGAAAATTGTACATATGTCCGAGTTTTTGACATGTCATCTTTGACCGCTTCATATTGGAGGCCTAGATTTTATTCAAAATGCAATATTTTTCTTTATCACCACACAATTTACTAGTTTTGAAAGTATAATGACAAGTTTTCATCAAATTCTAAAGAAGAACTAAAAAACTAGAACACTAAGCAAAATACTAGGGCTTCACATCGTCGATAACAAATTATGGAACGCATTTTTCAAGTCTAAGGTAAATAAATATTGAATTACTTACCAACAAAATGTTCCAAAACAATTTATTTTGATCCAATTTGACATTGGCGGCCAAAACACAGAATGTTGATCGGAAATCAAAACAATTTATTCGAAAGAAGCGCAGCAATGCGGTATCAAGAAGCGTTTCGGTCCGCCATTTTGATTTTTGAACCACTGTCCACTTCATTTCAGATAAGGGCGGTGCGCACAAGCGCACTTTTATTTATTCAGCTTGAAAAATTATGCTTTAGATTTTATTCAGTGTTTTGTCCTCAGAAATAAAAATCATGGTTGATCGATGTAGATACACACGAAGGTACTCCATAGCGAGATAGTGGGGTCGGTAACTCGGTATACATTCTTTCTTATTCAATTACTTCAATATTTATAGTAGGTAGGTACACCGTACAGTCAACCTCAAAAAGACATGATGATGAGTCAATCACAAGCAACTTTTGATTTCCTTAAGTATAATAATATAACTATAATTTATAATAATATAACTATAAAATAATATAATAGGAAAACTGGAGAAGGTAGTCATTATTTTATGACACAACAATACGAACACGACCATACGAGTCCCAGCATTATGGTTAACGGTGATAGGCTGTTTTCTGCGAGTGTGATGCATATTTTCCATATCTACCTAACTACCTACTATTTGTATTTTTTTTACTCTGGCGAATCAAATATTTTCACCACGTTCTATAAATAATCTTGAGCTACAACATACTTACCTTCAGATACATCATACAGTCAGTGCCGGATTAACCCATAAGCAAATTAAGCAATTGCTTAGGGCATCACGTCTGGGGGGGGGGCACCATAAAGAGACAAACTACAGGAATCGTAGGTACCTACTTATTCTGGTCAAGTGGGACGAAATTTCGCAATCCTTTCAAAAGTCACCAAGGTGTTAATTACAAGACTCAAAAGCCACTCTTAGAGCTTATACACACGAGTGGCATGTTACGAACGGCAGAGGTAATTGCAGCCGTCGACACGGGTCGGCGGCAGCCGTCGACGCGTCAACGGCTGCCGTCGACATACCAACTTTGAAGATCAGCGGCAGCCGTCTTCAGCTCACATAGTAAAGGAGTCAGTTGCAAAATGGATTCCGAATAAGAAACACTGTTATTGCTTCTACTTCGACGACCCCAACAAAAACGAAGAATAAAAACCTGATCATTATGAGTACCTACACGTTTTTTTCATTTATGGATTTATTATTAAAATCGCTGACAACTTCTTCACATACCGCCATCTGCTCTGTTTTTTATTGCTACTGTATTCTTTCAATTTACTATTCCATATACAAGCCTTTTTTTTTACTGCTACTATGAGCAATTCAACATCAATTTCATCACTAGAACGCATTTTATAAATTTCCGTGGCATGCGCACTCTTGAACTAGTCGCAGTCAACTGACAAAATGGCGGACGCGGCACACTACAACTGCAAGTGTCGCTATAGATCGACGGGACGACGGCTGCCGCTTACGCATCGTCGGCTTCCGCCGACCGGTGTCGCCGGCTGCAGTTACTTCTGCCGTTGGCAACATTCCGTTCGTGTGTATGAGCTCTTAGAGCCGTGCACTTACCTAAACTGGCCAAGTGCGAGTCGGAATCGCGTGCAAAGGGTTCCAAACCAATTTTATTTTCGTACCTCGTTTTTTTAACACTAGAGACTAGGTTTTCCTGTAATCTGTAGGTTATTGGTAGCTGCATTTTTTTCAAATTTTATACTCATTAGTTTCGGAGATAATATGTAAAAGAAAGAAAGAATGAAGAAGTGAATCTTAAAGATTCCAGTTAAAGAAAATTCTAGTCAAAAGGCAGAGTGCTAAAATGTTCGAGCATGCTTTGCTTGCTCCTACTGCATGTGTTCTTGTCATACCTTACCTTTTCTAAAACTAATGGATAGGGTCATCCGTTCGGGTTTCCCCGGATTTGTCCTAGTTTGGAGGGCCGGGTTTGGGGAGCGTCCGGGTGGGGTTTTCAAAAAGGGTCCGGGTGCCCCGTCGCTATTGGTGTCCGGGGAAACTCCATTGATTGAAAGGTTACAGGTAGAAATAAATTAAAACAAAACTTAGTTAAAAATTACTTCGTAGTAGCCGTGGTTAGCATTATTGCGGCTTACAATAGTTATATTGTAAGCCGCAATAATACTAACCACGGCTTTTTCGTCCCTCATAGTAAGAGTTATACCTAGCTTATTAAGATTAGTTGGCAAGCACTAGTAGTCAAAAAATCTAATCTACTCAAGCCTGGGTCTTGGTGTTAAAATTTTCGAGCTCGCTACTCTCGCTTTTACATTACTTTTTCTCACACTTTTTTAGACATAGATTGACAAAAAAACTTTTATCGAACTAGATATGAGTACTAAAATAAGCGAACTCGCTTGGCTCACCCTTGATTTCGAGTTTGCTTGATTGTTACTGCCTTTCCGCATAAGCGCGTTTCTGTGCAAATGGTAAAAAACCTATGGTATTACCACATTACCCCACGAGTACCCCACTTGTGTCTCACAAGTACCTAGGTAAGGCTGCCCTAGAAGGAGTACCTGATACTCCTTTTTGGGAAACTATACAAGGTATCTGTTAATCACATAGTGAATGTCAATCTAAAATAATTTGCAGTTAACGTTTTTGGGGTGTAACTTTTTAACAAAATAAAACACGCTGTTGGAAAGTTTGAAAACACAACTTTATTTTCAAGAACATTCGACAAATAAAATAAATATAAATCAGTCATTAACACACAAAATCATTGTTGTTCATTCGAATGTAAGTGTTTTGTGACTATGTATTAAAATTAAACGAAGATCTAAGTTATTAGTATATACTTTGGCAATCTTATTATTATGTAGCTGCGTAAAATGTATTTCTGCTTATAATACTGCTAATACGAAGGCTCTGGTACACAATGGCTTGAAAAACAAAGTCAACATTATCAGCACACAGTTCTTGTTTTATTGGCCCTGTAGTAAGTATGGCCACAGTATGGCATTATACCTACTGGACCAAAAAAAATGGTTATTTATCTAGCAAAATAGGTACAACAAAAGAACTACGACGTCAAATACTGCAAGTATAAGGTATTATTATACTTTTTTTTTGTATATTGTTCAGATGAAATAAACTCATCACGTCTGAGGAGTTTCACTATAATATTTAATTTGAATATTTTAATACTGCCAAGAATTAAATTGTGGTGACCAGCAAATAATTGCGTAACCAATCCATTGCTTCATATCTTTAAGAAACTGTCTGCTTGACAATGTAAAACACGCAATCAAAACGGTTGAACTGTCAAAATGAAAGCGCAAATGCGACTGATAGCATTGACTTATGTAGTACGCAATTCATGGGTATACTTGTGAATGGTTGTATTGTGCCTTTACATTTGGACTTCTACATATGTCAATAAGTTTTACTACTCGTTAGAAATTTGCTTACAAAAGCCATTGTACATCAGAACCAGAGCTTATGAAATCGTATTAAAATTTACAATTTAATACTGGTACTGTATATTTTTGGTTACTTGGAAGTTATTCTGTGAAATATTTATTCTAAAAAACTAAATTATTTCAGGTCTATTTAGGCATGGATAGGCATTATAAATAGCTAAAACTATTTTGGTCTCAATCTAAGAAATTCTAATGATATGGAATTGTTATCTAAATTACTATTAGAAGACACGATTTGATTCGGCCTAAGGTTTCTTTTTGATTTTTATACTTTTAAAATTGATTATTTCCGCTTGGTTTTCGGGAATATCCTGAGGCAAGCCATATCGTATCGTCTATTAGCACACGTATGGAAGTTTTAAATATTTTGTAATTGATCTTTAATTAAAATATTATATTAATCTTATGTAGCTTATAATTGTTTTATAACAAAATTCATTTTTATAAGTGGTTTAATATACATATAACGTAAATATAAATAAGTAAATGTATTTATTCGTAAAGCTTAGTTACTATTTGAATGGCGATTGTTTGCAGTTATGTATGATTTCAAATATAAAGGTGATTTACTTTACCGTTTCTTACAAAAGGGGACATCGAGAGACAAGAAGTTTATTGTCATCTTACGTTACTTAAAGGTTTCCGCCATTTTCAATATCATTCTTTTATCAGTTGACTGTGGTTTTATATTACATGACTATAATACATCTCATTATGGAGTTATATCAAATATGTCAAAGCCGAATATTGAAATATTTATTTTAGATGAATGAATTAATAGGAAAAAGGTATCCCTATAGTTAAAATTTACTCATAAAGTCCACATTTCTAAATCGTGGATAATTTATTTAGCTAAGCAGTTACCTATACCTCCTTGTTCGACTTCGGAAAACTCACACTTATTTGTACTCCCGCTCTTAAAATACACACAAATAGCTATCTACTGGATAACATACATTTTAAAGCAAAATATCGATAAATTAACAAAATCGATTACCTACCTATGTAAAATATACAAAAATATGTATTTTGTACAATCCGCTCAAAAACCTGTGTACGTGCACAAATAACAATATATAAGACTTAATTATTGTTTTTTTGCCAATTTTTTACGTTCACATATTTTTGATGCCGACTGTACCTACCTAAGAAAACACTGACACGCACATTATCTTATATATCACACAAATATCTCTAAAACGTAAAAATAAAGCATGATTATTATTCACATCAAAACATCAAAAATGACCAGCATCTTTTTATAAAACTGCCTACTAACTTAAAGGCTTGAATACAGTGGGTGACAGCGGCAAATACTTTGTGATAAGTACGTTTGGTTTTCAACATCGTGGAACCGCTTTATTGTAACATGACAAATACATGTGAAACCTTTCATAATGCCAAATGTTTTAAAAAGTGTGACCGCTAGTGAATTCCAGTTACAGCCTTCATTGTTCCAATATAAAAGAGAGAAAGATTGAGCTATACCTACTCAACGAAATTGACACATGCATCGTTATAGTTAACACTGAACTAAGTGTTACAACATGAAATCAGATTTCACCCACGGGTAATAACTACTCTATGGACCTTAGTCCCCCAGTTTAGTTGCAGTGAACGCAAATGTGAAACTAATCGATGGCACTATTAAAATTACTTGATAAGTACATTATGTCTACACATCGCACATTTTAACACAGTCAACTTAAATTTAAATTATATCTTATGTACAGGATAAACTAATTACATATTGAGACAGAAACCGGCTAAATTTTACCTACATAAAAGTACAAAAATAATTAATATTATAAAAATTAGAGAAGTAAACATGATTTTGTTTTGCGCCCCGGCGTTTCTAGTAATACATGGACAAAAACTACATTAAAATTTAAGAAAATAAAATCGATTTTTTTCTTTAAAATCCCATATTTTTTACATGGGCGGTCTATAAACTCGTATAACTCACCAAGCAATTAATAGTATAATTTATACTTTAAATAACTAAGTCATCAACAAGGAACAGAGAATACAATGCGAGATTTAATTAGATCTAAAACATATTCTAAAACTAGTAAAATAAGGTGTATTTTTGAACACACCTTGAAAATATATGTTGAGAAAAAAAGGTTAGCTTATTTTATAGTTTTTATTTTGTGCGAGCTAATAATAGGTCTGCGCTGAATCTGCCAAACAGAATTTATTACCCAGGACCTCAGAAACAAATGATTGAAATATGATCAATTATTTAACAAAAATTAAAAATCTGCTCCAGTTTAATAATTTGTTTTATATTTTCTTCAAATAAAATTTCGTTTAACAAGTTTTATAATTGTTTATATGTAATTCTATTGAATTCAGCTCAATTTTTAGCACTCAATTCTTCTGTTGAAATAAATAAGCGTGTCAAATAATGACTCTTATTTTTGACGTTGACTGTACCTCAATTAAACTTTCGCGCGCAAGGAAAAACAAAGGATTCTGAGCAAAAACTACAGTTGACTATCATTGTGAACATTTGGCACTTGATGTATATCACCCAGTAACTGCTGTTTATCAAATTATTTTATTTATGTTTCTGTATAACGCCATCTCTACAAATATTTCTTTAAATGTACCTAACATTTATTTATTAAAATGTGTTACCGTTTTGTACAGTGTAGACAAAGCTTTACATGTTTAATTCTAATTAAACCCCGCACTGGTATTCAATATTTACAAAATCATTTCGCTCTATAAAACGCTTTAGGTTCTAATAACTCATATACCCGTGTTACACAACAGCTAAGCTCATATATATGTACATACAGTATAAATATCAAAATGTTTTAGGATGATGGCAACCCATCATAAATGTTACTAATGAGAAAGAAAACTGGCCAATAGCATGACGCGACGCCAGCGATCGTCCAATTGGCAACATTTATACACAAAAATTCAGTGTTGCCATGTGGGTCTTTGCAGTAAATACCTTTTCAAGTATTTTGACACCATTTTGACTTGTTCGTGGTAAATAAAGACTAGTTTGGTAAATGAAACAGACACTCCCATGCTATCAGCCTACTATCTAAGTATATTTAGAGCCCAAGCTCATTGGGCTCAGCCAACATGTTATCTTTTCTATTTCCCTAAATTTTTATTTTTACCAAGCATTGATCGTTTGATTGTCAATATGAGTCCCAAGTAGCAATTTAAATACTCGGGATAGTTCATATTAATCATCACCAAAAAAGACATGTCTGTCCCATTTACCTTCAAAACCTATGAACCCCTACAAAAGCTGTCTTCAGAAACATTTACCAGACCTCGCATTTGTTTCTGGGGTTCATTTTGGACCCCAAGGGACATTGGAATTCTTCGGAAAACTCTTTCAAGTTGGCTATTGGGCCTATAACTCGGAACTGCGCGATCGTGTGGTCATCTTTTTCTATTTGCATCTTTGTAGATTCTTTGGTCATTGCTGAACACCATACCTGGAACATAGAAAGTACCATTTGAATCTCATAAAATAAGCGTATCGCAAAAAGTATTTCCCCTGTTTACCCATCTTTGGTTATACCATCGGCACACTCTTAATTGGCATGGACAAAATAGGGGTCATTTTTGCAGGGACTTTAAGTACTAGGCCGGATGACATTTTACAGATAAAGAAAAAGAACTCGTTAGGGAAACTAAAGCGACTTACCTGAGCAAAAGAAATGAAGAACAGCTGCCGATCATTGTACTTCAATCCCGGTAGAGTAAGGTTTACTTTGGCAGTCTTGGCGTGGTCCAAATAAGCGTGGAATGATGCCTTCAGGCCTCCGTTGTCGGCTATGTTCTCACCTAAAAGCAATGACAAACGTATTATTTTAACAGTAGTAAAGAATGGTAGCTTGGCGATCCTTCGGGCTATGTCGGTAACCTTGTTTCTCTTGCGGACATCATCATTCCTGATTCGATCACACAAGGAAATTCCAAGCATTGCCCTCTCCATTGCCCTTTGAGTGACTTTAAGCCTTCTGGTGAGGCTCATTTTTGCGTTTTTCGCGTACCGGAAGAAGCAACGTTGGCGCGGCCTCCCACGAGGTGAACCGAGGACCGGTGAAGGTCGCAGGTTGCTGATGGGTGCGAGATGCGCAGGACCGGTCGTTGCGGCGACGCTTGGGGGAGGCCTATGTCCAGCAGTGGATGTCTTTCAGCTGATATATGATGAAAGAGGGGTAAGAATGGCAGTAGTATGAATGGAAGAAAGAGCCGTGAAGCTAAAAGTGATAGGAAAGAAATAAATTCTGTCAAAATGACGGTCTTCGATGCCTAATATGGGTTTTAAGCGATTACAAAACCAATAGGGAAGATGCAAATACAGAATTTATGAGAATTTTGTCAGTAAAATGATAAAAAAGTATAAAATAAAGACCATTGCAACGTTTTTATTTTGGTTAGTATCGATTTTTAACAAAAATAATGAATTAAAGTAACGTGAAACGGAACGTATTTAAAACAACAATCAGCGTTTGGTGACGTATCTGCTGTTATGCCAACGAAAAGGCAAACTTATGTCTTTGAGTTAGGACAGTTCTTTACCAGTGATAGACACGAGTGACGTCATCGTCCGTTTTCGAGCGAACCTTTAAACTGTCGGTTTCAAAACGCAATTTTGGCAATAAATGAAAGCGTTTTCATTTCTTATTTATGTGGTGGTCTATTCTAGATGGAGTTCTTTAAAATTAAAGCAAAAATCAAAATATTGCATGTTCCCTATTAGACATCATTGGTCTCGTAGTCGCTGAGCAGGATGTCCTGGGATCAATACCCAGGTCGGACAAAACGTCGCTGGGTACCTATTTTCATTAGACATTTTTCAGTAGCAGTGGAAGTTGATGGTGTGACACCACCGTGCCTCGGAAAGAGCATAAGGCTGATTGTCCTTCTTGTTGAGGTTTATGGGACTTTATACCCTGTTCCTTGTACCTGTGATGGGAGTTGATAAGGTTTTAAGTCTCACCAAGGGTTTGCTTCCCATTTAGGCGCTGCCCATCTACCTCGTATCTGGAATACTGGTCCTGGATACATTTGGCTCGCGACTTGAATCTGGCTATTGTTGCGTTGTTCCACCACTGGTTGAGGTTTCCGAATCTGTTGGTAAGAGACATGATTACTGTAGGGTGGGGTATTACTATTACATGGCATTTTATTATATTACTGCCACACAGGTGGGGTACTTGTGAGGTATCCGTGCGTGGCATTATTACCCTTATAGCAATAATAACCTGCAGTCGGTAATAATAGTCTATCGGCAAGATGCAATCAAGACAAGATGATGCCTTGAAGATGGCAATCCGACACATGACTGTTGGCAATATTGACAATAAAACCTGCAGTGGGCAATATTTCGAACACTTTGCAATCAATTACCCACAGTTGGCAATATTATCCACAATTGGCAATATTATCCACAGTTGACCATAAATCCTACAGTTGGCAATATTTAGCCAATGCCATTATGATTTCTTTATGGAGCTCGTGGCTAAAGTATAACAGCCGCAGGGTCGATCTTCAAGGTTAAGCAACGCTTGTCAAGGTTGGTTTGTGGATGGGTGCCCATCTTAACATACTGAATTTCCTCCGTGCATCGGAAAGCACGTTAAGCCGTTGGTCCCGGCTGTCATTTGTAAAACTTTGGCAGTCGTTACGGATAGTCAGAAGCCAGTAAATCTGACTCCAGTCTTGCCAAGAAATACCGTGTTACCCATTTAATGGGTTGTGGAGGTCTGTTAGGCAGCCGCTTCACGTATAATACTGGTATTCAGCTGAATCCGGTTTGACTGGAAGCCGACCCCAATGTAGTTGCGAAAAGGCTAGGCAGATGATGATTATGATTTCTTCATGAGAGAGAGAAGGAGATATGCAGGACTAAAAGCACTATAGGTACATTTTTCCTACAACACGTCATCTTCGTTGCTGCTGGCACTACGACCATTTTTTTTTCGATGGAGAATCATCTAATGACTCTTCCCGCTATGCCAGGAGCGGGAGAGAATTTCAGATTCTGAATAAAACCCTGGGATCCTCATAATGCCCTTTGCGTTCCAGAGCCTTGGTAACTTTTTCGAACAAGCAAGTACCGCAACCCTGGCATTACTACCTACAGTAGTTAATGTTCCTGTTACCTATCATACTCCCTGCCCTGATCATCAAAGGCATGTGTCAGCTCATGCCCCATCACCACTCCCATAGCGCCGTAGTTGACTCCCTTAGGATTGTCTCCGTCGTAGAACGGTAGCTGAAGAATTCCGGCGGGGAAGACTATCTGGTTCTTAGTTGGAGTGTAGTATGCGTTCACTGTTGATGGTGTCATGCCTGGCAAGAAACAGGGTATTGGATAAATATTAATGTGACTAGGAAAAGGCTGCTTGTTTCTTGTGGCATGGTCTACGTCAAAGCATCCATACTTAATATTATAAATGTGAGAGTGTCTGTTTGTTACTTCTTCCTGTCTTAACGGCTTAATGGATTTGGATGAAACTTGGCATACGGGTAGACAATGTCCTGGAATAGTGTTCGCTATTTTGACACGGGCGAAGCCGCTGGAAAACCATCCTCTAATCACGCTTAAAATAGATGGAATATAAAAGAGATTTTTAGGTCTCTTTAGTTTCGCCTATTTTTTAGTATCCATCTGCCTCAGAATCAGGGTAATGTTTTTTTGCACTATAATTTAAGAAGGCCACATCGTCTCATTCATGCCATGAACCTTGAAGCAGTTTCACAATTAAGAACCAATATCATTCCTCCTAAAATCTCGACACGAAAATACTCAAATTAACATCCATACCCCACTTGGTCTTGTTGACAGGTTTATCCAGCTTATTCAAGTCGTTCTTGAGACTGAACACGTTGAAAGCGATGTTGTTCTCAAAGTACTCGTTGGGCTTCACTTCCAGTTCCTCATACTGCTTGTCCAGCTCGTCTTTGTGGAGAATGTAGTCGGGGAAACCTGGAGAAGAAACGATTAAGGATTTATTTGATGCAGTGTATCTGTTGGAGGTGGATGTATTTATAATTCAGAGGTATTGTCGCTGTCAATATTGGAAACTGTTAACGGAGACAATGTTGCTTGGGAACTGGAATTAATACTACTGCAAAAGTTCCTAAAATTAACTTTTTTATAGTAGCAAAAAGCGTATCTTGCAATTCGGGACCAACGCCAGGCTCTTCAAGCCCATCTTGATTCTAGATTTAGACATAGCTATTATAGGCACATGGTAGACACTTATCGCATTCAGAGTAGGTGGGCTCAAGGCACTTGTCTCACCGCCGGCGATCAGCGAGTAGCGAGTAAAGCTACAAACCCGAAACAGTTGACAATCAGCGAGTAGCGAACGAAAAGTTTGATTAGTTTTGACGCTCGGCTTTCAGCGAGTGTTTTTGTGTGACAGGCTTTTACTCGCAACACTCGCTCCGGCCCGCACTATAGGTAGAAATTACCTCTGTTTGGTGAGTTCCGACCGCCAAGCGACCATCGCCGAGCGAGTGTCGCTGAGCGAGTACAATCAACTCTAGTTGATCCGCCTCTCCTTACCTCTAGGAAAGAGCCGCTCGCCGGCACTGTGAACAACCAGCTATCGACTATGACTGTATCTGTCTCTTTTACTCACATGAGATCTATATCTTTTGTCCCTTTCCTCAGCGAGCAAAAGGTCGATAGCTACTCGCTTCCTCGCCGTCGGTGAGACAAGTGCCGTAGATAGGTAATTATAGGTACACCGCTTGAGAACACACAATGTTTTTTAGACCATCTAAAAATCAACTTTGTTAACGACACAATATAAGACAAACGATCCATTTAAAAAAAAATTCAAACAAAATCTTGTCTGTAGGTAGGTACGCTTGGAGTTTTACGAGATGATCGTATGACTGTCGTGTGGAGGGATATTTTTGTGTTGTCTTTAACCAGTCATGACAGATGTATTAAAATAAAATAAAAACAGAAATCTACGCGATAGCTTACCCAGAAACTTACCAATCATATCAGTGATTGCATCAGCCTTAATCTCAGCAGCCTTCCTCGTCTCCGCATCCATCCAGTCCAAGTTCTTCAGGTTCCTTTTGAACGCGTTCCTAATGTTGTTGATCATGATCTCTCCTTGAGTCTTCGCTTCACCGTGGAATACTTCTCGAACAAACATGGCTCCTACTGCAAATCCTGTTGATGAGAAAAGGGGATGATCAGTCATTTCTTCGATTATGAGCTTGAAAGCTATGCCATTAAATTGAAACTGCCTGTAGTACCAATTTGGAGGGTGTGCGGAACAGAGGGTGAAGTCCCGCAAACCTCCATTGAAAAGGGAGGATCTTCCAACCGTACTGTTGTTGTGCCCGGTGTGGGCAACTGCCCGATAGTTGATATTCGGGCTGATGTATATGGTCAAATCGCACGGTAAACTCAGCGTGCGCGATGCAGGATTTCGAAGTAGTAGTTCGCCTTCGCTGCTAGTTGGTCGCGGTTCTTTTTGTTGCGATGTAGATTGATGCCGCTACAAGAGCGTTCTTGCAGTATTTGTCACCGGCAATTAGCCCGTAATTAGGCTATGACAGAAATACTTACCAACAGCATTGTTAGTATCAGTTACGCAGTATCTCCAAGACTCCTCCGTCCCCTCAGAGCCGAACAGGGCCTTCCTCAGGATCTTGGTGGCGTCGCGGAATGATTTAGAGAGGTACGTCGACAGCGAGCGGGAGACTTGCCACATCATGTAGCTGGTTAGAGTTCTGGAAACGAGATAGTGGATTATAAGCACATAACTTCGTAAAACTCTGCTTTGGGCGAAGAATTTTAACAATTATGATATTTGAAACACTATAAATGACGTACCTTTGGTCTTCTTCAGTCTTGCTATATTTTTTTATGACTTTCGTGAGATTCTTGAAGTACTCCGGTGCGTATACTACTATTCTTTCTGTGTCTGGTATCTGAAAATCATAAGATATTTAATCCTCTGCACAATAGTGATAAAAAGCCATCTAAGGATGGAATCCGGACTGTTTCCTGATAGCAAAAAAATAGGATATTTTAGGTCAAGAGCGAATAGGTTACTTCTAGGCAAGTTTGTTCCATCATCGACCACATCATCCATAGCATAGCTATAACCGGATGGTTCGAAAGTGGCCATTCAATAATGAAAAAAAGTCAGGATAAGATGGCTTTAGTATGTTTGTATGATTGACATTTGTTAAGAATTAAAGTACAAAACATTAAAGAATATACTCACAGTCCGATTCACCAACTTGAAAGCATCATTAAAGAACATAGTCCAGTTCACAAAAGGTACTTCTTTCTGCCATTGTCTTATAGTATACGGGTTATACAAGCCTTCTTCATCCCTTCTATCTTCGGAGGGGGTAGTTATATTCGCCAGTTCTGTCTCGAAGAGGATCACTTTGTTCATTTGGGCTCTTGCTTCAGTTTTGTTGGCTCCTAAGAGAACGCATATTCGTGTCATGTAGTCTAAGTATGCGTCGAGGACCTTCTTGTGGGCTGTTCTGTTGAGGTAGTTGTCTCGAGTTGGCAGGTTTAGGCCGCCTTGGTCGAGCTGGAATAAGAATGTGGTTTGAAAATAGATTATTCATTTATATCACCCGTTTTTGATCCTAATAACGATCCAAGGACAGTAAAGGTATTTTGATAAGGATAAATTTGCTGTCCTTGTTTTCTTTACGACTCAGAGCAAGAGTTTTGATATTGGTATGAAGAAGAAAAGACAATATTTTTGCCCTATTTCAAAACATTTTATTTTCTGCTGAATGCGGTCCGTTACCTACGCAGTAGACAGGGGCATATTGGTCGCAGAACAGATAGTCGATGAGACTGAAAAGTTCTGGAGTGGCGACCGCGTACCGGAAGATGCAGCTTTGGACAGCCTCCAAGGTGGACCGATGACCTGGTGAGGGTCGCAGGCAGAGGCGGCTTTACCTATAGTGCAGGGAGTGCGGTGCACCCGGGCGCAGGAGTGTTGGGGGCGCCGAGCGCCGCTCTCAAAAACTCTGTCACATATTGTCCGAAGTGGCGACCGCGTACCGGCAGATGCAGCTTTGGACAGCCTCCCACAAGGTGGACCGATGACCTGTGAGGGTCGCAGCCAGAGGCGGCTTTACCTATAGTGCAGGGAGTGCGGTGCACCCGGGCGCAGGAGTGTTGGGGGCGCCGAGCGCCGCTCTCAAAAACTCTGTCACATATTGTCCGACACACATATTTCTCACATTTCACATATTTCTGACGTCCGCCGCTAACGCCCTCGACTACATACATACATTTTGTTTTAGACCCCGAATACTATCAGACACGTAAGAATTACAGAATTCTGTAATCTGGCAATTGGGTCTCGACGTGACCCTATACAAGTCCGAAGCCAAGTGCTTAAAAGGCTTTCGGAACGCACCACCATCGGGGTCCTAAATAACGGTAAATCCTCACGCCCCAGAAACAGAAGAAGTCGCTACGGGCGTCGGCAGTTGCAGGGCGATTCCCAGCCACCGTGGGAGAAGGCCTGCGGACGGCCGAGCGATGGGTGTCTCGCCGTCCGATCAGAACCAGGCCCAGGTCGACGGCACGTTGTGTACGCGCGCCTCAAATAGATGTCAGTATACTAGACGGCGGACGCGGCCCTTGAACGCAAAGGCGATTTGGATGAACACAGATGGGTTAGTCAGTAAAAGTCTGACACACCCTTCCGCACCACCCTGAGCGGAAGGAGCCATTTCATGACATCCGATCCTACAAATAAAAAAATCCATTTTGACCGCGCGCCTACTAGAGAGCGCCAGGGTATTGATTGTACACGGCGCTCAATAGGCTAGAGCCGCCTCTGGTCGCAGGTAGCCGATGGATGCGAGACGTACAGGACCGGTCCTTGTGGCGACACGTGCGGGGAGGCCGCCATCAAGCAGTGGACGACTTTCGGCTGATATGATGATGATAACTTAATAGGCCTCAATTGTAGTCACACCGGCCGTTCCTACGCTTCCGACATCCAACTTATTGTGTCGACCTTTAAGGTTGATCCACACATAGCTAGGCCGCACCCGGGACGTTCCTTCGAGGAAATGCGTGCGGATAGACTTTGTATATAAGTCATAATTCGAGGTTTGTCTCTCGCCTATTTCCTCCTCCAATATTAGGCCGATTTAAAAGATATTTCACAAACTGAATAAAAAGGATGTAAACCATGTCCTTACTCATGTTATTCTTTTTTCATGAATAGTTGCCAAATTTTTACACTAGGGTTCTGTTGACAGCGATTTATCGAACAATTTTGAGTATTTTTTGAGGGTTCTTAGTGCAGTTAATATATCAGCAAGAAAGAAAACAGGGACACAGTATATATATCCTTCTTATTCAGGTTATGAAATATCTCTTAAATCGGTCCAATATTGGAGGAGAACACAGTCGTGAGCCAAACCTCGAATTATGACTTTTTACATACAAAGACTCGCCGCCCATGTTTCCTCTTAAGTGTACGCACCAATATTTTTTGAGCTCCTGACAGACCACGGTCCATCCACCTGCCGATGCCGGTCTGGATATTATGTTAATTAACCTTCCGAAGTTCGTCCGTCTAGCTTACGGACATTATAGGTAGAATAAAGTATAATGGCTACTAACCACAATGACGTGTTTCGATGAGTTGCGGTCGTCTTCCGTGACTGCCCAGTTGAACAAGCCTCCCAGGTTGAATCTGTTAGAATGTATTCTATTAGAATATAATAGAATAAAATTGAAAATAATTTATTTGCATAAAATATGGTACATAACCCTTTCAGACCTGGCGTACATAAATGTACACATTAAATGTAAAAAAATATTTAAGTATTAATTTCGCATGAAGTGCAATTGAGGACGATTGTATGCAAAAGTTCACATTATAAAGTACAAAATACGATACAACTAATGCCATCTCTTAGCATATTTTGTAATTTTTTCGACAAGTTTCGACCAGTGGGTGACCAAAGTTGGAGCTGAGTAGGTAAGCTCATTATTTTATTTCTAAAAAAAATAGAATATCGCGAAATATACGTATTGCAAAATATTAATTGATGTGTTATATTATAATAGTGAAATGTAAGCTATATTTTGAGTTTGTTATTCTATTTTTGTACCCAATAACTCATTTTTTATAATTGTACATAAATGTACACATCAGGCGTAAACGATGTTTTTACGGTTTGTCCAACTATTATAACGATATTATAAAAATCTATTATGAATGTTATTTGAAGATACTATTTTGATGTGATTTGATCCTATAAATTGGTGTAAAACCTTAGTTTATATTTTCAGATAAAAAGCATCAATATGTTTACCCCAGACGCTTTGAGAGCGCTACATGAAGGAGATCTCTCTGATTTGGAATTATCATCTGATGATGAAGACCGGTTGGGATTTACGTCTGAAAGGGAGTTGCGGACTGTTCGAGTTGGTGCAGATGTCATAAACCACAACCAACGCGAGGTATTCCCATTGAACTAGACACCTCTTATGAAAATATTTTACGGAATGTTACGCCCAAGCAGAACATTAGATGGAGACACAGGGAGCTAGTAAACACGATTAGATCAGATTGGTTTCCACCAATATCAGTTGACCCTAAAGTAGAAGCCCCAGTGGATTATTATTACAGGTATGTGCCAAAACAGTTATTTGAAATCATGGCGGAAATGACGAACTTATACGCAACTTTTTCAAATAGGCCCAGGTTCAAACCTACCTCCGCGGAAGAATTGGAAACCTTATTTGGCTTACATTTAGCCACTGGTATATTTGGCTACCCTTGCTTGAAAATGTTCTGGGAAACAACCATCAGCATTCCCTTGTTCTCAGAAAATATGTCCAGGGATCGATTTTTTGAACTACGCAATCATTTACACCTTGTTGATAATACAAGAGTACCTGCTGGTTGCAATGATGCTTTTTACAAAGTACGACCAATATTTGATGCTGTTAGGAAACGATGTTTGGAATTACCACTTGAAAAGGAACTTTGCATCGATGAGCAAATAGTTCCCTTTACTGGAAAACATGTTGCTAAGCAGTACATAAAAGGTAAACCTTGTCCATGGGGACTCAAGATATTTTTTTTATGCGGTAAAAATGGCCAAGCCTACGATTTTATACTGTATCAAAGCTCTAGTCCGGAACTTGACAATAATTTCACAAAAAAAATTGGATACGGTGCAGCTATTGTCCTTCATCTCACAAAGAGAATTGGAGAAAGCACAGGTCACGAGCTGTACTTTGACAATTACTTTTCATCGTATCACATATTACAAATTTTGAAAAAAAAGGTTATCATGGCTGCATGTACCGCTCGTGTGAATAGATTTGCTAACCCAACATTAGTGACGGATAAAGAAATAAAAAAAAAACCTCGAGGATTTTCTCAAGAAGTGAGTAGTTATGACGAAGACGTAACTGTGGTCAAGTGGTTAGACAACAAAATTACGCATCTAGCTTCTAATTTCGTTGGTATTGGAGAAACAGATCGCGTTAGAAGATGGTGTAAAAAGGATAATCAATTTATTGAAGTCGAACGCCCCGAAATTGTCAAGAAGTATAATCATGCAATGGGAGGAGTTGACTTATTAGATCAACTAATGAGTTACTACAGGACTTTTATAAAATCTAAAAAGTGGACTCTTCGTATGATTTTTCATGCATCCGATTTAGCAGTGGTTCAGGCATATCGAGAGTACCAAATTGATAGTGACTTGCTAGGCATACCAAAAAATAAACAACTCACTTTGCTCCACTTTCGTCGTCGGCTAGCTGAATGTCTGGTGATGCGAAATAAAGTTACGCTTGGTAAAAGAGGACGGCCAAGTGGCAGTAGCCCAACTCCGCAGATCATACCAAGACGACCAGGAGAGATTCGCCCTGTAGCTGAAATAGCTCGAGATGGTGTTGGACATTTTCCTGCACATGATGAGGGACTTGGGACGCGGTGCAAAATGGTAGGGTGCAAGGGCCGAACCCGGATAAAATGCAAAGTTCACTTGTGTCTCACTAAAGATAAAAATTGTTTCTTAGCATTTCATACCTAAAATAATAATCTAATTCGTAAACTGATTGAATCTAAGACTGATTTATTTGCCAATTACTGATAAGCTCCAAAGAAGTAATCTATTTTTTTTTTGTTAGTTTTATGAATGATTATACATATTTCGTTTTGGTAATTTTATAAAATTATAATATCCTAATAAACAATACTAAATTAAACATTTTTTTTATTTCGGAGAAACATGCATACACTATTTTTTTTCATTACGTAGGACGGATGTGAACATTTGTAACAAAAAGAAAAACTGTTTTTTCTTGAAAAAATTACAGGCAGGATTTTTTTCTTTATTTTTCCCTTTGTTCTTATACCCTAATATAGTTACAGGATTTTTTTTAGATTGATGGGAGAAAAAATAATAATTCAGGTCTGAAAGGGATAAGGTATGATAGGTGTAGTGTTGTGGTGGTGATTCCGCGGTGATTCTTTCAAACAAATTCCGCAACGACACCATGTTGAGAGAACTTTGAACTTTTCAATGGTAACTCTGGTCAAAACTTTAGTTACTTTTGTTGTTTTGACTTTAGGTTTGTCCAAATTAACTTTAACTTTGCCTGAGTTGACTTCTACTTTGGACAAACTAACTTAGGACAATCTAACTTAAACATGGCCCAAATTGTCTTCAGACAAACCAACTTTAACTTAATCAATATTGACTTTGACCAAGTTGTCTTAAACCCTGTCTTAGGTACTTTCAACTCACGTGTTCTGCACATCCTGCACCAGCTTCTGCAGATCCCACTTCTGCTTTGTCATGGTAGTCGGCAGTATATGCCATCCACCCAGCTGTTTGATGACGGCCACCAGCGGCTTCTCACCCAGTTTCTCGATGGTTTCGTTGGTGTCTATACATGCGTCATAGTAGATACGCGCTTTGGATTCCGCGTCCGCTGGGTTTGAGATGTTTACTTTTTCTGTGGAAGGGAAAATATTTTTTAATTAAGAAGGCAGCCAGTGATGTTGATAACTTTAGTATAAGTTCTTCGTATAAAAGTGAAACCTCTCGACAGCAATATTATCCTGCAGTAAAGGGTAAGAACACCTAGTAACGATTTTTAAGCTATTGCATAGCTTCTATCGCGGGCCTTGAGCGCGGGGACCGAATCCAGAAATTCCGTAACGAAAAAACCTCACGCTCCCCACTCCGACGGACACGGAGGTGTGGCTTGAAGGCCGTGCATCGTCTAACGTCGTTTCAGTTCGGCAGTCTTCGCTTCGACACGGCGTTGTCGACACCGCGTTGTGTGCTTGCGATTAGACGTATTTTTTGTCTCACCTTGACCTTAGAGGTTAAGCAAAACTCACCAAGGTCGGGTTTTGGATGGGTGACCAAGTTAATGTTGTTTTTTTGTCTCACCTTGACCCTAGAGGTTAAGTAAATCTCACCAAGGCCGGGTTTTGGATGGGTAATCATGTTAATGTTGTTTTATATCTCACCTTGACCTTAGAGGTTAAGCAAAACTCACCAAGGTCGGGTTTTGGATGGGTAACCATGTTAATGTTGTTTTTTTGTCTCATTTGGACCTTAGAGGTTAAGCAAAACTCACCAAGGTCGGGTTTTGGATGGGTAACCACGTTAATGTTGTTTTTTTGTCTCACCTTGACCTTAGAGGTTAAGTAAATCTCACCAAGGTCGGGTTTTGGATGGGTAATCATGTTAATGTTGTTTTATATCTCACCTTGACCTTAGAGGTTAAGCAAAACTCACCAAGGTCGGGTTTTGGATGGGTAACCATGTTAATGTTGTTTTTTTGTCTCATTTGGACCTTAGAGGTTAAGCAAAACTCACCAAGGTCGGGTTTTGGATGGTTAACCACGTTAATGTTGTTTTTTGACTCACCTTGACCTTAGAGGTTAAGCAAACTCACCAAGGTCGGGTTTTGGATGGGTAACCATGTTAATGTTGTTTTTTTGTCTCATTTGGACCTTAGAGGTTAAGCAAAACTCACAAGGTCGGGTTTTGGATGGGTAACCACGTTAATGTTGTTTTTTGACTCACCTTGACCTTAGAGGTTAAGTAAAACTCACCAAGGTCGGGTTTTGGATGGGTTACCATGTTACTGTTGTTTTTTAAGCTATTGCATAGCTTATATCGCGGGCCTTGAGCGTGGAGACCGAATCCAGAAATTCCGTAACGAAAAAAACCTAACACCCCCCACTCCGACCGGCACAGCGGTGATACTTTTCAGTTTTACTTTTTACTTTTTTTTAGCTCAAAGTGTAACTTGAATTAATATCAAAGAAAAAAAAAACAAAGAAACAAAAATACTACATAAATAAAATAAATATATAATTGTAATTGCATAAGTTGATAAAAAATGCTATGCAATAGCTTTACCGCGGCAGTCTCCGAGTGCCACACGTCTTTTTTTTTTTTACTATTGATAGGCACGCGTTTGACCACTATCTCACCTGATGGTAAGCGTTGATGTGGTCGAAGATGGAGCACGCTTGCAAACAATTTTTTTTTTAGAAACCAGAAAACCAGTATTTTTCATCCTGAAGACGAGAATAATAGTTACCACGGCGACTCAATAAAAAAAATCTCCAATAACATCATCGAATTTCCCTACATTACGTTACAATTTTTGTATCAATATTAGCGTAAATAAGCTTAATACCTTCCTACACATATATTTAAACACAAGTACATACAGACAGACAAACCATTTTAAAGTTCACCTACAACATTATGCCCATATTTGCTTACGCGAACAATGGCTACAATCGTACTTCTTATTTAACTTACCATATAACATTATTACGTATGAAAAGACGTCAAAAACCCATGAAGGCACATAATAACAATATAACAAAGTATGTAAATATTCACTTATGTATTTGGTACTGTAGCGTTTTCGGTGAAGTTTACGTTGCTAATAGATGACGGTGTACACAGTGAAGTGGAGACAGAAGGGCAACTTTAACCCGAATCTTCTTTTCGTAGTTCTTTTACAATTTAAGGCATACGCCAGCGACCATGAGGTAACAAAACACGCGCTCGTTTAACACCCGCGCGACACAAAAATCATTAGTTTTTTGTATTTACCTTATTATTCCAAGACTTTAAAAAAAATAGCCGTATATCAGATAATTTAATTGTCTTTGAGGTATTGTAATTTCCATTAAAGACGCTTGGCGGTTTTGGTCCGATTGTTGTTTTTATGTCCGTGTTAGACATAACTTTACAAATTAATTACACTATGTTGAACGAATAAAACTCAACATTTTCATATATAAAATTATTAAGAAAATAGTCTTATATAACACTTAGTTTTTCCAATAAAATACGACTAGCCGTTTAGGCGTGATTCTCATTTCAAAATCAGCTACTATCAGGTATCTCCCCTTAAGTTGAAGAAGTTGCAGATTGTGACTAGTCGTACTCAGCACTTCTCCTCCACATTTATTATGCGCACAGCCAAAGTCTGAAATTCTCTGCCAGCGTCTGTGTTCCGTTCCACATTTACCCCTCTGCCTTCAAAGCAAGAGTGAACAGGCATCTTCTCGGCACGCTCGCTCCATCGCTTTCCATCAGCCGTGATCGAGGTCAAGAGCACACCCATTGCCCATTCCTCAATAAAAATAAACAAAAAATAAATCTGCACCTAGGTATTTTGTTAAGGGATAGGGTTAAAAAAATCTCGTTCTTTAAAGGTATAAAATCTAAAGTGGGGTATAAGGCGTACGAGCAAGTACGCGTACTTACGGCTCGACAACCTTCTTCGCTCGTGTGTCACCCTTAGTACGCGTACACTCGTAGAGAAAAAGGTCGTCGAGCCATAAGTACGTGTATTTGTTCGTACGCGTACTTATCTACAATGACCACAGAGTCTTTAGCCTTACTTAGTACTTAATGGTTCATTTAGAAGATTTTTCAAACTATGCGTTTAGGCGTTAAAACATTTTTGTCAACTATGCTTCAAGACCTTACTCACCAGTGTCAACCGGTGCCAACTGGTGAGCATAAACGATACCTAGACCACATTGATTGGCTATTCAAAAACCGCTCGAATGACGCTCGATTGAGTGGATTAACATTTCTGTTACTATTTCGCTGTGTCAGAACTATGTAAAAATGTATAACATCTAATATTTCCTACACACATAACACAGCGATAAACGATACAACTCGATTATAATTTACAATAGTACACTAATATCTTGTGAATATAGATAAAACAAAGTGCCGAAAACTTAGTTCAGTTACTTGCTAAAGCGGTAGATTTTGTTAACGTTAGATCGGGTACTATTTTGGTGCATATTTATTAGAAGTTCGTATCTAAAACCGTTGTGTTTGTGTTAAATGACATTTAATTTGCATTGTTACCGTATATGTTTAGGCTTTTAACTTTAGCTGAAAATGAGATCATCATCTTCGTTTCAGACAGTGCAGGATAAAGAAATTTTTCAATAAGTTAAGGGTTGTATTCATGCCAACGACCATGTGCATATAATCGTAGCTAACTACCCCTCTCCGCGCCAGTCCGCTACCCGCATTTTTAATGTTTTAGAGTTGATTTGGTGGTTTTTTTTCTTATTATGTGATACTGATAGACAAATTCTGGCTAAACCAAATTACGAATCATGTTATGTAGATTACTAACTATTTTTTTCAGATGTAATTTGTTTGTTAGGTACTTGATCTGCTCGCTTTTTTCGAGAGAACAGCCTTAAAATGTCGCTCCGGCAAAGGGCGGCTAAAGCGAACTTTGAGTACCTTGATATAAATCGTACACCTAAGACTACCTGCAGTACTGTCTTTCCGTTATCTTTGCAAGCCATCCAAAGGTTGTCTTGAAAAGATCGCTTTTAGCGATAAGGCCGCCCATTGTGTCACCCTATGTAATGTTTTCCTCATCTATCTTTTCTGTAACTTATATGGTATAATAATAAAGAGTATTACGATAATAAAGAGTATTATATTCTGAACGAGTAAAATTGTTTCACTTTCACACATTCAGTGATACCAATTAACCTATCTCAAAATAGCACCGAATGAACAAAGCACCTAGAGGTATCTATTTACTTCTAACAATTTTGTCCATCTGTAGCCGCGGGCGGCAGGTACAAATAGAAAAAATGCCCGCAGATGAGCACAACAGACACACGAGAAGGGTACCTATTATAGAGCGCGTGTGCGCGAAATGTGAGCACCACAGTAGAAATATAAAATACGAAAGGTATCAAGTTTGGCGAACACAAACACCCCACCCACTACCCACACTCACACACACACTCACTGGGCCTCAAGTCTGCTATTACAATAGTGTCAGAATGGTCTATCATTGATTTCATAATTGTTGATTTTGACAAGTTTGGTAATCTACTAATATAAAAGCGTCATTATGACTTTCCAATGGTCAACCACTGACACTCCATTGAATGAAATGGCATAGCATGGTAATCTTGTGCATAATGATAAATAATATTTAAAAATATATATATAAAAGAAATCTGGCATAATTTAATGTTCTTAGTAGGTAGTAGTTTTTCGAAAACCATTCCTACTAACGGGTTTTATTATTTTATAATAATGGCAATACGAAAATGTCTTTCTACCACGATTCTATTACGAGACCATTGACCGACCAATGATCGACCAGTATGAATTAGCAGATTACGAACTTTTAGCAAAATTACAATGGGATCGTGTTGGAATGACGAATATATAAAAAAATAGCAGACTTGGGGTCCTGTTCTTTCACTCCTACAGTCCGGTGAGACAGCAATCCGTTACGACCGGGGAGAGATTAGGCGCGGAACCAATGGCTTACGTGCTTTCCGAGCCTCGAGGGTGTCACAAGTCAGTCACTTAAGACTAGAGATGCCGATGTATTCCACCAGCTTCTATGACAAATCTTTTACGATTTAGGCGGTGCGGTTATGGAATGCCTTGCCGGTGTCGGTAAGGCGCACAGGAAATTTAAATAAACCTCCTTTATCTGTTCTGTGGTAACTACTTAATCGTATTTCGGTTCTCTGCTATTATTGTTCGGTAATTACTCCTAAGGAACCTTAGGGATTCGGTAAGTAGGTAGGTACCACTTGTTTGTCTTTACGCTGAGAACGGAATATGAAATTGTAAATCTCACAATTAAAAATTAAAAAAATTAAAATTCATTTATTTCAGGCCAAGAAACCCATAGACAATTAATACAATAATTTTGATAAATAACAATAGCTCACATTAATTATTATGAATTTACATTTAAATTTCAGAAACATTATACCCATATTATTCAATTGATTAATGTCAATAGATATAGATTATAATAGATTAAAATTAAAATAGTGAGATTAAAATAATATGGCAATATCAGTCCGTACCACCAACCAACAACACCAACAACCACCACCAACAACACCACCCAACCATGCAACAGTGGTTCACGTACTGACAGTCAAAGCGATCAGCTAAAGCGCTCAGGATACTGTTGCGGCTGCCCCGCACCCTATGCAATAGGGATGTGCACCGCTTGCGCATGATTGCGTGGAAACAATCCACACGCGCCTCGGCAAACATCCCCGACGCGCTACAAAAGCGAGGCAGCCCCAAGAGCATCCTGAACGCGTTGTTGTATTGGACACGTAGAGCGCTGTACTGTTTCTGCGTGTAATCCACCCACAGACTGCCAGTATAAAAGGACGTACATAATGCCCTAAATAGGGTTATTTTGACGGCCCTCGAACACCGAGCAAATCTGCGAGCTATCATATTCGCACGAACAGACAGCGCCCTACGTTCCCTTTCAATGTCTGCATCGTCTTTCAGGTCAGCGGTTAATAAATGCCCAAGATACTTAAACGTGTCAACTGTATTGAGTGGGCATCCGTTGAGCTTAATTGCTGGTAAGTAATCTGGACACCCCCCTCTGGCCCGAAAGACCATGCACTCGCTCTTATTCGTGTTATACAACAAACCATGTTCTTCAGCATACTTCTCACAAATGCCAATCAGCCTTGACTCACCACAGACAGAGGCGCTCAGCAGCACCATGTCGTCAGCGTAACTGATATTGTTTAGGCACACACCTCCAATATGGCAACCGACATGCGTGTTGCTGAGCCTCTCTATCAGCGCATTAACATACAGGTAGAAGAGCTTCGGTGAGGTTAGCCCTCCTTGCCTCACGCCACACTCCAACCTATATGGGGTCGAATAAGCCCCCGACCATCGAACAACATTGACCTGATTGTTGTACCAGTATTGAAAGATCCGGATCAGTTCATCTGGCACTGACGCTTGCTGCAATTTTTGCCACAGCAGATCATAGCAAACCAAGTCAAATGCCCTCGATAAGTCGAGGAAGCAAGCAAAGACAGGTGTATTTCTATCAGTGTAGTACTTGACAGTCTGCTTTAAACACAATATAGCTGCTTCTGTAGAGAGACCGGCTTTGAAACCAAACTGGTTATCATGTAAATTTAAATATTTATCCAGCCTAGTGTTAAGCAAACTGTCAAGCACTTTCGAAATAACAGTGGCCAAAGAAATGGGCCTATAATTATTCTTATCACTAACATCGCCGGTTTTATTCTTAATAATTGGCACCACCACAGTTTTCATCATCCGCTCAGGCAGATACGAATGTCCTATACACAAGGAATAAAACATCGCTAAGACTCTGGGCAGATGATGACCAGCATGCTTAAGGTGTTCAATACTTAAATCATCGTGGCCTGAAGACTTGCCCCTCGACATAGACATAATGACATGTCTTACCTCCTTTGCCGTAAACCGGACACTGAACTCCTTACCACTACAACCAGCACCTGTAAACTGTGACGGTCCCAACGGCGACGAAACAGCGAAATGCTGCCTAAATAGCTCGGCAATCCCTGTGACATCAGCAGCGCCACTGACGCTCACGGGCAGGCCTGGCCTACCATTGAGTTTATCGGTGGACTTCCAAAAACCACGGAAGTCACTCTTAGAATGACGCGACGCCAAGATGTCCATTTTAATTTGGTCCCTATTGTCTTGACACCATCGTAAGCGCGACGTAAAAATTTTTCGACTTGTTTGCATATCAGTCCAAACACGACCCTCCCGCGGCCTGCCGTAAGACACCCACTGCTCAAACTTTAGCCTGGCCTGCCCGTGAGCATCACTCACGTGCCTATTCCACCCCATAACTGGTTTCTTATTTCGCACCCTATTTACTTCATACCCTTCAGAAGCTGCTTGGCATAAAATATTAACTATGTCATTATACATTTTATCAATCATAATTCTGTGGTCCAAATCATTACAAACATAGTCACAACATGCACTTAATTCAATTGGAAAGTCATACAATGAAATTCAATTAATTTTAATATCTGTTATTTTTTATCTATAAATATTTCTTTTATATTTAATATAACAAGTGGAACGTTTGGGTTCCACTTGAGCACCAAAGTGTTAAGTGTATTTATATATTATGTAATTATTGTATATAATATAAATCAGCTACTACAGGTAGTCTTAGGTGTACACCTAAGACTACATGCAGTACTGTCACTACTCTCTTTAAAATCCATCCAAAGGTTGTCTTTAAAAGATCGCTCTCAGCGATAAGGCCGCCTATCGTGTCACCATATGCAATATTTCTCATCCATCTTTTCTGTAACTTATATAGTGTACATGTTACCGGCAATCTGTATAATTCAGGTACTCTATAGAATACCTGGGGCGTCTAGGCAATGTATGAAATATAATGAATATTATTGTCGATTTTATACTTTACCTAGGTAATGTATATAATTCCTAGGTATTGTATAGAATACCTGCTGGTCCACTGGCAATGTGTAAAATAAATATTTTTGTCAATGAACGAGTATATGTCGCAACCAACTAGCTTCATCAGCCGTTTGATTAGCGGCCTAAGTGACATGCCCCGCATTTAATTGAACAGCAAGGCAAATTAATTGATTCGATATCGTTTAATAACTTACTTAGCCAAGTCATTTGGGAACTTAGGACACAAGGAACTTTAAGGCACTCCAACACGGATAGGTTAGGTTCGAATGAGATGGCGGGAGCTAATGTGAGCGAGCGAACTAAGCATCCGTCATCATTCGTGTAAGATTCCGGGGTTGCGAAATTTGTTCGAAAGAGTAACCGCGGCCCAGAAACACAAAGGGCAATAGGAGGAACACGGATCATAGGTTTTAGTCAGTAAGTCTGGATTCAATGATAAGTAGATCGTCCAAAAGATGATTAACATGACGGTGATGATGATGTTGGTTGATGATGATGATGAATGATGATGATGATGATGTTAATGATGAACGATGATGATGATTGATGATTATAATCGCGATTATGATGATTATGATGGTTGATGATGAATGATGATGATGATGATGCATGATGATGATGACGATGATGATGACGTTGATGATGATGATAGATGATGGCGATGATGATGAATGAAGATGATGAAGCTGACGGGACTTTGGGGCTGGGGCACCCCGACTCGGATGGGTTAGGTTAGAAGGCTATGGCGGAGTCTGAAAGACACCGCTATGCCCTTCGTGGTTATTTTTAAACCATCCAGAAGTAGAAGCCCTGCGTGGACAGACTATAACTGCGTTACGCGTCCCGAACCCGAACTTATAATGAATGACAACACATTTTGTTAGAAACTGTGTCAAATCGTGTTGCCATTAATCAGTGGTTAGGTGATAAGCACAATCAGATCTTAAGTTTTGCCCGGTTCGGTTATTTGTCGGATCTTAAAACCGAATGCACGTGTGAACTCATTCATGTAAATTGTATTGTGAGTCTGTGACTAAACCGTATCCTGTAAAAATCAGATCCGGCTAAAAAATTTATGTCGTCGTGTGAACGTAGCGTTACTGCCGCCCCACACGTCTTCCCTTTCTCAGCTATCGTCTTTTACACACATTGCCGGTTGCTCATTCGGTATTCTATAGAATACCTATAGAAAAGTATAAAATGAATGATATTTCATACATTACCTGAATGTTTTAGGCATTCTATACAATGCCTAGGTATTCTATAGAATACCGGATTATACAGATTGCCGGTAATATATGTATGTAATAAAGAGTATTCTATTCTACCAAATTAAAAAATGTCATGGTAGCTATAGTACTACAATCCTAAATCTATTAAAGCCCAAGCTTTGGTTCTGAATAAAATATTTATTTCTTAAATTAATATAGGCATATCATCTGCCTAGCCTTTTCCCAACTACATTGGGGTCGGCTTCCAGTCAAACCGGATTTAGCTGAATACCAGTACTTTACGCGGAGCGGCTGCCTACTAGACCTCCACAACCCAGTAACTGGGTAACACGGTAATTCATGGCAAGACTGGAGTCAGATTAACTGGCTTCTGACTATCCGTAACGACTGCCAAAGATCTACAAATGACAGCCGGGACCAACGGCTTAACGTGCTTTCAGAGGCACGGAGGAAACTCGCTACGTTAAGATGGTCACCCATCCACAGACCAACCTTGGCAAGCGTTGCTTAACCTTGAAGATCGACCCGTGCGGCTGTTATTATATAGCCACGAGCTCCTGCTATTAAAGCCCAAGCTTAGGATCTGAACAAAAGATGTATTTCTTAAATTAATATAGGCGTAGGTATTTTCCTACATTTGTTCTACGATGACGCAACCCCGTAGTAATCCTATTGTATGACAACAATGAAAATTATCTTGATGTCATAACCCTGTCATGGTATCGTAAACAACATCTTTACGGCTATGGTTGTGTAACCGAGTAAGAATTAAATGTTTATTAACACTAGCACTTCGCCCGCGACTTCGTCCGCGCTGCAATTTTCTTAAGGATCTCTAATTTTTTTTTTTTAATAAATTGTACCTAGCATAACTTGCTTCCTGATAATTTAGCTTTCTATTGGTGTCAAAATGGTTAAAATCGGTCCAGTCGTTTTGGAGCCTATTCGGTAGACTAGCTCGTAGAACATGGTCGATGGGGCTGAAAAGTTCTGGAATGGCGACAGCGTATGTACCAGAAGACGCAGCGTTCGAAGGCTTTCTACAAAGTGGACCGATGACCTGGTGAGGGTCGCGGGTAGCCGATGGATGCGAGACGTACAGGACCGGTTGTTGTGGCGATAGTTGGGGAGGCCTGTGTCTAGCAGTCTACGTCTTTCAGCTGATATGACGACTAGCTTCTGCCAGTGGATTCGCTTGCGATAATGTCGAAAATTACCCTATCACTAAGGCTGCACCACACGCTGTATCACCCGGGATGAATAGGTAGTAATTATGTCCTTTTCTATGACATGAACTATCCTTGTGAAAAATTTCATCCAAATCCGTTCAGACATCAGACGTGAAGAGGTAAAAGACAGACACAGAGTTACTTTCGCGTTTATAATAGGTAAGTACTAGCACTTCGCCCGCGACTTCGTTCGCGCGGATTTAGTCAGTACTCCACGAACTTCATCTCCCCTCTACCCCCTTAATAGGTTAATTAGGGGAAATAAAATGTAAATTACTTAATAGACTAGCTGAAGATTTTTTTCTTTTTTCTTACTTAGAGTATTTTTATACCCATCGTAACTTTTAAAAGAAAGGTCCGATTTAAATTATTTAAACTGTAATTTACATGTACATAACGAACTTTAATTATGAAACAGTTTAAATGGATAAATATACCAAAATCACCACTCTTCCGTTCTACCCAGGTTTTGATTGAATAATTTGAAAAAAAAAGCGGTCATTGTGACTTAATCATGATAGTTATATATATACCCTCGCGGAAATTTTTGTAGATATTAATGTTTTCTATAAAATTGTAGTACATCACTTTGCTCTATTGTCAATAGTATCCGCAATATAAGGATTTTTTTTTGGTATTTTTCAAACCTTGGGTTACAATATCAAAAATTTCATACGGATCCCTAACTTTTTTGAAAATATTCTATAGCCTATGTTCATCAGGGATAATGTAGGATTCTAACGGTGAAAGAACTTTTTAAGTCGGTCCAGTACTTTCGGAGCCTATTCATTTCAAACAAACAAACAAATCTTTCCTCTTAATAATATTAGTGTAGAATTAGTATGGGTTTCCTAATAGGTTCTAACTTTCTGAGAATTGGTAATCAAAAGTAATAGCGTGCGGTTCTTCTTCTTTTTATCGTGTGGGCAGACCCCACACACCCTTTTTTTTTTTTTAAGGATGGGAAATCATCAAATGACTCCTTCCGCTCTGGGCGGAGCGGAAGGGAGTGTCAGACTCTTACTGACTAAAACCCATCCGTGTTCCTCCTACTGCCCTTTGCGTTCCAGGGTATGGTGCCTCTTTCGAACGGATTCCGCACCCCGGCAGGCACTGGCCCTGGCGGGCCCCGTCTCCCCTTGCTGACAGCTCTTTGATGCGCGCGTGGAATACAGCGCGCCGCCGACACGGGTCTAGTTTTGATCGGACGGCGAGCCGCCCAATGCTCGCCGTCCGCAGACCCAGACCCCACACACCCTAGTGTCAGAGTTTCTACAACGCCTCAAGGGCTTCTGACTGATTTCTTTGTTAGAACCTATAAGGTAATTTTTGAAGCCACCAGGTCTCCATAATTTTTTATTATGTACTACGTATTCAAAATTCCTAGCAACTTCACTTACCAAGCGCATATCTGATGATCAACTGGTTCTGCAGCTCAATCTTGCTGAAGATGCCCCAGCTGGACTTCCCCTCAGGAATCGGGTTGTTCTTGATCCAGCCCCCACATGCGAACTCGTAGAAGTCTTCGCAGGGATCCTGGGTCTCATCCAGGGCTCTTATCACTTCGCTCGCGGTGTATATGCACGATCCTTTTAGGCACACTTGGTCTGAAACATACGGAATAATTGGTTATCTCCTGGGAGGTAAAGGACCGTATTGTAAGTTTTATATCAAGAAGAAGGATATAGGCTTTTTGAGTGGGTGCCCTTCAGGCCTTCACCCTGGCTTTGAATGAAATTTACAAATCATTCTAAAACATTACAATAATTTCTTCTTTTCGAGTCGATGGTGGCCTTTAAACAGATTGTGTCCAGTAGCTGGCCAAGTTTATTGCGGCATCAGTGGTATTCATTAGGTATTTAATGGTTCAAGTGCAAGGGCTCTTAAGAGCCGGAAGAATTTTCTTCGTCGCACAGAGGCCATTCAAGACCTAATGCACTCGACTATTTGCAACTCGAGGAACATCTGCCACCAGGACGTGATCTGCAGTGGCCTATTTGGAAGGCACTGAACCGGTTGCGTACCCAGGTAGGCCGCTGCAAACATAATCTGGCGAAATGGGGATTCATAGACCCGACGGATATTCAATGTGGGTGCGGTGCTCCTCTTCAGAACATGAGCCAGTTGGAGTGCCCCCATACACCTGTACTTTAGGGGATTTAATGAATGCCACCGACGCTGCAATTAACGTAGCTTATACCTACTGGGCCCGAAAAGTCTACTAAGGTAACCATCGACCCGAAACAAAAAAAAAAGAGCTTTTGAGCCACTCCAACAAGTGGGCCATATTTTCATGAGTGTTTGAGAATGTAGCATCCAACTACAAGGCGACAAAATTTGTCGAGCTCACTTCGCTCCTCTTATATACTTGAGCATAAAGCGATCAAGTTAGTTATACGAGTATGTCTGTACAAAATGGGCCATTCGAGGGGCTGCTGAAGATAGTCTCATCGTAGTCTTGCTCAAACAATTAAAGAATTTTTAGATAATCTTAATTTTGAGTAAAAGCTGGCCCTGTGTATCTCCTAATTGTTGTCAAAGTAAATACAAGTACGAACTAATAAATATATGTAGGAGTGCCTTGATGCCTGATAGTTATTGTCTGGAACATTGTATTTATTTATAAGTCATTAAATTGATTATGATCCGTCTATTGCGCTACTATGTTTCAGCAATAAACGGCAAGCGACAATAACTGTTATGGGTTTGATAATCATACATATACATAGACCAAGAAAACTGTTGTGAGATTATTGTTACTTTCATGAGAAATTGAGAAACGAGCCAAGAGGATCATCGGCAATGGGCTCTCCAAGTCGAAGCTTCAAAGTCTTGAGTCTTGAGTACCGACGCCGATTTGCTAGCCTGTCGGTTTTCAATCGATTGCATTTTGGGGAGTGCAACGGAATTGCATAGTTTAATTCAACCCTTTTCATCATCGGACCACAAGACGTACGGCGATGCGCCATCACCCCATTCACACGCACAAAACGTTTTGGGAGCACATTCATCGTGCTTACAGCTAAAGAGTGGAATTCCCT